>JANAVB010027052.1:0-174588 GCA_029216955.1 Iris pallida
AACCCGAAAACCCAACTCAATACTCAAAACGCACAAAATACTCAACTAGAACTCGTGAAATTTGGCAAACACGAAGGTGTAGACGTGTGTGACGCGCTTGGGTACTCACGGGGTCGAACCCGTGTCGTGTCCACGAAGTGCGTACCGAAAAAACCCGAATACGCGTGTATAGAAACGTGCTCGTGCACACGCGTCACGCTCGATTGAATGCCACATGCAACACGAAAAGCCTCGTGGTCGTGCACGTAGCTAGGTGGGGTCCAAATCTAGGTCTAGGACACACTGACACGACCCCACGTCGTATCCACGCATCGCTGGACACACGAACCCGTACGGCTGTACGTGCGTACGCGGCCTCGTGGGCGCGTGTCGAGCCCGTGGCTCTCGACACGAGCCACATCGTGTCTCGGGGTCTAATTCCTGGGTAGCCAAGGTCTAGGGCTTTATGCTTGTGCTTCTGGAATGAGTCTTCGATGTGTCATGTTCGCGTACGTAGGCCGTGTCAACGATAATTTCTGGCCCCATACACAGTGTTGGCTAAACCGTGCGCGTAGGATTTCTCCGCGCACGCTCCAAGAAATGTCGTGTAATTTTAGGAGCATGTGGGCAGTGGTTGCCCCCACGATCCCTGAAATTTCATGCGAAACAGAGTCCTGTGCGTCGAGTTATGACACTCGGACAGCAGGGTATGCACGGGGCCTCGTGCACGCGTGTCCGTGTCCGATTTGGACACTGAAAATACGTCAAATCGAGATCCATCTTCACGAAAGTTATTTCAAATAATCACTGCAATAAATTCATGAAAACATAATCACAAAATACCAACTTTCAGTTCTAAGCGGCATTTCGTCGAACACGTGTTCCAATGAACCGACACGTGTCCGACACGCCTATCAAACGAATACAAAAACCTACCAAAATTTATGCATAGGTCTGGGGTGCCTATATGACTGCATCTACGAAGAAAAATCGGGATTAACAAGTGTTTAGAGGAGTTTACCTATTGAGAATCAATATCTCAATTAAACGAGCCTCCAAATGCGTCGATGCCGATTTCCTCTAGTCCGACGCCTCTGATCCCTCGCTACCAAGTCTCCAGCAAGTTCCTCTTCTCCCAACGATTGCAACGCACTTCGTTTGGAAGGATTTGGATGAGAAATAAGAAAATTGGACTTTTTGAGGAGAATGAAAAAACTAGGGTTTTGAAGAGCTTGACGGCTACAAGCTTTTCACATAAAAGAGGAGGGACTGCTGTGTTTGGCTGGCCACTACATGGAGGATTATGGTTAGGGTTTGGTCATGGGCGAAACACTCCTCAAGTTGATTTAAAAGCTCATTGACAAAAAGGCTAAAAAGCTACATGTAAAATAGCCTAAAAATGATTTAATTGTTTCCTAATATGGACAATTGCTCTAATTTAAAATCTAATTAGCTAAAAATGATTATAATCACATGGTTAGTCTTCTAATCAAGGTTGACTACGGTTAAACCATTTGCCACTACCAAAAACACCAATCAAAGCTACACACCAATCAATTTAATTTATAAAATAAAAAAATTAAATTAGAACACAATGACTAAAATACCCCTAGTTAGAAAAAGTGGGATTGACAACTTTCTATGTCTAGTTCATATCTTGCTAGTTCTTTATATGTTCTTTATCGTTATCATTTCTCATTATTTCTAGCTTATTTTGGGCTGACAACATTAAATGTAATATGGTTGTACTTTGCTTCTTTCCTGGCTGGATCGTTGATATAGGTGAGGATGACGTGCTTCCTACTTTTGCGCTATGGACCATACAGGGGAAGATAGAGACTCGAAGACCAAAATCCTAGAAGACTAGTTAGATAGAAGTGTTGATTCAATATTGTGAGATGTTGTATTTTCTTCAAGTGTAAAACTTATGAACATTATAATTTTGATTTAGTTGTTGTGAATGAGCAGTAAAGATAGTATTTATAAGCATTTTGTTTATTGTGGGATAGACAGCGTACTACCATCGATACCAGCGACGTAGGCTGGGCTTGAACACGCACTCGTATCCCGAAAAGCGGGTGCGGGTCATGACCAAAACACTAGTATATATAAGATGGGAGTAGCCGACTCCAAGCCACCTACAAACCCTAGCAAATCTTTTTCCTTTCTGACATCATGAAAAGAATCGAGGAAGAGTTCGGGCGATCGAAGGAAACGTCGTGTCTCGTATCCGACTCAAAACATGTACTCCCTTGCGGTACTCAACTATAAATTGGTTGTTCACATTAGTATTTGTTTTAATGTCTAAGTGGGAAGGCTTCAAATGCTTTTAATGAGAATATGTTTTCCTGGTGTCGAGTATAATGGATAAGAGGTAGGAAGAATATAACTGATTCGTGGGATAACGTGATGTGTATCAGAGTATTGTAGCGGGTACAGGATAAGTAGGGTATCCTGCAACTGTACGGTCGTGTCAAGTGCAAGGGTATACACCTGGTGTCAAACCCTATGATACAGAGAGTATGAGTGACACTTGTGTGGAGTGCATAGGCACATATAGGTACAACAAGTGGGCAATAGGATTAATTCCCAATTTACAGATAGCATAGTATGTCAGATTATTGAAATAACAGTCCTTTAGAGTTGTTCTTAGAGCCTTCCATATGGGTTCAGTTGGTTTGATAATATAAGTTATGTAGAAGAGTCTAGTCAATCAAGGAGTAACATATCAGTAACAGGACATCATATGCCAGAATACTAGGAGTCGGGCGACTTCATAAGATGCATAAGAAGCGGCCCCAGTATATATGTTAGGTATACCAAGTTAGAGTGCCAATTGATGTGCCATTTTTTGTGTTGTCCATTTAACTTCAGAGAAAATAAGAGTGGACAGATACCAACTTCTAGGTGTCAGGGATAACTATCTAGTACCTCATGATCTCCTGTGTGTAACTAGAAATGCTTATAAGTTTTACCTATGAAAGTCCTTATTATCCGCAACAATATCCCAGATATCCTTCAACTGGTGATAGTAATAGAAATATGGTAGAGCTCGCTATGACTATTAAACTCTGCCCAAATTCCCAATCAATATCCATAATATGGAGCAAGTCTTACAAGAAAGTTTGTTGGATTCACACCTTTACATTTGTACCCAAACATTGCCAAGTGTCCTCATTGTATGCACTAATGGTTGGATTTACACTTACAACCAGACAGTTCCATAAGGAACCGTACTATGCTGCAGGGCTGTATTCTGTTTCTAAAACTACCAGGAAGGAGTATAGGTGGGTTGGATAGCAGTGTAAGGATGCCTCCCATGTGGGTATGTAGCAGTAGTTGGGATACAATGGGCCTAACCATGTACAAATAATAGGGGATAGTAAATGGTTCAGTAGCTATCTGTAATAATAGAGGAGGATGTCCTCCATAGGCTATGTATCCTAACATGTGGGTATAGGTGGTATGTTAGAGTATAACAGAGCAAGGAATCTGAGAATGGTAGAAGTATAGGATTTGCTCCATAACCATTTGACTCTGTAGGGAAGGGGGCATGTCCTTAACTAGGGAATGGCAATAGTTAAGAGGATACCTGAGAGGTAAATAGGAAGTATCAGTATCGAGTATCATGTAGTCAGGTTCATAGGAGTTAGGGATTCGAATATCAAGGAAGGGTTCCTGTGGATCAGACTTGCCAAAAACGATTCAATATGGTTGATACAGTGATACTGCAAGCCTTGCTCATAATTACAAAGTGATAAACCAAGCAAACTAAATCTTTAAAAGAAACTGGGTAGGGTTGTAGAATAATACTACCACATGGAACTGGAATTGCAAATCTGTGGTCTTCAATTTTGTGAAACCTGTCAATTTACGGAAGGCCAGTTAATACTAGGCCCTTATCATTGAGATCTCTTTTAAAGATAAAGTTTGTATGCTAACAAATAGTTCTGGACTATTTATATATATAGATACTTTATTGCTCTTCATTCTGGAAGGTTGTTTCTTAGATAGATTTGGGAGTAGTTCAAGGGAGAGCCTAGAGTATCAGTGAATTGGAACCTTAAAGTATGATACCAGTTAGCAAAAGAAGCATGGTGGGTTCACATAGCAGTTGCAGAAGCAAGGGTATCTTGCAATGGTTTTCAAGTAAATAACAGTGGTAGGATTGGTGAACCCATCATCACATTTGAGTATCATGTGTGAGTAACAGTCCATGTGTAAAAGGTAGGATGATCCAAGAGTACACTCATGCATCAGTTGTTGTCTTTTCTCTTCTCAAAGGAAGGCAACAAGGATAGTAGAGTATAGAGGCTATTATGTATTGGGACCAGAGTGCTCATTGCTATAGCCATGTAATCAGAAAATGATAGCACTACAGACCCAAGTAATAACAAGGTGAAATAGGACAATCGATGGGTACTATAGGATACTATCTCTACAAGAGTTAATATATACATACTATATGAGTATTAATAAAGGGAAGGGATAAGTTAGCAAGCCCACCAACTAAGGAAACTAAGAATCAAATAGATATGTTTTTCCTTGTTGAATCACCTTTTAACATTGTAATTTCATAAATAGGTTCATTGGACTTTGACTCAGTGCTCGACCCGTGCCGGCAACTCAGGACCTCAGGCGAGTATACCTTGTCATTTTTTTACAGTTTTATTTACATGATTATTCCTATCATTATCCAATTTTCCTAGTTGATTATTGACATGTGTTTTGCTCATATCATGTATACTAGTTGGTTATTTTATTGATATATAGTCCTTTCTCACAGTTAGCCTTGTAGTTTATATTGGACATGTTCTCCCATGTACTTGATTGAGTCGTATCGTAGAATGAGTGCATTGTAAATGAACTGTTATTTACTTGTTTCGATTTTCTTAACCTGCAAGTCCATATTCGGGGCAAGGGTTGAGTGTTTGCACCTGCGAGTCCACACTTGGGGTAAGGGTGACTGTCTTGAACTAACCTACGAGTCCACACTTGGGGAGAGGGTTAGTGATTTGTTCAAACTTGTGAGTCCACACTCGGGGTAGGGTTTGGTATTCGTTGATCTCTTGTCCACCTATTTTCTTCCAGCAGTTCTTTTATGAGTAGCTGTTCACGTATTCATGTATCTTTATTGCTTAGTTTTTTCTATTTATATCCTGAATTTTTTCATGCATGATAAACTGTTAGATAGGCATATTTTATGTATCTTACTAGTCTCTTGAGGACCTGATGATCTCTTCAGGTTTAGCCGAGTTTGAGCCAGGTACAGACGAGCGGGTTTGAGCCAGCAACAGACCACGGTACTATCACAGCTGAGGATCTCATTGATGATTAGCGTAGTTGGATTCAGATATTTTATTTCATATCTTTATTATACTTTCGTCTACTGGCAGTGGATTTATATCCACCGGACATGACTTGGATTCTTGATAACTTGGAAACATTCAGTTTATATCTGTAATGCCTGTTGTCCGTATTACGTATTTTTGGAATACGTGTACGTATTTTATTCTGTATTGCATGATTTCATTGCTTAGTTTCCTTTATGGCTTGGCTTGGTATATTTCCTTGGGCTGGTTCGGCTTGGCTTGGTTTTGCTTGGGTTCATGATGAACCCATGGTTGAACCCCTACCTACCACCACCATTTGTATTTATTAGCCCTCTTCATTCTCTCTCTTTATTTATCATCTTCTTCTTCCTCATTTACTTCCTTACCTACCAGAAAGAGGAGAGAGAGGTCTAGGCAAGTGCAACTTGCTTCATGGAGGAACTTTGATTTTATTGCTCCATTCTCTTCTTTACTACATTCTAAAGCACTTTAGAACTTGGCATTTTTACTTTCCATGGCTAGATTCTTGTAGATCTATATTTATATTATTTTCGGATTTCTTGGGTTTGATCTACTTAATCTTGTTATTTCCGAGATTTGATGGTTCTATGTTGTAGAGAATTTCGTTCTACCCCATTTTGACCTATGGAAGTTCGGATTTAGGCTCCGGATGATGGAGTTATGGAGCTTGAGAACTTGGCTTTCATGGTGTTCTTCTTCTCAGAATTTTGGAGAAGATGAACTGTGCTTAGACTTAACTTGACTGCATGACAATTCATGCGATAAGTGATTCAGCCGCATGGGACTCTCAGCCGCATAGGCTGGATCTCACTTCCTGAGCCGCATGGGCTCATTCCCCATCGGCCGCATATGCGCCCATCTTCTCGAGCCGCATGAACTCTAGCACTTGCGGACCGCATAGGCCCTGATCCTCGAGCCGCATGAGAACCCAGATCTAGCCGCATGGACTTTTCCCCACTTGGTCGTATATGCGCCCTTGTACTCTTCTGAGCCGCATAAATTATCTTAGCCGCATGCGCCCTCATTCCCCTGAGCCGCATGCGCCCCTCTTGTCTTGGCCGCATGGGTTCCAGTGACCCAGGCCGCATGCACTCACCTAATTGAGCCGTATGTGTCTTGTCCTTCTCTTGGCCGCATGAGGTTGAGTTTCTTATCAGCTGTATATGCGCCCTTCACTCCATGTCGCTTAAACAGCCATGTTGACCCAACCGCATGGGCTTCTACTGAACCGCATGCGCCTCCTTCTATACCCAGCCACATGATACTACACTTCCCAGCCGCATGGACCTGAACTCCTTCTTAGCCGCATGGGCTTTTTCCTTATCAGCCGCATGCGCCTGATACCATCCAGCCGCATGGGCTGTTCCCTTCCCAGCCGCATGAGTCTACCCTTTCATGACCGCATATGCCTTAGCCGCATGGCTTTTCTATAGCCCTGAATATTGATATTCTATTAGATATTTTACATCCATTTTATATCCTTACGACTTTTGTCCTGAACTTGAAAATCATGAATTATTTAATATGTTTAGAATTGATAATTGAGCATGACCTGATAGTGGCCCGTCGTGGCACACTCCTGACAAGTACACCTGACATGATTATCTTGAGCAGCTGTTGCGACGGCTACCTGACATGACATGACCTGTATAAATAATCTGGACACCGTAGGCGATTGTGCTTGTACAAATAATCCAGTCATGTCTTGCATCATGTCTAGGAGGGGACTCCTGAGTACCACGGTCAGGAGTACCCATTGAAATGGACTAAGGCTAATAACTAGATTAATACACTAGTCATAAAGAGATCTTCCAGCTACAGACAATCCCGTTACCTGGGCACGCCTTGGGATCTATAGCCTGCCGTCGAGTAGGGCACATTTCCAGCACACTGTCATGTGTTGCACCCTTCAAGCTACCTAAGGGTACATTCATTTCCTGGACGATGTACCCACCTGAATTCAACTCTAATCTTTTAACCCGGGTAACCTGGATGGTCTGCAGGGCTTGTGGCTGTGGAATAATCTTATTGCATCTTGTTAGTAATTAGGCTTGTGACAACCCTAGTTAGTTAAAGTATCAAGCCGTAATTCTTGCTTGGCCGAGAAATGATTGGATGGAGTCTAACCAGTCTAGTCTTGTCCTGATCATGTTCCATATTATTGAATGACCAGAATGCTTGTATTTATTTTATCGATAAATGGTGAGAATTCTAAGCTCTGTTCAGACGAAGGGTTACAACCCCGGTCCTTGTTTGGTTTACGGGTTGTAACCTGGTTATCTGAATAGTTCCATGGTTATCTCGTCGTATATCATCATGATGTATTTTCTTTATTTCCAGCTCTTACTTTTATTTATATCTTGTGCTGATTGCTGGTTTTAGTTCCTAAGTGAAGCTTCCTTTGTGGCACTTGCTCTTTCTGGGGTCTGACCTAGCTGGTTTTGTGTGGCCAGATTTCGGAGCAGCTCCAGAGGATCTACCGACTATCCAGCCCGATGGTGGCAACTAGACGTAACCCGGGCAACGAGTGGGTTTATTTTTGCTCTCCCACTTTATTATAAAAATATTCTTTTGAGGCGTTTAGCCGACGAGCACCTGTTTAGCTCGATTGTATTTACTTACTGTCTGCCTACGGGCTGTAACATGATTGACAGATCCTAGGGTTGATCATGTATGACTAAACTCTTGCTAGTCCGGATATTTTGTAACGACTAGCTTCATGATCAGCTGAATATGTAATGTTTGGGATGCCTTACTATTGTATATTTAATGATCATACATCTTGTAACTTTTACTTACTTGCTTGTGATTGAGACAATAGGCTTGTTCATGACCTTAAGAGACTGCTGGCTTGTAGTTAAACCCTCATGTATCTAGACAGCCGTGACCGTATAGCGAGATGGATTCCATTTCATATACGTAGCTGGCTGTGTCGGCCCCCGCTCTCCAGTATTCTGGTTTTGGGGCGTGACAATATCATTCTCTATTATTTAGTTTCATTGACATTCATTGATCTTAGTTGTACCTTTTATTATTCTGTGGATGAGATATAGATTGCCATATGATTCTAGATTTTTGTGACTTGTGTATACTAGACAGCGTTCTACCACCGACACTGCGGCATAGGCTGGACTTGGACACTGGCTCGTATCTGAAAAATGGGTACGGGTCGACTACATGGAGTGCTAGTATCCATCATCTCAGATCAGGATGGATGATTTTTGTCGTGCTTCTGGAGTAACCTTCAGTCGGCTATGGGGACTAAGTTAAATTTTAGCAGTGCTTACCATCCTCGGACCGACGGCCAAACAGAACATGTGAATCAAATTCACAAAGACATGCTACGACTCTACACAATTGACTTGAAGTCAAGTTGGGATGTTCATCTACTGCTAGCAGAATTTATATACTACAATAGCTATCAGTCCAACATCCATATTTTGCCTTACGAAGCCTTGTATGGACGTAAGTGCAGATCACCCATTTGTTGGGTTGAAGTAAGGGAACGACATATACTCAGCCCAGAACTGGTGGAGAAGACTGTACAAAAAGTTAAGCTAATACGGAAGAGATTGAAGAAAGCACAGTCGAAAGAAGAGCTACGCAGATACGCATCGAAGACCACTTGAGTTCCTGGAAGGCGACCACATTTTTCTGAAAGGAACGTCGATGTGTGGGGTCGCCATAATTGGCACAAAGGGAAAGCTGAGTCCAAAATTTGTTGGTCCTTTTGAAATACTAAAGCGAGTCGCCCTAGTAGTTTACCAAATTGTATTGTCGTCAACACTATCTGATGTGCATAATGTCTTCCATGTCTCTCAGTTGCGGAAGTCGTGCACGATCCTAGCCACATGGTAATTTTTGTCAGCTAGAACTGAAGGCAGACTTATCATATGTGGAAGAACCTGTTTAGATCTTAGAACACAAGGATAAATTGCTTCGAAACTCTGCTATCCCTCTCGTATGCATACTTTAGAGGAACCATTCGGTCGAGGAGTCGACCTGGGAACTCGAGTCAGATATGAAGAAAAAGTTTCCTTCATTGTCTTCTTAGAGGTAGGTTCCATTCTTATGTTTCGAGGAGAAAACTTTTTCTTAGTTGGTTATGGTGTAATGCCCCGTCCCTATATCATGCCTTGCTTCTCATCCATGGGGTGCGCGATAAAGGAACATTATCGCTATCGATTTGGTCAAAACCGATAGATCGAGATCGATTGAATCGATTGAACGGGACTGATTGAATTAAGATCATTTTCTTATTGTGGGATGGTTTCTTCGGAATCAAGTCCCATATTCAGCGGATTGTACCTCGAGGATGTACTTTGCAGCTGAGTCAGGAGAGACCTCCCATTGCTCTGTTCTTTATGCTGCACTTGTTTCTTTGGCTTTAGTTTACTGAATGTATTTTCGTGAATATTTTCGATGGTTTTTATGGCTTGTGTTCTTCGAACTTCGTATTTCATATGAAACTCATTAAATAGTGAATTGTTCTGATCAGTTGCTTATGCAATTCTAGGTGATCTCGTAGGCGTAGTATAAACGCAACCAACCGTTCTCTCGCCTCAATCACTAAAGGTGAGTGGCTGACCCTTCTCCCCTTGACCCTCTTTTCTCCAATGAATTGATAGAGCCAATATGAATCAATGTAGCTGTAATGACACAAATGCTTACGTTAAATAAAACGTTGGCGAGTTCTCATGTGCACTGACTATAGAACTACTTTATCATAGAACTGTTATGTACTTACATCTACCGTACTTATATAGAACTGTACTGAGCAAAGATCGAATCGATTAAATCAATGTTGCAACGATACCGTAAAACATGCCTTGAATAATGAGTTTAACTTAGTACGGTCATGGACAACTTGTGCACATGGGCGATTGTTTCGTCGGATGGTATCCCGGGACCCGAGGGACGACTATCGATTCTTCAAAATTGGGGCATGACACGGTGGCTCTGTTGACCACATGTACCAACCCAATTTCTTCATATCTGAAACATAACCAAGCCCACATATATGCCAACTCAAAGATTCTGTCGATTTTCATTCACTAAAGTCATGCACATATCCTTTCCAATATACCATGCCATCACCCACTGTCGATTGCCACATAACAATCGACTTCTATGAATCCTATACTTAAGGCACGAAGCACACATTACCAACTTATTATTGTGTCGTATTATTGTTATTCATTTTGGTATCATTAAGAATTCAATAAAGCACACATATCACAGCCCACATATTAAGACTTATTGTATAGAACACCCACCGAGCAGCTAGAAGGATCAACAAATTTTTTAGTCAAGGGAGAAACTTAGAATAATTTGGAAGCAAACTGAATAATCGCGAAAACAACTTTGAATAATCGCAGAAGCAACTTTGAGTCATCGTAGAAGCAACTTTGAATCATCATAAGAGCAACTTTGATTTAAAATAATCGAATAAGAATTCAAGGACATAAAGTCGTGCTCTAATACCATTCTGTCATGCCTCGATCCTAGAGGATCGAAAACTAGCCAGCGTGATGCTGTACAAGTCTAGATTGCACTTGTACAAGGCAAAACTTTTACAATTCCTGGTTTCTTAAAAAATAATGATATTGTAGCAAACTGAGCAGATAAATTGAAGTCACAACAAGATATAAAAAAATATGTCTCTTTATTTATAATTATGATATATTACAAGACTTGCAACTGAATACAGAGTTTACAACAGATTACATCGACTTTTGAATAACCAACTGAATTACTTGCCATTTAGGCTTACAACCGAACATGTCGACTCGGATTACAATAAACTTGTCGACTTTCCTTACAATCTCATTGGTTCATCTGAATTATAATGTTCCATACATTACATCCAGTATAGCAGAAGACAATATCTTACGAGAAAAGCTTTTGCATACCCATCTGATTCATCGATGCCAAGCATTGATCAAATAATTTTCCTTATACACGAGCACCTGTAATGATGCCCACAAACATGGGTCAGTATATTGTCATGTACTGGTAAGCGGTGCTGGTCCAACTCACCTAAGAAGACAACACTAAGTAATCATGTGATAGGAGCATTATTAATATGGTCTTTCTCATTGTGTTAGGGTCAATTCCAGTTTATAACCAACAAAAAGTAAAGCATGTAGTTCTCATAGCAGCATAATGTAAAACATATGTGTTATCACCTATTTTGGTGATTCTTACCCACGGTCATGTAGCAATCCCTGTTCATTTATAATACTTACTCAACCTGCATAAGACATTGTTAGTAATAATATCATATTTATCATATTCATCATTGTCTAGGTAATTCTTACCAACAGCTGACATCCTTTCCTGTATACGATTAGTAACTTACTCTGTCTGCATAAGACATCATTAGCATGCGACCTGTCTATATGTGGATCACTGACTACACGTTATCTCGGATATGTGGTTAGACGGCTCCCCTTCAGCGGTGGATAGCTAGCCAAGTCCAGAAGGTTTTCGAATTACCGTGCTACTACTTCAGCATTGTTATACTACTTTAACACTATGTTCCCCTAGGACGAATCGATTCTGTGGCCTGGAAGTACTGTTTGAGGAACTATACCTTGTCGACAAGTTGTCTATGACCATGCAAATATATGCAACTTAGCTACAAAGAAAACATATAATGCATGATAACAATAATTAAGTAAATAGGCCATCATTCTCATTTATATTGCCACATATACCTTGAGCCGACGCTCGCATTACCCTCTGCCAAATCCAGGGTCTTAGTGTAATCAACATTCTACAATAGCATCGGTTAATAGAATGTGATTACTCAAATCTCTTTCTCATATCTTTGATACCATACGTTCTTTCGGGTCATAACTCAAACATACTCACTGTCCAGTTCTCGGGTTTTATTATATGTGTTACCATCTATTCATCGAGATGATGCTCGATATACTCATGGGACTTTTGCTTCACCATTCATGTATTTTATTACGACAGCATGCAACACATAATTCATAAAATAATTCGCAATAGTTTTTGGTCATGTAATTAATTATCTTTCATTATCTCTTTCGGTTCCATACAAGATGTTATTTAGCAACTCAACAAGTAAACATAGCATCCCTTTCATTAAGCGTGAAGCTAAAGGATCTTCAAAGGACACACTACTCACATTTTTAAGATGGTTCCCGCCACGATTGCATAGCCTTCCGAGCGATCTTTCGTATATTCCTAAGTCCAACAAGGCTTCATCGAACCAATCAGCCATCATAATGCACTGTACGGGTCTGAGCACTACATGAGATATCCCACTTGGCCTCAATGGTTGCCCGGTTATGGGTTATTTGTATTCTAATTATGGGTGTGTCACTAGAGGATATATCTGGCAGTAGCCCTTGTAATGCCCCGTCCCGATCAGTTCAACTGGAGGAATTGAAACGCAACGACGTTTAGACTTAGCCATGCAACGGCTTGCTTGAAGTTCCGCTTGGTCGAGGCAACACCTCGCTCAAGTGGGTGGCTTCGGTGAACTTGCCTCAGCTTGGCCTTCACACTAATAAAAGAAAGTTTTTATTGTACTGAATAGACTTGATAATAAAATAGATGAATCCACATAGCTAAAGAAATAATTCCATTGAGTCGAGTATGTGTGTAGAACATGGAAAAAAGTTTCATAATGTTGCTTAGATGTTCTCCACGATGGTTTTCAAAGCTGGCACTTGGTCTTTTGATCCCACATATTGAGTTAGGCAAAATAATGGCACGGGCTATCGACTAGCTATCATAGTAGACACGTCCCCATGATCCCACTGTTTTGTATAATAAATACGTCCAACAGTCTCACTGTCGGTCTAAAAGAAGATGGCACAGTTATGGCACTCAAGGAACACGATTGTGCAAGTTGAGCATGTATGCGGTCCTACGGTTCTACGACTTGATATAGCCATATGTTCCTATGGTCTCAAGGCTCGTCATATAGAATATGACTTGGGCGACAGTGTTGTATGGAACATAGTTGGGTTAAGGCACGGTACACGGCTGATTCAAGTAATATGTCTCACGATTCCACAGTTTGTCATATAGAGTATGCCACGGTCTATGGCATGGATGGAAAATGTCTTGTTCAAGTCAAATAGAAAGGCTATACAGTATTCGTTTTTGGGTTTTAAAGATGGAAAATTTATGCGACCTATAGTCGCTGAGGCAGTCCCTGACTGTGGATTGGTATTGAGTATGGAAAGAAGAGATTCGGAACAAAAGTTTGAGCAGTATCATCAATAGGCCTTGCATTTGCGTTGAGTCTGGATATCGTCGCAGGTGCATGGTCATAGACAACTTAGGCACAAGGCGTAGTCTTCCTTGAATAAATCTTCTGGGTACCAGGATCATGTCGGCCTAGGAGAAAGCAAGATGGCAAAGCAGGATACTGGAAGTATCACATAGGAGATTCGGGGCTTTCATGGGCTAACTACCCTAGATCATCATCGTCTATCCAAAGCGTATTGCATAGGAGATTTGAGACTTCCATGGGCTAGCTACCCGTACTAGATGATCGTCGTCGATCCTAAGCCATGTCCAAGATAGCTTGATATTACTAGTGGTCTTTCATATAGATGAGTTAGCATAATAGTGACGATCCACGTATATGCCTTAGATTGAGTAAAAAAGTATACGCACGGTGTTGGTTAAGTTGAAAAAAGTGTAGGCACGACACGAATGAGTCAAGGAAAATGTGTGCATGGATTACAACACAAATATAGAGCCTAATATTTGGCTATAGTAGAGATACGTGCTCCGGCACGAGTTGTGGCATCGTTTGTGCAGTCAGTGACACAAGTTTATGAGTATGGTTCAAGTCGGTTCAATACTGAAATAAGAAAGACCGTAAGGCAAGTACGAATGAGTTACACTATGTTCTGAGGCACGGCCTCAATGTTTGTCACATAAATAGGTCTTATGATACGGCCACGATGTTTACACAACTGGGTTTTATAGTATTGTCTCAAGGAATTGATAGTCGATCATGTTGGTTGCAATACGAATAGGCCAGAAGGATATTTTTGCATTTGACCTCTTTGAATTATTTTGATATTATTTTATTATTTATGATATTTTTTGGGGGTTATTTGAGTCGGGTTCGAATTTCAACTCAATCCGACTTGAAACGGGGATCCGGGGGTAGTTTGACTCTAGTGGGACCCACACACTAGTTAGGCATAGCCCACATGATATTAATTTTAGTCCACATGATAGAAATATTTTAGTTAGAGGTTAGACAAATAATTATGGATAAGGTTAGTGTGATTAGAGACTTTAGAATGACTAATTTAGCCCCAACCAATTAGCCCTTTCCTAATACTCATAGAATAGGTTAGTGGGGGCGTTTTGGACCTTACCATAATAGGACAAATAGCCCCATATGGCCAGCCACTTTGGGAGAGGATAGGCTCAAGTTCATTTCATTATTCTCATCCACACTCTCTCACTTGTTCTTCCCCAAATTCCTAGAGAGCAATCCCTAGCAATTTCTCCACCAAATCATTTTATTTTACCACCAAATCTTCTTCTTTCCTTCTCCATTCTAGCCAAGGAGGAAGCTACCCAAGTTTGGGAGGATGCGGAGCTCGTTCGTGTCCTTTTGGAATCTCTAGTGTCGGTATCGCTCCGGGAAGGCTTTTCTTCGATTCGATCTACCGGGAGGTATAAATCCCTTCTCCTTTTTATTTCCTCATGCATATAGGTCTATTTTGAACCCATAGGAATGACCCCATAGTTGTATCTCCATTTGTGTCCATTTCGTATCCATTTGGAGGTCATAGGAGTGTCCTTTGTGTTGTGGTTGTGTCCATGTGGGAAAATTCCAAATTTGGGCACACTATGTGTTGTTGTTATGCATGAATGAATTATTACATGTTTAATCTCATATTTTTGTATTGTAGATGTGTTCTATAGTGTCTCATATATACATATTAGTGTAGAGAGTGAGTTCTTGATATATTATGTTATATACTTGTGTTCTTTTGTCTCAAACTACCTAAATCCGTCATGATTTTTATCCACGTTTTTAATTTCAGCCCTAACTTAGAAATGTCATAACTTCTAGCTCAAAGCTCGGTTTAATATCCCGTGTTTTTTAAAAGAAGCGTATTGAAGTTAGCTTTTTAAAAACATGTATTAATAGGTCTAATTCTTTCTGTAACATTTTGGAGAATTATTTGAGTGTCAGTTGTACGAAAGACAAACGCGTTCTCGGTATTTTCGCAATTTCGGGAGTTTTCGGAAACGAAAATGCGATCCGTTTAAAATTTCGGAAAGCTAACACATAGATCTATAACATACTTTAATCCTAAATTTTAATTCATGCTGAGATGGTACAGTATTGATTATTAGTAGGAGTTACTATTTGGCATATGCATTTTGTGCACCCTTGTGTGTAATATAATGTTCTATTTGATTTTAACCCATGTTAATGTATATACATTATGTAATTAGATAGAGAATACAAGCATGTGTAAATGGTTAAATAAATGATGTATGAGGTGTAAGTATCATATCTAATGTAAGCATGTATAAGTATGGCTTGTAATGAATATGTAGGTTCCATAGTATGTAATGTATGGTGCATATAGTGGTGCAAGAGAATAATGAATGATAAATGAATGCAAGCATGAATGTAATGTAATAATAGATGTAATGTATGCAATATACAAGTTAATGAGATGTAATGTTCTAAGTTAACACAAATCCTATATTACCTCATGTACCCCCTTACACTATGTTGACACTATCACACTTGACACATTGTTCACTTACACTTTGACACTCTTTGATATGTATACACTATGTATGCCCATTTAACCCTCACTTGCCCCTTTGCCATGTTCACATACACACACATAGCCTCTTAAATAAGTATTCATAAATATAGTTAACTTAGCTATGTATGTATATTATATATATGTTAGCATATTGTGTTGTAATATATAAGTTTATATAACCATTTGAAATGCCATAATTATAGACCTAATGTTGAATACCAATATATGCATGTGTATATATGTGTAGACATATATAGCTTAAAGTAATCGATTATCTAGTGTATATCCAATGTGAATTCTTGCCTATTTGAGTATTGAATAATTGCATGCTATATAGAGTTGGGTGTATGTTGGCTTGTATAGCCTTGTATTGATGTGTGCTTGCTAGGATAGTCTTGGTTAGGCCTAGTAAGACTTACTGGGTTAGGACATGACCTAGTTTGACCTAGTTTGACTAGTGCAGTTGACCAGAGTTGACCAAGGGTTGACTTTGGCCTAGTTTGACCTAGATTCATGTAGAATGCATTGTAGTACTTTATATTACCCTTCTGGACATGTTGTGACTTGTGCTGTTCTAATTAGGAGCCAGACACCTTGTAACCTGTGTTGCTTTAAATAGGACTCTGTGGCTTCACTTGGACCCCCTATACTTATCAGCTGTTCAGGTTATCAGGCGAGTACATTCTTTGATAGTTCTCTCATTTATTTGTCAATTACTGTATTTCAGTTCTAGTTAGTTGTATGCGATTCTCTGTTACAACACGTGTGGATATTACTGGATTCATGTATACGACACATATTTATTTTCTGGCCTCTATTACTGGTATCATCATTTCTGGCTTCTATTAATGGAATCACCTGCTGGAATCATTTACTGGAATCATTTACTGGTATCAATATATTTTGGCTGGTCTCATCTTGAATCATTGTGTGGGAATTCTGGATTCACTTGCTGGGAGAGAAAATACTAGAGTAAGACATGTAGACATACCCCATTACTGGAATTACCCCTACTGGAATCTACTGGAATAATAGCTATCTCTCGCCTGATCAGTAAGAGGTGTGCCGGATTATCCACAGCCATTTACATGTCGATCTCGGTATTTTAAAACATACTGTTAGAGTATAGGCTGGACTCACCCTGGAATCATTGATCACTATAACTGGAATCGTCCATTACTGGATTCATCTTGTATTAGATTCATCTTGTACTGGACTTACATTGGAGTTACACTGGTCTACATTGTTGTCTGGACTTTATATCGTATTACCCTGGTTCAGTTAGTTCTATTTTTATAGACTTCATTGCTATGATTCTTCTCTTGTTTAGTTATTTACTTTCCTTGCACCTTATCTGTCTTTCTTACCATCACCTGAATATAAACTTCCATTTTCTTCAATACAACTGTCTATAACTGCTTTATAGTTCTCTGTCATTTACTTGGGTTTTCTAGATGAGATGTGCTCGTTCCTGTCCTGATTGGACCTGTTGATAAATTTTACAGATAGCTTGGAGGTTGCCTGCTAGCCTAGAGGAGACACCTTAGAGGTTGTTTAGATAGTTATTTCATTTGTCTGGAGTTGTATTTACTTTGTGGATTACTGTATTTGAGTTTTGAGATATATTTATGGGTTTTTGTATCTTAGACACTTAGACTTCTATCTCCCGTATCTCTTTGGATTTTATATTTTACCTAACCTTATTATGCTCTACCTTAAATATGATTGAGACTGTATCTGCTTAGCATTATATTGTTAGATGATGTGACCTAGGACAGTATTCTACCGCCGACACTGCGGCGTAGGCTGGGCATTGTTACGTTCTTGTACCCTAACAGTGGGTGCGGGTCGTGACAAACCCCGTCGCAAGCTGCTGAATTCGGCCGTTATGGAACCCGTCTTGCACGAGCGCAACCTAGACTCGTGCGGTATTATGCCTTAGCAAGGACGATCGGTTCTTCGAAACCGAGACATGACATAATGGTATCGGAGCACGGCTTTACGTCCTTGGACATTCGATTGAATTCTCTAACTCTGATGTCTTCGTACTAAATGTTGCTTCCGAAATCGATGTTGTTGGTGCGCTCTCTCTCAATATTTTATGGGATATTCCATACAATAAGTCTATATATTTTGTAAAAACTTCATGAGGGAAAAATTTGATTAAAGAAAAGATGGTTTCAGGTAAGGTACGGTTGGGTAAGTCGGGCTGGGCATATACACCAAGATTCGTGTCGATGTTAGTAAAGTTGTGTACAAGATTCAAATTGTTTTGAACGAGAGTCAGTTTGACCCGATTCGTAGAATAAGTGTCATGACTATCAATAGAGATGCCATCGAACAATGTTGTTTTTAATGTGATATAGATAGATCGTTCTTAGAATTAGAGGAATGCTTCGAACGGAGATTCAAAGTGATCGATGGTGATTCGAATAATTGTTTCGAGGATTTATCGAGTAACTTCATCCCTAAGTGGTATATGAGATGGCCTTAGGGATGTTGATCGACTAAGGATTAGGGTGCCGGTGGGTCTATCAGCAAGCGACATGAGTAGTGCAAAGCCTTAGAAATGAGTATGACAGAGTTAATATGATTATAGATATTTTATACGAGATTTGAGTTAGATGAACAAGAAGGCGACGAAAAGTTAACATATCGATTATGAAATGTTGATGGAAAGAGTAGATAGATTAAATTGAGGAAAAGTTAAGGTATAACAAACGGATGAATCAGTCGAGGAATCGATAGGAATCATATACGAAAAGTTAGCACGATTGGAAGTTAGCATGCATGAAAATGATTCGAATATACGAGAATTACTCTAAGGATTTGGCATAAATGTTCTCGATGACTTGAGTTAGCATAGAACAATGCAATTTGAGAAAATGTGTTGCTAGATGACTTAAGATAGACAAATGAACGTACTCAATTTTAGATTTAAACAAATTGATCATGTAACTAGTTCGAGGGATAATAGTCGAATTTGATCTTGAATGTCGAGGAGATTGTGGTATATCTAGTTCAGATGAAAATATCAGTTGCATGACTCAAAGTTCGTTGCAAAAGAAGATCGTCAGGTTATGTATATCATCGATGGTATTGAGGTATATCAAAGATCGATGTACAATAATTTGGGACTACTCTGATTCGATGAATGATGACAGTGTAAAAATATTATTATTCAGATGGATGTTATACTTGGGATTTGATAGTAATGAATGTTGGATTACTTGATTAGATAAATTTAAAGTATACGTGAATGAATGATAGTTGGACTATGCAAAACAAAAATGTTGACAGAGTTGATGATCATTGATATAAAAATTATATGATTCGGGGAATTATTGTAGGCGATCTTACAATTGCACAATGAGGTAGATGTATGAGATTAATGATTAGTACGTTCGAAAATTTGAGTGAGGTTACGACAAATGAATTATGATTGATGTTATGCGACTTGAGAATGAAAAATCGACAATACGACTTATGATCGGTAGATTGTGACTTTGGGATTTTGTAGTCGAGGTACACAAATTTGGACAGATAAGTCTACTAAACGGATTGAGGATTGTGAGTGTGAGATTTGTGAGTTTGTGTCGTTGAACCATGTCATGATCGAGGATAATCGTGAAATAATTTACCCTAGGAATGGCTTTGCTGAATTACTCGGACCCCTGGACTGACGGTTGCAAATGCGAATATGAGAAATCTATGCTTGAAGTTTAAAAATCAGAGTGATGCGAGCTTGGGTAGGAAGACCCTGTACTACCGACTATGATTTGACCTTAGAATTGGGGGTGAGTGTCTTGATATTTTTGTTAGGGAAAAGTGATCCCAACACTGACTTTGACTTTAGCCTAGTGAAGATAGCATAGCAGTTAGGTAGACGTCCCTGTGCGGAGATATATAAATTATGCGAAAGACCCTAGTGATTGATAAAATTGGATATTGGTGGATATAATGATTCAATTATGTGGAAGCACCACTAACGAGGCTTGGCTGAAATGCATATATTTTGGGAACACCTTAAATATGTGTACGATCCGACTCGAGTGGTAATGGCAGATTCACTATCATGAGGCTTGCTTAAAATGTATGTATTTCAGGGATGCCTTAAATATGTGCACGATCCAAATAAGTGATTCATTGAATTCGAGTAAGACTAAAGAAACGGAAAGGTATCGAAGATTTTGAGATCATGAGTTTCAAAAGAAAATATTGGTGGTAGTGCAATCCCTGGATTTGAAATGAACTTGAATGTTGATTGAGGCATTGATGCAATTCAGGTTTCGAAGATTGGTTAAGATGGGGTAACACTGGGTTTTGACTAGGAGACGACGAATAAATGACTTGATGAGATTTTGATTCAGAAATTTGTTGAGGATACTGCTCGAGTGATTTGTCCTAGAACTAAGTTGTTCGTGTATGCAACGATTATGAGTTACCCCAAGTTTAAGATATAGTTATTCAATGTGAAAAATAACAAAGGCACGAGCATGTCTCGGATTAAAGAAATGCATAGGAGGAGTGTGTACGAGAATCATTGAATATTGAATCAAGTAATAAGTCAATGAGTGTGTACTCAGTAAGTTTCGAGGACAAAATTTTTTCTGAGTGGTATATTATGTAATTTCCCGTCACGCTCAGATCAATCGAAGGAATCGAAATGCAACGGCGTTTGGACATAGCTATGCAACGGCTTGCTCGATCTCTTGCTTGGTCGAGGCAACTCCTCGCTCAGGTGGCTAGCTTCAATGAACATGCCTCAGCATAGCCTTCACACTAATAAAAGAAAGTTTTTATTGCACAGAATTGGCTTGATAATAAAAAAGATGAATCCACATAGCTAAGGGAATAATCCCATTGAGTCGAGTATGTGTGTAGAACATGGAAAAAGTATCATAATGTTGCTTAGATATTCTCCATGATGGTTTTCAAAGCTGGCACGTGGTCTTTTGACCCTACATGTTGAGTTAAGCAAAATTATGCTATGGACTATCGACTAGATATCATAACAGGCATGTCCCCATGATCCTACTGCTTTGCATAATAAATACGTCCCACACTCATTGTCGGTCTAATGGAAGATGGCACGATTATGGCACTCAAGGAACACGATTGTTCAAGTTGAGCACGTATGCGGTCCTACAGTTCCACCGCTTGGTATAGCCATACGTTTCCATGGTCTCAAGGCTCGTCATATAGAATATGACTTAGACGATAATATTACACGAAACAAGTTAGGTTACGGTACGGTACATGGCTGATTCAAGCAATATGTCTCACAATTCCACAGTTTGTCATATAGAGTATGCCACGGTCTATGGCATGGATGGAACACGTCTTGTTTAAGTCATGTAGGAAGGCTATGCAGTAGCCATTTCTTGGGTTTCAAAGATAAAAAATTCATGCGATCGGTATCTGTCGAAGCAGTTTTTGACTTGGGATTGGTATTAATTATGGAAAGAAGAGATGGAGAACAAAAGTTTGAGCAGTATCATCAGTAGGCCTTGCATTTACGTTAAGTTTAGATGTCGTCATAGGTGTGTGGTCATGGACAACTTTTGTATAAGGCATAGTCTTCCTCGAATGAATCGTCGGGGTAACTAGATCATGTCGGCCTAGGAGGAAGCAAGATGGCAAAGAAGGATGTTGGATGCATCGCATAGGAGATTCGGGGCTTCCATGGGCTAACTACCCTGGATGATCGTCGTCTTTCCTAAGCGTACCGTATAGAAGATTCAAGGCTTCCATGGACTAGCTACATGTACTAGATGATCGTTGTCTATCCTAAGCCATGTCCAAGATAGATTGATACTGATAGTGACCTTATATATATATATATATATATGAGTCGGCATAATAGCGACGATTTGCGTGCATGCCTTAGATTGAGTAAAGAAGTATATGCATGGTGTCGGTTAAGTCGAAAGAAGTGTAAGCATGGCACGAATGAGTCAAGAAAAATGTGTACACAGTTTGCAACACAAATATGGAGCCTAAGGTTTGGCTATAGTAGAGACACGTGCTCTGGCATGAGTTGTGGCATCATTTGTGCAGTCAATGACACAAATTTATGAGTATGATTCGAGTCGGTTCCATGCCGAAACAAGAAAGACCATAAGGCAAGTATGAATGAGTTACACTGTGTTCCAAGGCATGGACTAAATGTTTATCACATAAATAGGTCTTATGGCACGGCCATGATGTTTGTACAACTGGTTTTTATAGTACGGTCTCAAGGAATTGATAGTACGATCACGTTGTTTGCAACACAAACATATAGGCCAGGAGTCTAAGTATAAAATTGATCCTAAGACAAGAATAGAAACAAAATCAAAAGAGTAGTTGCACTAACTAAATGAACGTATTGGTTTTGTACGGGTGGGTGAAGAGCTCAAACCACGAATACGGTTGTGTACTGACCACCCAACAGTTTTCTTGTGTAGGTTACAGGTACATGCTCGTCGAGGCATAGCTCACTTGGACGCGCTGAGGCATAGAGTTTCTTGATATTTCGAGGCATGCGATTGTGTAGAAGACTTCACCTATACGGGACATATTGTGTGGACATCGGCTTCTAAAGCAACCGCAAAGTTGTGAGCCTTCGGGCATGAGCGATTATAATTGAAAGATAAGGGAGAGCTGAGTGTTGTATTCAGAGAGAAAGTGAGCTTGAGTGACTTATAATCTTGGCTTTGCGCCCTTGTAATCTTATTTTTAATATCAATAAATATCATTATTTTGAATATATCTTTGTGTTATTCAACTTCTCTGCTTGGGACTTCTATACAACGACCCCTTGTAAGTTGCTGAAATCGGCCGTTATGGAATCCGCCTTGCACGAGTGCAACCTAGGCTTGTGTGGCATCATGCCTTAGCAAGGACGATCCGTTCTTCGAAATCGGGGTATGATAGCCCGGACTGCACGTCAGATATGGTCGAAAGGTATGCAAGTGATGCAAAGTATGGCTTAGGGATATATCCATTCAATAGCCCTGATTGTACGTTAGATACGGTCCGGATGTATACTAGTTCATGCAAAAGCCTCTAGCGGATGCTATGCTTTATTCTTTTACCTACTCATTTGCATTCACATTGGGGTTAGGTTCAGTTTGTATTATAGCATGGGATAGTATTTTTTCACGAAAAGTTGTACTACTCATTGTCCTTGTTCAGTTATTGGGGTGGTTCGTTGTTTCAGTAGTAGGATATTAGACCATGTTATGATCCGAGCTATTTATTCCATGTTTATATTTATTTAGTTTACATTGGCATATTTTTTTGTATCTTATTATGTCCCTCTAAGGGATTGGTGATCTATCCAGGTATTGGTTGTGCAGTTAGTATAGAGTAGTTGGACATGTGTTGATTGCTGTATTGAGATTTCAGGTATATGGTTGGTATTTTCATTTTATTCTTCCTATTTTGTCGTCCTTGATTTACTCTGCTACTTTAGCCTATCATTTGCAAGCTTATTATTTTCTTGAGCTTGTTCGAACATGTATATTACTGGGTGGCCAACTTTAATATATTATGTTCATTCTTGATATTCCTTCATTACTATGGATTGAGATATAGTTTAACTAGTTTACTAGATAGCGTAGTACATCTAGCATAAATCAATTAAATTAAGAACTTATTCTAGTGCATATTAGTTGGCATCTTCGTGTTTCAGTTTTTACATATTTTGGAACTAGGGCGTGACACTCACTCTGTGTCCTCCTGTAATCCAAAGCAAATGAAATATAAAACATTCTCCCACGAGAAGAATTCTATGCTACCTCGCTGCCGTTAGACTCAATTCGTATATGCCCTGATTTGACCGTAGAACGGTTTGTCTTCCAACACATATATTATTAGTGTTTCTCCACTTCTCTGTCGTCTCTACAATCTTTTCTACTTTGAACTCCGCTACCTGTCTTCGATCTTCGATGATTTTAGTTTAATATATTGTATAGCAGCATTCGATTGAACTGTCTCTAGATGAAACATATGTGCCCATGATATCCCTCAATTTGTAGCAGGTATCTTTCTCGTCCTATTTGTCTAAGTACGTTAGAGATATCCAGTTAGGATGCCCGGTTGTTGGCCCCCTGTCATCTGCTGCTCCTCCAAGATTGGCTAGCCGCTGCCCCTTTCAACCCATCCCCGTCCCTTCTGGTCGACTCATCCCCTACATCCCCTTGTGCCATGTCCCCTCTAGTCGGCATGTCCCTGGCACCCCTTCGGACTGACGTCCAGTACCCACAACACCTGTACGATTGTTGTCGCCGTCTCATCGGCCAAACGACTTTCCTCATTATCGCCTCTCTACGGTCGTCCACCCTCTGGCATCTACATGCGACCAAGATCTGCATTGCCCGATGAATCCCTAGGATCCCACACCTGGCCAAGGCTTGTTGTCTACATGGAACTCCTTTCTCAACCCCCTCCTCTGACATTAGAGTTTTTAATATTATATATATATATATATATATATTTATATAAATATATATAATCACCACTTAAAAAATATATGTAGGACCCTTGAGCACCTCTAAAGGGCGGGGTGAATAGAGTGCGTGTGTGCAACAGAATAAAAATCACCCCTTAAGAAAATATGTATGACAGTGTTACAGATGGTAAGTGTTAGGCAAATGATAACAAACTATATATAAATTAAATATGTAATGTAAATAATTTTGGAGAAGCAAACACAAACACCAAGGTTTATACTGGTTTTCATCTGAGAGGACTAGTCCAGTCTCGAGTACTCTATCTCGATGTTGAATCCACTATCTCGTGAAACACAAGTTTTGAATCCGAAGCACTTGCAGCACCTTGCAACACGTGCTTTTAATTCGAAGAGCACTACTTTAACTTACAAGCCTTTAATCCGAAGGACTTGCCGACTTCTGGAACATGATAAAAACTGATATGTTTTCAAGCCTTTTGTATAACTCGACCAAACTTCTAGATTGAACCGAAACTGGCACTGGCTTGGCTATGAGTTATAAAGCTTAGATTTGAAAGTGAAAAACTTCGATAGAATACTTGAATAAATAGAGAAAAGAGAATAGGAATGAGTGAGTTGAAATGAATGGGGTTTTCTTTATTTTTAAGGGTTCTGGGGACCGAACTCGGTAGAGTTCGGTTCCCTAACATTCAAAAAATTGAACGTTGGAACTGATTCTACAGGAAGACCTAATCCAAAGGAATACTGGTTCAGGGTGACCGAGTTCGGTTGCCCTTTAACCAATCAAGTCAAATAAAGTTTGAGTAGGTTTTTGGGCTCTTTTTTAATGGGTTGGCTTTTTGGTTTGTGGACTGAACTAATAGGTAGGCTTTTTGGTAGTGGGGTATATGAAGCCAACCAAGTGCTAGTTTGACTCAATACACATATTGTCCTATAAAAAAAGATAAAATACAGAATAGAATATAAGGACATTAGCACTTTGATGATGCATTTCTCCTGACATTTGAGCAGACTTGAAGACGCCTTTTTTCTTGACGATAGTTGTCCAAAGATAAACAAATCTGAAAATCTAAATATCTTTCGAAGGCTTCTTCCCTGAATCCCTACAGGGGATGCTGCCCCCTCGACCCCGGTCTACTGATCGGGCAACAGATTCTTTGAGTGCGAGGCCCCAGATAGGTGGTTAGGCGGTTCAGAGAAACCTTCTTGTATAATGTCTCTTTGGCCTATCATTAATTCTTCACTGCATATATCCTGGTTTGATCATGCTTACTGTTTGTCTACAATTACATGTTAGGTGAACAAAGTAGTATAACGGTATGATAAATTTAATCAACAGTAGGACAATCCTAAGTTTAAGTAGCAACGTAAAGTGATTACATGAATATTAGTGACATTATTATATTAAACTTAATAGATTAGCCATATTAAAAAATATGATACAATCATTAGCTAACATAGTATAGCACAGGTATACTAGAAAAAGACTGTAACTTTGGACCACGGAAAAGTGGACACTGCAGTATATCAACGGTATACTATAGTATATCGACAGTGTACCAAAAAAAGATAGCACATTCATGGACCACATAATATGGTATACTGCTCACACTAAACCAGCACAAAAAATCAAAAAATAGATTTTCAAAAACCAAATTTCTTCCGATTTTACCATGGCTATTTTAACAAGTTCTAAAGCTAGGGATATGTTCCCTGCAATATTCTAGACTAGTTTTGCAGGAGAAAACCTAAATATCACAATAAATTTACCATGGAAACCAAGTATCCCGAAAATGGAACCCATAGAACCATTCTAGGTCCAAAACTAAACCAAATCCAAATGTAAAAACATAGAAAACACTAGAACATGATTAATGAGCAAAATTGAAGGAGATCTAAACATATAAACATATTAAAAGAGATCTAAACATCTATATCACCAAGAAATAGAAAACACAAGAAAACCAAGTTTCATCACTCTAGCAAGATGTACTTGCCTAAGGTTTAGCTTTTCAAGCACCAAGGGAATTCAGAAATCACAACCTAGATCTCAAGGTATAGCTCCTAAGGTTGGTTCAAGCTTGAGGGAAGAAGAACTTGGGAATGAGAAATAGGGAATGAAATGGTGAAGGAAAAGAAAAGAAGAGAAGGGAGATAAAAAAATAGTTCTAAATAGAGTGGGAGAGAAAAGGGGAGCCCTTGGATGGCTTCTACCTCAGTGATACGTGGCCCTTGGATCAATCCTGGCCACACAAACAAAACCAAAGATACATTAGGTAATAAGAAGACCCAAAATTAGCAAGATGACTAGGCAAGTCACCCCCGAACGGTATACCGGCGGTATACTGCTGTATATCGAAGGTAAATTAGTCGAATACCAAGTTCTCAAATTTGAAGAATTTAAAGATGCTCAGTTCTACGTACGGGTCCTAATATGGGTCTATGGCAATGCCATTGGGTATTCTACAAGTCTAGAGGAGTCTCATGTATAAATTATCTTATTACAAAATCATTAAATTAAATTTAGTTGCATAAGTCAGTTAATTAGTTCCTTTACCCATGCTCTAACGACTATAATACATATAAAAAACCTGCGTCATAGCATAGACTAATATTCCATCATCGAAGTATTGAACAACATCTACAACCAAATAAGGACAATGTGTGACACACTACTTCGAGACGAGATACTACTCCATGCCATTATCAGGTGCGAGAATAACCACAAAAAATCCAATAACAAGATATTCATCAAGATACACAAGTCTACAAGTGGATACGGGTACGTGCAACATGTGCAAGATACTATATCGATACAGGATACAGAAATTTAAAATACCAAATACAGGAAATACATGATACAACATACGTATAAATATGTATATCAGGAACGGGGAGTGACAAATATTCTAAGGTAACAGTTGATATATAATTTGAGGTTGGTGACCTTGGCTCTTTGTCCTTCTTTCTCGATCTCGAGCTAATCCATTTTCAGGACTCGATCTTTATACCTCTCCAAAACTAAATATATCTTTGACCTCCTTCAGATGTTCCCTAGTTTGTGTCAAAATCCAACTCTCAATCAATACTAGTGATCTCCTTCTAGATGCCATCAAGTATAGCAACTGGTTGGTTCTCTACAGTACCTTACCTTGACACGCCCGAATATTACTTATGCCATTAATCATGTGGCTCAGTTCATAAGCCAACCCCGCTCTCCCTATCTCATTATTGTCAAATGGATCCTTAGGTATCTGAAAGGATCACCTGATTTTTCCATCATCTTTCGTCGCTCAGCTGGACTGCTTATAATCGTTGCCTACTCCGATACAGACTGGGCAGAATGTCCCGATTCTCGCTGCTCCACTACTGGTTTGTGCATTTTCTTAGGGTCTAAGGGTCTAATCTCCTCTCTTAGACTGTTAGAAAATAACATATAGTCTTTTGCCCTAGTACCGAAGCTGAATAGTGCTCCCTTGCACATGTTTGAACGGAGAATACTTGGATATCACATCTCCCTGTGAACTTAACTTCCCTCCACTCAAACCCATCACTATGTTCTGTGACAACCTCAGCATGATGTATGTAATGCCTGCTCGGTGCATTAAGATGGTTCGTTGGCTGAAAAGGGTTGTTTAGACTTGGGTTCATATAGATGATCTATTTCAGTAATATGCTCGG
This sequence comes from Iris pallida, assembly GCA_029216955.1. Lineage (NCBI taxonomy): Eukaryota > Viridiplantae > Streptophyta > Magnoliopsida > Asparagales > Iridaceae > Iris > Iris pallida. Next base: position 28,278 of record JANAVB010027052.1, read on the forward strand.
TCGAGACAGAGATGTATTTCTTTAGGTGGGTGGTTTAGATGATCCTTCTTTGCTTTGCCTTCGCACTTAATAAATGTTCTTGCTAGTTTAAGATAACTTATATTCCATGAGATAGTAATTCTAAGTAAAAGAACCTATATTAAAGTGAGTAATCTCATTTATGTAACTTATTGTTATAGACATAGAATTATGAAACTATTGGTATAGTCTATTAACTTGTTGTAATAGAGAGACTTTCATACTGCTTCTATCGACATGGATTTTGTAACTGTTGGAACAGACATGGGTAATGTAAAGAACTACATTTATCATACATATCACATGAAATATTAACCTGTTGTATAGATGTGGACATTATGCCTTTGTAGTATCTTATCACATGAAGTATATCGATGTAGTTAGTTTTGTCGTATGAAATATTATATTGTTATTTTAGACGGAAAGGCTATTAAATTGATTATCTCAAAGAAAGGTTTAGGACCGTTTGGTCGCCAAGGCAGTATTCCTGCACTAGAAGCTGCATAGATAAATCCTTCGACTAGGAAGAATGAGTTGAGAAATGGCTCTTTGTAATGGCAATGTAGAAGAGATGTGTTGTTGTATATACTGAGTAGAGATGTTTTATATGATTATTTTAGTTTCGTACCATGCATTTTTATAGAGTGTACCTATTTACATATGTACATGGTCATGAACAACTTGTGCACAAGGCTTATATATTTCTCGAATGAATCGTCACGAGATCGTGTCGGACTAGGAGGAATGATGCTAACGTACTAGCACGGGTAGCTGCTGAGATATTAGCACAATATGATTTGGAAACTTTTAGTAGGGCTTGCTACTCGTGCTGAAAGGATCTTCATTTAACCAAGCTACAGTCCAGGATGGCGATTCACTAGTGTCCTTTATATAGTTAGGTTGCATGCTAATGTCATATGCTTGTAGGCCTAGTACTTGAAGCAGAATGTGCACTTGACTCACTTCTGTTATGAGGCTAACGGTTGTCTTATACATGGACACACTTGTGAGAGTTTTTTGATTCATTATGAAGGATATTGTTGTATGAACAGATAATGATGGTACATATAGATAAGATCAACTTTTTTATGTGACAGCTTTATATTTATTGACACATATGACCGTAACATGTTAATTGATTCTAAGAAAAGATTAGAAAGACCACAAATGTTGTATGCACTCACTTAATGAACGTGTAGTTGAGTGGGCTAGAGGCCATTCACCAGTGCATTCCAATGTACTGGATCGCCCCCCCCCCCAACCAGATTGTCGGCAGGTGCGAGGAGTAGCTCCGACGGTGCTGAAGTGTTGGAGAGATTTGTTGGGCAGGAGTTGGAGCTTTATTCAAGGATATGTACTTTTTGTTATAGAGCACATAATGTATGGAACATCATCTTTGTACAGTTTTTGAGTTGTAAGTCTTGTGGCATGTTTTATTGTGTTGAGAGGGAAAGAGAGAGAGATTGTAATCAAGTTGTTCTTTGGCTTCGAGCAATTGTAATTTCGCTGCTATTATCAATAAAGAGAATCGTTTTGTATATCTTGTGCTGACTCAACTTTTCTACTTAGTATTTGCGCTGCAAAGAATTTATTTCTTAGATGTTCTGTCGGCCGTCTTGGTGCTTGTCTTGTACAAGTGTAATTTAGGTTTGTACGGTATCACACTTAGTGACGACTTTCGGTTCTGCGGAACGGGGCATGACAATGTACATGGGCTCCAATCATATTTTTCATGCTCACACTAAACATATAGAACTTGACTACCACTTCATTGGGGAAAGACTTCTATCTGGTTCTCATCGCGTGCTATTTCTGCCGTCTCTAGATCAACTTGTTAATATTTTTACCAAAGGGCTTCACAAACTTTTTTTTTTTTGCTACGGTCCAAACTCGTCTCTCCTGGACTGCCGAGTTTGTTACAGAGTGCTAAACTTGTGTGATTTCATACCATTTTAATCATTATTCTCTGCTATATATAATTGGGTAGAATATGTTAAGATAGATTTGATTTAACTAGATTTGTTATGTGTAATTTTAGGAGTCCTTATATAATTTATGTTTCTTTTTGTACTCTATAAAATTCCTATATTGAGACCTCCAGTTAGAAAAGAATACAGAAAAATTAATTAACTTACAGATACAACTCGAAATTGAGGGACTATCAAGATATGCAATTTAATGCTGTCATGAGCTATCTTTAGATATATTTGCCTCCATAGCTTTACCATAAGTTTTAGTTGAGAACTACAAATCTAAAATCTAGCATCTGTCCAAAATGATTTAATTTTCTAACAAAAACTAATTAGGAAAGATTTTGGGTCAGCAACATACTTTGAATTCAATTATGTGATTTCTTTCTATATCTTGAATCTTGATACCAATTATTTGGATCTAATTTTTCTCACTTGACCTGACCTGACCGGATAGGACCGGACCGGACCGGACCAATCCGGTCTACATGACCGTCCGGGGCTGGAACATACCGAACTGTACAAAAACCTTCTCCCTCCTAAAACCCTCTTAACCGCCACTCCCAAATGGACCGCTCCAACTGCCATGTCCTACTGAGCAGCTGCACCACTCTGAAACAGCTCCAGCAGCTCCACGCCCAGTCCATAACCCAAGGCCTCTGCGGCCTCCTCCAGCCCCTCTCCTGCAAGATCCTCAACTCCTACTTCAGGCTCGGCGAGCCCGACCACGCCCGCCAGGTCTTCGCCCAAATCCCCGACCCGGACATCGTCACCCTCACCAGCATCATGACCCTCCACCTACAAACCAACCAAGCCCACCGTGCCGTCTCCGTCTTCGCCGACATCGTTTCCCTCGGCCGAACGCCCGACGGCTTCGCGGTAGTCGGCGCGCTGTCGGCCTCCGGCCAGACGGGCAACCTTTCCCTAGGCAAATCAGTACACGGGTTGATCTACCGCCAGGGGCTAGGACGCGAAACTGTCGTCAACAACGCGCTGATCGACATGTATTGCAGGAACGGGAAGATGCAGCTGGCGCAGTCGGTTTTTAGTAGGATGGGAGCGAGGAGTTCGGTCACCTGGAGTAGCATGTTGCACGGATACGTCAAATGTGAGGGGTTGGAATCCGCATCCCTGTTCTTCGGTGGGATGCTGCGGAGGGACGTGGTTTCTTGGACGGTCATGATCACGGGTCATGTCCAAGGGAAGCGCCCTGTCCGAGCTCTGGAGCTCTTCCGCCAGATGAATTTTGAGGGCCACCGTCCGACGTCGTTCACGATTGTTGGGGTCCTTTCAGCTTGTGCTGACACTGGCGCTCTAGATCTCGGTTATGCAGTACATGGTTACATCGCGAAGATGAATTTGGGCTCGGATTGTACCGTTGTCTACAATGCTCTTATAGATATGTATTCAAAGAGTGGGAACCTAGAAATGGCTGAAGATATCTTTAACCAAATGTTACTTAAAGATGTTTATACATGGACCAGTATGATCTCGGGGTTCGCAGTCCATGGCAAAGGAAAGCAAGCTATTGAAGTGTTTGGAGAAATGTTGAGCTCAAGAACTAGTCCGAACGAGGTGACCTTCGTGGCAGTTCTTCTTGCTTGCAGTCATTCAGGATTGATAGAAGAGGGTAGATATTGGTTCAATGAGATGAGGAAAGTTTACAAGCTAAACCCGCAGATTGAACATTACGGATGTATGGTCGATCTACTAGGTCGAGCTGGGCTTCTGAAGGAGGCAGAGGAACTGATAAGAAACATGAGTAGGAATCCTGATTGTGTTATATGGAGATCGCTACTAAGTGCGTGCTTAGTTCATGGCAATGCAAAACTTGCTGAGATTGCTGGGAAGGAGATCATAAAGCAGGAACCAGAGGATGATGGTGCCTACGTGCTTCTTTGGAATATGTATGCATCTTCTAATAGATGGAAGGAAGCTCTGCAGATGAGGAAAAAGATGAGGGATAGAAGCATAGTGAAGAGGCCAGGTTGTAGTTGGATAGAGGTGGATGGTCTTGTTCATGAGTTTTTAGTCGACGACAGGATGCATTTTCTCCGTAAAGACATATTTTCTATCTTGGAGGAGATGTCGAAGCAGTTGAAGGTGGATGCAACTGTCCTCGTAGAAGATTTGAGGATTTTCATGGATACTATTGAAGAGTAGTTTGATCTGGAAATCGAACGTTCGCTCACTTCAGATGGTCTGGAACCGTCTTGATGCATGATTTTTTTGGGTCAGTATTGTTCACCTAACAATTTTCTCATTAATTTGTTTGATATCATCATTATTTTTTCAAGTCCATGTATGACATTTAGCTTTTATTATTTTAGTTAGGCATGAAAATAGATACAGAACATGGAGGCCATTCTTCTTGTCACGCCCCGGTTCCGTAGAACCGAAAGTCGTCATTGAACGTGATGTCGTACAAGTCCAATTTGCAGTTGTACAAGGCAAGAATGTACATAGTTGATAAAGCATCTCATCTCAAGATAAGGTCATTGCAGTGGAAATAAGCAGAAAATTCATAGACAATGGATATATAAAATTATTATATTTATTGATAATTTGCAGCAGAACTAAAAGACATTTCATGGCTAAATGAAATATATCTACATGGCTTACAACTCATGAAATTAATAAAACGAACAATGTTCCATACGTTATGTCTTCTATAACAATAAATAACATCCTCGGAGGGAAAGCTTCAACTTGCCGAAGAGCTCTGAAATCCTCAGATTGTCCAAGTGGTTCTCCATACCTATAGGAGTGAGGGTTAGCACATTGGGGAACGCACTGGTGAACAGTCTCAACCTGACTCACCTAAATCAACACAGTAATCATGTGAGAACAAGTAAAGTTATTGTGTGATGTTTCTACATTCTCTAGGGCCGGTTAACAAATTTTACAAGCATAACATGAAGCATAAGTATGCCACCATCTTTTCCTGCAAAACAAGGATTAGCATACCCAATTATAATTTCATTTCTTTCCGTCTTTGCAAAACAATATTAGAGTTTACAATATAGGTGCCACAAGTCCGTCCCTGCATCAACTGGTTAGGCCTGCAAAACATATGTCATTAGCATGTAGCCTAACTATATAACGGCCACTAGTGACACCATTCTGGACTATTCATGGTAAAACAATGATCCTTCCAGTGTAGGTAGCGAGCCCCACTGAAGGTCCTGTAATCCGTGTACTTGTAAGTCAACACGAATTATCCATGTTCCTCCTAGGCCGAACCGGTTCTGTGGTCGCAGATACTTTTGAAGAACTAAATTCTCCGCACAGTTGTCCATGACCATGCATGCATGTGCAACTTAGCTATAAAATATAACATTCATGATAATAGTGTTAGTCCCGAGGCTTGACCAAAGATGGAAAACTGATGCAATCGAGATCTGAGATGTCACACAAAAAACTTTGCAGTGATCAAACTCAAGATCTACGATGATGCAAAAAACCAAATAGCCAGATTACAATATGAAGGAGGAAAATAGAGAAGAGAAGATCTCTCGTTCTTCCTTGCAAACGTGTTGCAATTGGGACAGAACGAGTTACAATAATGTAGAAAAAAAAGATAAGATGAAAAAAAGTTGCTGGGATGTCAAAACACCGTTGTTCAAAGCAAGATTCGCCCCACACGAATTGCTTCCAGGAACCAGCAAGTTGAAGAACTTGTGGAACGCTCGAAGTCACCTCTGTTCTGACTCCTCGGATGGACTTGCAATGGCGGCAGCAACTCCCTCTCTTTCTCTCTCTTTTCTGACTTATAAAATTCGTAGTGCCTCACAAAGGAGGCCAGAAGAGAGTATATATAGAGAGAGGGTGAAAACCCTAACCGCCTTTTCAGTTATGGAAAGATTGAATTAAGTCCCACAAAGATGGCAACGAAATTAATTCAAATCTTATGGAAAGATTGAATTAAGTCCCACAAAGATGGCAACGAAATTAATTCAAATCTTGTGGAAAGATTGAATCAAATCCCACAAAGATGGCAACGAAATTAATTCAAATCCCACAAAGATAGCAACGAGATTAATTCAAATCTTATGGAAAGATTGAATTAAATCCCACAAAGATTGGATCTAAATTAATCGTATTGAATCAGTCTTTCCATAACTGACTTGTAGTCTGCACAGTCAGCCTGGTGCGAGTCCATGGGCCCATGAGCCCGAGTTCGAGTCCGAGCCCAAGTTCGAGTTCGAGTCCGAGTCCGAGTCGCTAAGTCCCTTTGGGGCTTAGCTCCAAATGGAATTAATCCAAGAGAATGACAAAAGCATTAATGCTTAATCCTTGGAGCTTTATTCTTACCTCCTAGTAAAATCACCCACATGGTTCCCTCCTTAGGGTCACCACCCCATGTGCATCTCTCAACAACACAACCAAGTATATGTTGAGATAACTCATGGTGCATTTTCGATGTGGGACTAAATTTTTACAAGGCATGTTGAGAGCAAGCTCTCTCCATGTAAAGAAAGCACCAACAATCCTCCACATATCACAACATATATATGTGTCCAGGGTTGAGCGTTCCCCACAGTAACTGTCCATTTTGTATTAGGATAGATGTCGCTGACGACTTGAATCTTCCCGCATGGGTTAAATAACAATGTGATACAAGAATGGACTACGCCTTGAATTCTGCACCACAATTGTAATTCTTCCCACTCACAAAGTTTAGTTACGTGTGCTTCTGGCTGCACATTAAAGGCCCTGTGCCAGCCTGGTTTCAGTGTATAATTTTGGGCGTCTACAAGTTTACCCTCAAGAGACGGCATGATATCTCTTTCCATACACTATAGGTGAGTTCTTTATTAAAGAGACATGGCATGAAGCCTTGCGCTTCCTTGCGGTGCTACGCCGCTATGACATGGCCTGAAGCCGAGGCATTACCCCTACCTGGGAACCTCATCGTAGTGTCATACTACTGTAGCATGAGGTCTCAGCCTCTTTGTAGTGCCAATCTACTCTGCATGAAGCCTAAGGCTTCCTTGCGGTGTTACGCCGCAACGACATGGCTTGCAAGGCCGAGGCTTTACCCCTACCTGGGTACCTCATCGTGGTGTCATGCCACTGTAACATAGGGCCATCCTCCCCTTTGTAGTGTTGTCTATAACTCTTTAATTACGTCATACAGCAATAGGCTACCTGCCTATTTGCGGTGCTACACCGCTATGACTTGGCTTGCAAAGCCGAGGCATTACCCCAGACCTGGGAACCTCATGGTGGAGTCACCCCACTATAGCATGGAGTTTCACTCCTTGTAGTGCTGCTCTACCGTGCTTCCTGTGAAGCACACCAGGCATTCACTTCTGCCTGAGAACTCATTAAGGCGTTTAAGCCAACCTTCCACAGGATCTGTTTTTTCTGTAGAAAATACATAGCAGACAACAGTGGTTATGGGTCCGTATCCCTTCCATGTTCCAGAGAACAAGTACCTACTGTTACCTGATTGTTTTCCAGTCAGTGAACCTCCTTTGAACCAAAAGTTAGATACCTAGTAGATTTCTCTTTGAACTAATAGCATAAAACTTTATGGTAGGATTACAAAGACACTATCAGAATGCCTTCAAGCCCATTTTACAAGCTGTGTCATCGACCAACTGGCTCTTGAGGCCCTTTGTGAACGGATCTGCCAGGTTCTCCTGACTCCGAACATCAATCACTGCAATTACACCTCTTTTGATAAGATCGTGTACTGCCCTGTGCTTCAACCGCACAGTCCTCTTCTTTCCATTGAAGAGGTCATTTGATGCCACCGCCGCAGTCGCCTGGTTGTCACAGTATATCGGTATCGCCGGTATCTGAGCCCCAACCACTGGAAGATCATACATGAGCTCCCGAAGCCATTCTGCTTCATCTGCTGCAGTTTCAAGTGCATAGAATTCAGATTCCATGGAGGAACGAGAGAGTATAGTCTGCTTCTTCGACTTCCACGATATAGCAGCTCCACCCAAGGAAAGACATATCCACCTGTGGATCTCTCGCTTTCCACCTCTAAACACCAGCTAGCATCACTGAAGCCTTCCACTACTGTCGGATACCCGTTGTAGTACAGTGCATATGTTTGAGTCTTCTTGAGATATCTCATCACCCGTTTCACAGCTTTTCAGTGCTCAACCCCTGGGTTGCTTGTGAACCGACTCAGCATTCCCACGGCGAAAGCTATGTCAGGCCTTGTGGCAGTAGTTGCGTACATTAAACTTCCGATAATGCTAGAATACTCCAGCTTCCTGACGCTTTCCCTCGAGTTTGGCTTCAGCTTCTGATCACACCTATATGGCGTATCGATCCCTGGAAGATCCTTATACCCATAGCGTGTGAGCATCTTCTCAATGTAGTGAGATTGTGACAGCGCTACTCCAGTGTCTGTCCGGATGATCTTTATGCCCAAGATGACATCTGCATCCCCCAAGTCCTTCATACTGAACTTGGTTGAAAGGAACTTCTTTGTCTCCATGACACATCCTATATCCATCCCTAGGATTAGCATGTCGTCCACGTACAGACAAACGATGACTCCTTTTCCATCAGCGAACTTTGTATAAACACATTTGTCCGTCTCGCTGACTCTGTAGCCGTTTGACCTAATAACTTTGTTAAACTTCTCGTGCCACATCTTGGGAGCTTGCTTCAAACCATACAATGATTTCACCAACTTGCAGACTTTGTCTTCAAGACCTTTGACGACAAATCCATCTGGCTGTTGCATGTAAATCTCTTCGGTCAGCTCCCCATTCAGGAATGTTGTCTTTACATCCATCTGATGTATCACCAACTTATGTATAGCTGCTAGAGCGATTAACATCCTGATGGTAGTCAGCCGAGCTACTGGAGCGTACGTGTCAAAGTAGTCTATCCCCTGTTTCTGAGAAAATCCCTTGGCTACCAGCCTAGCCTTGAACTTGTCAATAGTTCCATCTGCCTTCATCTTCTTCTTGAAGATCCATTTACATCCGATGGACTTTTCTCCTTCAGGTAGATCTACCAACACCCATGTGTTATTGGAGTTGATAGAGTCAAACTCGTCATTCACTGCCTCCTTCCAGAAGATAGCATCTCTGGTCTTCATCGCCTCATCATAGGTAAGCGGATCTGCTTCCACATGATAGGTGACAAAGTCATCTCCGAAGTCTTTAGGTCTCCTCGCTCGCTTTGCTGACGGCTCTGCGAGTTCTGGTACAAGAGTTGTTTCATCAACAACAGCTTCTTCTTGGACTAGTGGCCCATATGAGATTTCAGTCTCATTTGCACCTACATCATTTTCCGGAATGTCCGAAAGAACAATGTTTTTGTCTTTTGCAAACTTGTCTTCAAAGTATTCAGCATCACGAGATTCGATGATATGATTTGACTTAATATCAAAAAATCTCCGAGCATCACTCTTCTCGGCATACGCCAAGACGATCGCCTTCGTAGTCCTTGTCTCCAGCTTCTGAATCTTCAGATCTGGGAGCTTCACAAACGCCAGACACCCCCACACTCGAATGACATTCAAGTTTGGTCTAACTTTGAACCAGAGTTCATGAGGAGTTACGTCCGAAGTTGCATATGACACTCTATTCAGAATGAAAGTGGCCGTTAATGCAGCTTCTCCCCAGTAGCATTTTGGAAGACCTGTAGTAAGTAGCATTGAATTCATCATTTCTGTTAATGTTCGGTTCTTCCTCTCTGCTACTCCGTTGGATTGAGGAGAATATGGAGCAGTAGTCTCGCATATGATTCCATGTTCTTTGAAGAACGATGCGAAGTCATGAGACCTGTACTCCCCACTTCGATCACTTCTCAACCTCTTGAGTTGTTGTCCAGTCAGCCGTTCAGCTTCGGCCCTGAACTCTCTGAACTTCTCGAAAGCTTCGTCTTTAATCTTGAGCAAGTAGACGAACGCGTATTTTGAGAAGTCGTCGATGAAGGTTATGAAATACTTCATCCCGGCCTTCGTGGAGAAATGTTTGAAGTCACAGATATCGGAGTGTACTAACTCCAGAAGATCTGTGCTTCGATTGACCCGATGAAAGGGTTTCCTTGTGATCTTCGTCTAAGCACATACTTCACACTTCTCCATCTTACCCCCACATTTGGAGATAAGTCCTAGACTAGACATTTTGTTAATTCTTTTACAATGAACATGTCCTAGTCTATTATGCCACAACTCAAGAGAATAATCAAAAAATGCAACTGCATTAATGTCATCGAACTGGTTGACAAGCTGAATTTTAAACATTCCTTCGGTTTGATAAGCCTTCCCGAAGTATGTTCCTTTATTGGACATCACCATCTGACCAGCATTGATGTCCATCCTTAAGCCTGCGTTGCAGAGCAGGCTCCCAGAGATCAGGTTCTTGGGAATCGTCGGAACATGCTTCACACCTTGAAGCGTCAGAGTGTTCCCAGAAGTGAGTTTCAGCTCCACAGTCCCGATCCCCAGAACTTCAGCTTGGTCCTGGTTCGCCATAACAACCTTCTCAGATATCGGCTGGTACGTGACGAACCATTCCTTGCCAGAACAGACATGGCAAGTCGTACCAGTGTCTATCCACCAGTCAGAGTCAACTTCCACAGTTGTGACATGTGCGATCATAGAAACAATGTTAGAAACCAATGAAACCTTACTAGGCTCACCTTTCTCTAATTGTTTAGGCTTGGATCTGTATTCACTCTTGTAGTGGCCTTTCTTGCCACAATTGAAACAAGTCACTTGGGACTTGGACTTCTGTTGCTTGAATGAAGGACCCTTCACTTTTAGATTGGTGAAGTCCTTCTTCTTGTGATGAGAAGCCGCCTGCTTCCCCTTGGGATCTCTCGTCTGCACTAGATTGGTCTTAGCCAACTGTTTGGACAGAGTGTCCATCGCATCTCGTCCTCAACATGGATCTCTTGAAGTAGATCTCCCAAGCTAATGTCTAGCTTCTTTCTGAGCATCCTTGCATAGAAGGTACTCCATCCAGCAGGAAGTTTTAAGACGATCCCTCCAACGACAAACTTGTCGGGAAGGGGCATCTCTTTGTCTTCCAGTTTCTGACGCAGCTTCAAAAATTCCTTCACTTGTGGCAACATGGACTTCTCGTCCTCAAAGAACAATTTATGATATTTTTCAACCACAAACATCTTGCTCCTGTTCCTGTCTTCTTCATACAGTTTTTCCACAGACACCCATATGTCTCTGGCAAATTCCTTCTTCGAGTAGGATTCTGCCAGAGAATCCTCCATAGCATTCAGGATGAGAAGCCTGCAGATGCTATTTTCCCTTCTCCATTTGGCCTGGAGTTTGGTAGCCGTATTGATTGCGGCAGTAGACCCAGTGTCTGGAACAGAAGGTTCTTCCTCCAACAGTACATGATCAACGTCTTTGAGTTGAAGAGTTAGATAAACCTTCCTCTTCCAGACTCGATAATGCTCTCCATCGAACTTTTCCAACTTGCAGTAGTCCGATTGGACGAGCGAAGCATTAATGTTTTCCATCTACAAGGATCTTGCTTTGAGATTGTTAGTCCCGGGGCTTGACCAAAGATGGAAAATTGATACAATCGAGATCTGAGATGTCACACAAAAAACTTTGCAGTGATCAAACTCAAGATCTACGATGATACAAAAAACCAAATAGCCAGATTACAATATGAAGGAGGGAAATAGAGAAGAGAAGATCTCTCGTTCTTCCTTGCAAACGTGTTGCAATTGGGACAGAACGAGTTACAATAATGTAGAAAAAAGATAAGATAAAGAAAAGTTGCTGGGGTGTCAAAACACCGTTACTCAAAGCAAGATTCGCCCCACATGAATTGCTTCCAGGAACCAGCAAGTTGAAGAACTTGTGGAACGCTCGAAGTCACCTCTGTTCTGACTCCTCGGATGGACTTGCAATGGCGGCAGCAACTCCCTCTCTTTCTCTCTCTTTTCTGACTTATAAAATTCGTAGTGCCTCACAAAGGAGGCCAGAAGAGAGTATATATAGAGAGAGGGTGAAAACCCTAACCGCCTTTTCAGTTATGGAAAGATTGAATTAAGTCCCACAAAGATGACAACGAAATTAATTCAAATCTTATGGAAAGATTGAATTAAGTCCCACAAAGATGGCAACGAAATTAATTCAAATCCCACAAAGATAGCAACGAGATTAATTCAAATCTTATAGAAAGATTGAATTAAATCCCACAAAGATTGGATCTGAATTAATCGCATTGAATCAGTCTTTCCATAACTGACTTGTAGTCTGCACAGTCAGCATGGTGCGAGTCCATGGGCCCATGAGCCCGAGTCCGAGTCCAAGCCCGAGCCCGAGTTCGAGTCCGAGTCCGAGTCGCTAAGTCCCTTTGGGGCTGAGCTCCAAATGGAATTAATCCAAGAGAATGACAAAAGCATTAATGCTTAATCCTTGGAGCCTTATTCTTACCTCCTAGTAAAATCACCCACATGGTTCCCTCATTAGGGTCACCACCCTATGTGCTTCTCTCAACAACACAACCAAGTATATATGTTGAGATAACTCATGGTGCATTTCCGATGTGGGACTAAACTTTTACAAGGCATGTTGAGAGCAAGCTCTCTCCATGTAAAGAAAGCACCAACAAATAGAAACTTACAATTATCGATGCAACACATCCTTATTCTTTATTTTACATTCCTTGAGCCATAGCTCCTAATCTACCTTTCTATTCCAGGACTAACACAATCGGCAACACAAGAATCTCAAACATAGTGGCGACCCAACGGTACCAAAATGCAATCATAATATCAATTCAATTTCTGTTATCCCATTTCCACTTGTTCATAATAACTTCATTTATTTCGGCACAACCTATCAACCAATATGAATTAAATCATACATACAGTCTCTTTTATCTTGGCCTTTTACTAGAGCATCATTTATTTATAAGGACATATCAACGGATAGGAAGTAAAAATATTTTATTAAGGAGTTGAGATAAATGAAAGTAGAATCAAAGCTACTCACAATTTAACGAATTGTCTTTCCGTCCCGATCATATAGATTATCGAAATAATTTCTCCGCATGAATTCAAGTCCAATTAGGTGATTTAAGCCAACAAGCTAGCACGATGCCATCGCGCAAAATGAGGCATTATACTTTTGTCATTGATGTCATTTAGCTACTATAGAATTGACATTATATTGGTTCCATCCACGAAATTCGTTTGAACCACCTTGACAATACCTCGTCACTAGTATGTTAAATTATTTCTCCCTTTAGAATATGGGTTAATTAAGAACCAAGATAATGTTAGAAAAACATGCGGAAAGAAAAAGTAAGGTTAAACTAGAGGATTATCACACAAACACAAAAAATCATTAATGTTATGAAAAATATTGTCACTCAACACTACAAGAAAAAATCGCTTATATAACACTTTTAAAATTATAATTATAACACTTTATAGTAAAATGTTAAAAGGTTTGAAGAGATAAAAATATGACGCTTTTAAGCTATGAAAGGCTTATTATAACGTTTGTAAATAAAACGGTTATTTATAATACACACTTTTATAAAGCTTCTTATCCCGAGCGTTATAATGGGTTCTCAACTATTTTCCAAAACCCAACTATGCCCACTAATTTTTTCTTTCACGAAAAAATTTCCCGCTGAGAAGAAAGTCTTCTCCTCCTCCTTATCTTCTTCTCTCTCATCCTCGTCTCGCACTTTACTGCCACCCTCCTTGGTTCTTCTCCGACCAAGACCATCTTCGTAGTGCATCAGAGAAGCAACTGTAGAAGAAGAAGAGCAGCAGTGGTAGTCTCTTCGTTGATGACCAGGACCAACAGCCCTGCAGAGCTGTCGTAGTCGACACCACCACAATGGAGACGTTTAGGCTTTGGGTGTGGAAGCATAAAGAGTTCGTCCACTCTTGTCACTCCCCATTCCTGATATATGTACGATATACGTATTTACATGTGTACCGTATCATATATTTTATGTACTTTATGTATCATGTATTTCACGCTCTTGAATCCTCTATTTTATGTTCTTGTATCCTCTATTTCATGTTCATGTGTCCTATATCAATACGGTATCTTGCACGTATTGCTTGTATCCGTATCAACTACTGGTATTCTGTGTATCTTGTTATTGGATTTCTTATGCTTATTCTTGTACATGTCATGGCATGGAGTAGTACTTCGTCTCAGAGTAGTGTGACACCCCTTGTCCTTGTTTGGTATATGTGTGGCTCACTGCTTCGATGAAGGAATAATGGTTTATGTTATGGCACATGTTACTATATATTGCAGCCATAGAGCGACCGGTAGGGTAATTGATAACTGTCACGATCCGCTCCCGAATATTCGGGTACGTGTCGGACACGCCAAGCCTTCGTCGATGGACACGACGAAGTAAGCTGTACAGTACTAAGAAAAACTCCAAGTTACAATAAAATGTAAACATCCACAGCTTCTATATATCGTTTCCAGAAAGATCACCATAATCCATCAATCAATTTAGTACAAAGTCATCCAGAGACAAATCCGATAAAATAAAAATATACAATGATAATATCCAAAATACAATGTCCAGAAATAAAATCTAAACAATGAACTAAATCTTGCAATTCCAATGATATCATCGTGCTCCATGTGGCCTCAAGCTCACCTACAACGTATCCTGTCAGAAAAAGAGCAAAGCACAACCCCGACAAGAAACAATATACAATGTAATCTGAAGTACAAAATACAAGGTGAAACCAGAGTACAAGAACTGAATGTGAAACTATGGTACCAGAAGTGGAATATGAGACTGAAGTACAAGAATGAAACTATGGACACGACAATCAATATGCACATGACAATGACACGGCAATCAATGAACAAGACAATGAACACGATAATCAATGCAAGTGAGACCTTTTGAAATATTAACCTAATGTGTGACCGGCTGGGGACCACAATTCACAATCAATCCACAATCAATCAATTCTACAAGTTTAGGCTTAATCGTACGTGAGGTGTACGATTAGGCTATTCACAATACCTAGGTTGGGTGTGGTCACACACTAGTCAATATTTACCCCAATCCCGCAATAACAATGACTCATAATACAATGAACAAGGTACAAGACAATCGTGTGTATCTCGTGTCCGATATGAAAATATGGCACATAAATGTAAGATAGAATCACAAAGTAATAGCTCGAGTCGGTGTACTTGCCTTGCTTTGGAAGCACAGGAGTAGTACTGCATGGATGTAAATGTCACTTGTTAAATTTTTGTAAAATTTGTTAGGGTTTTAAAGGTATTACAATTAGCTAGAAAGCTAACTAGTTAAATATTTATAAACCATTTACTTACTTAAATTTAATATCCTTTATGGAAAACAGTTTTAACTAGATAGATTAGTCTACTATATAAAATATTGTTTTTAAACCATATTTTTAGGAAATATAATATAGCTTAAAATTAATAGTGAAACTACCTTTTTACCAAGAACAATATGTTACTACTTAGAAAATATTTATAGTCCAAAGGACTCACTAAGATTTTATTAATTAAATTAGCCAACTATATAATACACTAAGTGGCAAAAGTAATTTTTATAAGATAAATATAGATAGAATTATAGTAACTGATTTTACTCAAAAATATACCAACAATTTGATAACAATCCCGTAACTATTTAGAATTTTTACTAACAATTATTTTATTAAAGAATATATTACATTAGTTAAATTGCTAGAAACATGTAACAAGAAAATCAATTTAATAACCAACATAATAACCCAAACATTTCCATACCCAGCCCACACTATTCCCAACTGCCCAGGCCCAAGTTCCTTCTTAATTTGTTACCTATGCTTGCTAATAAAACTGTTTCTTAGGACTAAGCCAAAGCTCTCGGCCTATTCTCCCAAAGCAGAACCCAAACCTTTATTTATTTCCTCTACAGCAGCCCTGCAACTGACCCAAAGCATAACCCAACAATCCCTTTAATTTAATCAATTTCTATACACAAAACCCAACTCACTACAGTTAGTACGACCCTTCCATTATTCGAAAAGCCAACTTAGTTTGGCTTCCCTCTATTCCAAAGGTCACCACCTAGTTCTTCAGTTTCCGAAGAGGTCACTTAACTCCTACGAATTGAAGGTCATCAATGACAGTGAAATAAAAGAGGGAAAGAAAGTACACCCATAGGTGAGACTCTCTTTCCATATTCTTCTCACATGTCAGATGTCCTAAAACCCACCAGTTTCTTTCTCTTTCACTTTGTCATTACTTCTCAGCCTACTCAAGCAACCCAACTTAAATACTCTCAACTCTCTAGTCAATGACTTACGAATTTGAAGGGTCACCAAACAGTGAACAAAAGGAAGGAATACACTGAGAGATGACTCTCTTCACATTACTTACTCAAACCATTCGGCCCACTGTCAATCATCAAAACTTAAATACAAAGCAAACACCAGCATCTTCTCTCTCATCAATTCATTTCACTTCTCAGTCAACACAAAAAATTCCATCCTCTTCTTCTTCATGGAGAAGAAGGCCCTAAACCCAACTCCAGCTCAGTCTTCCCGAAACCCTAACCTAGCCACTTTCTCTCCTTCTTCCCCCAAATGTTCATCTCGAAACCCTAATTTCTCTTCATCTCAGCACTCCACACGCCGTAGTGTTTTCTTCTTGATCTGAAAACCCTAGATCCATTGATTCCTCTTCTTCTTCAACTCCTACAATTCCTACTACTCAACACCAGAAGCAAGAAATGATGCCGACAAGAACAAGGAGAAGAAGAGGTGGTTACCTGGCGACTGCAAGTGGTACGATCTTGGAGAGGCGGTGGTCCGAGGTGTCTCGTCTCCGGCAGGTGTTCCAGTCGGTGGCGTCGAGTCGAAAAGAGCTCGGTCTTCGTGGAGGCGATCCGCGGGACTCCGTGAGACTCGATCTAGAGAAATTCGTGTCCGATCTGGACACGGTAGCACGTCATCGACTTCGACGCGGTTCTCTGATCTGGTGATGGCGGCTCTGCGTCGAGTCGAGGCGTCGCCGGACACGACGAGGTAGCTAGGATGTCGCGGCAAGGAGATTCGACTAGCGACGGAGCTTCGGTGGCGAGATCTGGAGACGATGGTTCAGGATGGACTCCGAAATGATAGTGGAGAGAATGTCGGTGACGAAGGGAAGTCCGGTATTGTCGCGGTGGTCGGAGCGGTGGCGCTCGGCGGTGGTTCTCGCTGGAATAGTAAGGAGAGAGAGAGAGAGAGAGAGTACAGTAGAGAGTGGGTGGTGTCAGAATGTATTAGGAACTGTGTTAGAACATTATTTATAATAAATATATTATGGGTGTTCCCCAAGCAAGGGACAGTGGCGGTCTGGTAACCAGGGGTAGATCTGGGGGCAAGGATTTAAATTGTAACAGATTTGTAACAGAATCCCAACTATATGGTGACTAACTAACTAATCAATTAGTTAAAAGCTAACTAAATAACTAACCACTAAAGTAGTTAACTACCACTGTCAACTGAACAATTATTCTTCTTAGTTAATAATTAATAAATACTCACGAAAATAGTTAATTACTGTGATCTAATAGATCAAAACTAATCTTTAGTAAAATAGAAATTTTAGGAGTAAAATAACATAATAATAGGTCAATTACCAAAAGTAACTAGTAACAATAATATTTATGAAGAGTTTCTTTTAACAGGAAAATTAGTAAAACTTGTTAAAGAAAATAAGTGGAAAGCAATATTGAAATTTCCAAATATCAATTTAAGAAAAGTTCCTAAAATTCCCTAAAATTTGGTTTAGGGAGTTACAAATCTACCCCCTTATAAAAATTTTGTCCTCGGAATTTCAAGGGTTGCAGACGCACAAAATCTAGTAAAAAGTTTTTTTTTAAAGAAGCAATAAGGCTAAATGATTTTATTTGGGTAGTAAAAATAATAAGGACTAACAAGTAGTCACTAGACAATACGAAAATAGTAATTGCAAGAAGACTTAGAGATAAGTCTCGAAAATAAGCACTACAAGAAAATCTAGATACTACAAGCAAGGTAAAGGAAGATAACGGTCCGTTAAGAGGTAGACCCGTCCGTCCGGCTGCGATCCCTGCGGCTACTGATCCTCGAAGGGTGGATCCTCCTGCTGCAGCTCTGGTGCTGGTCCCTGGCAAGTGAAGGCAGTAGGGCAATCTCTCACTTGGTGGGTGGCAGATCCACAAACCAAGCATTGCCCTAACCTCTTGCGACATTCCTCGACACGGTGTCCCGGCCTCTTGCAGTACACACAAGAAAAGTATGTCGGGGTCTGGATCTATCTCTGCTGCCTCGGCGATATCGGAGCTCGAACATGATGATGATGATACTGATGTACTGGCCGCTGAGGTGGCCTCTGCTGAGTGTCGGTCCGCTTCGGTGGACCTTGGGAGCTGCTGACGCCGACGTCTTTGTCCCGCTTGAGCTTCGAGTCTATCTCCTTCTCTACTCCCTGAGCAACTTTGAGGATGCTCGCATAGGTGGTAGCATAGCTGATCACCAATGCATATCGCATCTCTCTGGTGAGGCCCTTTTTGAATCTCCTGGCCCTCTCCTCTGGTGTGCTGACAAGGTTCTCCGCGAAACTACTGAGGCGGCTGAACTCCGATGTGTACTGAGCCACGGTCATACTCCCCTGCTGCAATGTCTCGAACTGATTTTGATGCTCGTCTCGCTCCACATCCGGAAAGAACTTATCCAGGAACAGCAGTTTGAACTCTGCCCAGAGAACTTGGGGTACGGCTAACTGAGGCTCCTCTCTGTACCAAGCTCTAGCAATATCGAAAAGTTGCATGCTCGCAACCTCGACCTTTAGATCATCTGGAATCCTCGCCATCTTCAATGTCCGTTCGGCATTTTTGTCACGACCCGCACCCAGTGTAGGGGCACAAGAAGTGGGTACGTCCAGCCTACGCCGTATTGTCGGCGGTAGAACGCTGTTCTAGGTCACATACATCTAATAGTTATAAGGTACCTGTACAGTATATACACTCCGAATGGAGGTGACATAATAAGTACAACTCAATCACAACTAAGGAAGAAAATACGATGAGATAGAATAGATGATAACACAGAATCCACAGATGATAAATACAACATAGAGAGATAGCTGAAAGTCTAAGATAAATATCTCCACAAACCCAGAATACAATCTCCAAATAAATACAAGTGTATCTGACAAGACATGAAGATAATAGAAACTAGTCTAGCTAACTAGCCTAGTCTACTGGGGTAGTATCGTCGGTAAGTGCTGGGTCCTCCTGAGAATCCAGCTCAGATGTGTCGTCTAGGCCTGCTCCGTAATAAGTGGGACAGAACTCCTCAGTGTCATTTGTAAATTTTTCAACAGGTCCAGTCAGGACTGGAGCGAGCACAGTACATCTCACGCAGTTCATAATATGATAGGATATATAAATATGCAATAGAATAAGATACATAAAATGCTGCAGAATATACATGAAGTAAAAGAGAGCTGTAATGTAAATAGATACTATAAATAGAGAACTAACAGTGAACTAGTGATTTAGAATATAAGATGAACATGTGAACGGCTTGAATTTGCACGTGAGTAATCTAAGAGTTTATACATGAGTATACTACTTTGGAATTGTTCACATAACCATTTATACTCCCCCATACCCCAATCAATACACAAGAATCCAGACAGGTTATATTATTGCACATGATATCACATGAAGGCCCATAATAGGGTGCACATGATTGTATACATGAGGGTTCCGTGAACATGAGAGTACATGAATTACGAGAGTGCACATGAATGGTGAAAGCACAGGAGTACATGATGAAAGTAAAACACACATGAGATACTGTAACCCGATGCTCCCGAGGGGGATAACATCTCATGAAGGGATCCATATAGTACCAATTCGTGTTAACATCGTGACAGCATCAAGTAAAGTAATCTAGAGCATAAATGTAAATCCTATCAAGTATGAAATGGTTAGAGAATGTACTCGCCTGATACCCTGAACAACTGATATAAAAAGATGGCCAACTGGAGTCACAGAGTCCTAGTTAGAGCAACACAGGTTTTAAATAGTTCAATTTATATGGTAACTGAAATTAGAATGTAATCTACATGAGTCTAAGTCAATCTAGGTCAAAGTCAACTCTTGGTCAACTATAAAGTCAAACTAGGTCAAGTCTAGTCAACTGTGGTCAAACTAGCTAGGGTTGGGTCAACAATGGTCAACTAGTCTAGGTTAGTCAATTCTAGGACTAAACAAACTAAGTCTATGTAAATCAAGTATCCAAGATAGCTACTAACTCATAGCCTAAGTCACTTGCTAAACCAAGCACAAAACTAAACCATAAGCTACAAGGCACACAAACTGTAATGCATTTGGTTCGTATTGCGTATCTTGGTATATGTATACGTAATTGACCCGTATTGTATGTCTTCCTGCTTGATTTATTCTAGCATTTCATTGATTGGTTTATTCTTGGGTTAGTTCGGCTTGGCTTGGTTTGCTTTGGTTCATCATGAACCCAAGGTGAACCCTCCTACCTACCACCACCCTCCTTATTTATAACCCCTTCCTTTTCTCTCTCATAATTATTCCTTCTTTCTTCATTTACTCTCCACCATTACTTCTTCAACCACCAGAAGGGAGAGAGAGAGAAAGCTTAGGCAAGTGCAAACTTGCTTTATGATGGATCTCAAGTTTTATTGTTCCATTCTTTTTCTTACTTGATTCTAAACCTCTTTAGAACTTGACATTTTTGGATTCGATGGATGGATTCTTGTAGATCTAAGTTTATAACTTTTCGGTTTTCTTGGTTTTGATCTCTAAAACTTGATTATTTTCGAAAATTAATGGTTTATGTTGTAGAGAATTCAATTTCATGCAGTTTTGGCTTTTGTTTCGCTTGATTTCGACTTCGGATGAGTAAGTTATGGCCATTACAACTTTTTGAAACTTTTATGGCTGAACTTGCTGTTTGGGGACGATGACCCCCATGCGCCCGGGAGGCCATGCGTCGGGAGTTCATGCGCTGTGAAGTCCCGGCAACGCATCCCTTAACTCCGAGCGTGTCATGCGGGTAGGTTCCCTACGCGCATGTACTGAAGACGCAACGTGAGTTTTCCCACGCGCCGATGGTACAGGAATCCCAAGCGCCGATGGTGCAGGAATCTCACGCGCCGATGGTGCAGGAATCCCACGCGCCGATTTGTGCAGGGATCCCACGCGCCGATTTGTGCAGGGATCCCACGCGTCGATGGTGCAGGAATCCCACGCGCCGATTTGTGCAGGAATCCCACGCGTCGATGGTGCAGGAATCCCACGCGCCGATGGTGTAGGAATCCCACGCGTCGATTTGTGCAGGAATCCCACACGCCGATGGTGCAGGAATCCTACGCGCCGATGGTGCAGGAATCCCACGCGCCGATTTGTGCAGGATTCCCATGCGCCAGAATTGCTCTATTTTACTGTTTTTGCCTGTTTAAGTTATTTTGTAGCTAGAATCTTGAAAAACTCAAAACTTGAAAGTTGTAGATCTTTTCCTTAGCTTCAAGAATATGTTACTAATTATTTTATACAAGTTTCTCTCATTCACGATAAGGTAAGAATAGAACACGATAGTGGCCCGCCGTGGCGCACTCTTAACAAGTAAACTGACATGATATATCTCGACATGCTGTTATGACAGCTAGTCTGACATGACAAGTATGAAAGACCTGGATACCGTAGGCTATTGTGTTTGTATAAATAAACTGGTACTGTCTTGTATCATGTCTAGGATGGGGATCCCTGAGAACCACGGTCAGGGGTACCTACTGAAATTGACTAAGGCTAATTAACTAGAATGATTCAGTAGTCATGAAGAGATTCCCAGCTACAGGCAATCCCGTTATCTGGGCACATTCAGTAGACTTGTAGCCTACCGATGAGTAGGGCACATTTCCAGCACACAGTCACGTGTTGCATTCTTCAATAAACGGACATTCGACCTGGATAACCGGATGGTCTGCAGGGCTTGTGGCTGTTGGGATAATCTCATTGCATCTTGCTAGTAACTATGCCTGTGATAACCCTAGTTAGTTAAAGTATCAAGCCGTGATTGATTGGATGGAATCTAGCTTAGCTTATTTTTGTCCTGATCCTGTACAAGATTGTGACATGACATGATTATTGATGCTTGCCTTAACAATAACGATCGGGGGTCCAGTTCTGTTCAGGCGAAGGGTTACAACCCTGGTCCTTGTTTGGTTTAAGGGTTGTAACCTGGCTCCCGGAGCAGTTCTGTGTCCTCTCTTCGTTTATTGTCTTATTGCAATTCCATGTCATGTTCGTCATGTTTTATCTTACATTAATACCATGATTATTTATACTGGCATTAGCAATAAAGATCAGGAGTCCAGTTCTGTTCAGGCGAAGGGTTACAACCCCGGTCCTTGTTTGGTTTAAGGGTTGTAACCTGGCTCCCGGAGCAGTTCTGTGTCCTCTCTTCTTTTATTGTCTTTACTGTACCAATAGTATTTGAGACAGATTTCTATTCAGGTGAAGGGTTACAACCCCGGTCCTTGTTTGGTTTAAGGGTTGTGACCTGGCTACTTGAATGGTTTTTTCGTACTCAGTTTATTGTTGTTATCTCTATTATCATCAGTTCTTTAATTATTATCTTTAATATTCTATTATGATATACTGGTTTTAGTTCCTAAGTGAAGCCTCCTTTGTGGCACTTGCTCTTTCTGGGGTCTGACCCAGCTGGTTTTGTATGGCCAAATATCGGAGCAGCAGCAGAGGATCTATCTGTCTTCTAGCCAGATGGTAACCACCAGGCGTAACCCTGGCAACGAGTGAATTTCTTTTGTCCTTCCACTTTATTGTAAAAATTTATTCTTTTTAGGCGTTTAGCCGGCGACCCCGTGTTAGCTCGATTGTACCTTTACTTACTGTCTACCTACGGGCTGTAACATGATTGACAGATCCTAGGGTTGATCATATATGACTGAACTCTTGCTAGTCTTGACATTTTGTACGACTAGCTTCATGATCATCCAATATGTAATGTATGGGATGCCTTGCTATTATATATTTGGTGCTCTGACATATTGTAACTATTATTGCTTGCTTGAGATTGAGACAATAGGCTTGTTCATGACCATAGGAGACTGTTGGCTTGTAGTTAAACCCTCATGTATCTAGACAGCCGTGACCGTATAGCGAGGTGGGTTGCACTTCAATATATGTAGCTGGCTATGTACGCCCCCGCTCTCCAGTATTGTGGTTCTGGGGCGTGACATGGTTTAAGTGGTAGCCCATGCAGATCTTGTAAATCAAGATATGTGAGGGTTTACCGAATAGATGTCTGAATTAGTACTCGCCCTTGATCTCTGCTCGTATCTTCTGAATCCCGGTAATCTTGACCTGATCACCTGCTTGTATCGTTGATCTGTCCTGGTCCTTCCTTATTGTTCCCTATGTCGTCTTCTTCAGCGACATTGTTCCTGGACCTGCCGATCAGCAGGACAGAGTACCTCCCACGGACCAGCAGCAACCTGGATATCAAGTCCAGCATTCAGGAGTAGCCTCCAGAGTCATGCCTACTGGAGGAGAGCCACCAGTTCAGCTCGTCCAGCCTGCAGAGCCTGATGATGACACTTTGGTGGGTCTCATCAGGTCACTATTAGCCTCCCAGGATCGTCGAGGAGATGCCTTGCACCAGGCAGTGGCAGATGCTTTGACCAGAGGAGGTCATCAGGGTAATAGCGCGGCCAACAGCTTCAAGCGCTTGAACCCTCCCTTCTTCGACGGCAGTGAAGATGCGATTACTGCAGATGCATGGCTTCAGGACACAGAGGTGATTCTAGAAGCAGCCAGGACTCCAGAGAACGAGAAGGTGGCGGTGGTACGCCTGCAGTTGTTGGATCTTGCCCGCAGCTGGTGGGCGGCACAGGCCGTTAGATTAGTGGCACCCATTGCTTGGACAGTATTCAGAGAGAGATTCCAGACCAAGTATTTCGATGTTGTAGCTCGATACGAACTACAGATGAGGTTCACCAATCTGAAGCAGATGGGCAGAACGGTCGACGGATATGCGACCGAGTTCTCCAGGCTTAGTCGGTTTGCTCCCACCTTGGTGGCGACCGAGTTCGATAGAGCCCAGCGGTTCCAGCAGGGACTTCATCTGGAGATTCTATTGGCAGTGGAGCATTTTGAGCATCAGACTTTTGATGCAGTATTGAGAGCAGCTCGGAGGCATGAATATACCTTCCAGAGGATTGTAGATAGGACCGGAGGTCGGAAGCGATCCCACAGTCAGATGAATCAGTCATCAGCACCAGCCCCGGCAGCCAACGCTTTGACCATTGGAGCTCCGAGGCGGGCGGCCTCAGTAACGTCGGTTCAGCATTCCACCCCGATGTACCCTCAGCAGCAGAAGCAGAAGCAGTTTTTCGCAGTGAGATGTTCATACTGCGGGAAGCCGGGGCATGTGGTATCGGAGTGTCGTAGAGCACAGGGTTTGTGCTTGGTTTGTGGTGCCCCGAACCACAGGGTTGGGAACTGTCCGAACAGGGGGAGTTCATTAGCTTCTCTAGTCCTTCAGTTAGAGGACCAGTACCAATCCAGCAGCAGCAGCAGTACCCGTTCCCGAGACCATTGCCGACGCAGGCCCAGGCATTCCAGCAGCAGAGACCGCAGCAGTATGCTCAGGCCTAAGCCCTGATCCAGAGCAGACAGAGAAATTTTCAGCAGAGGGGACCCGCACCCAGAGGACATGGTCAAGTGCTGGCTTTGACCATGGGAGAAGAAGGAATAGCACCAGGTGAGGTAGTGGCAGGTACTATTCTCGTCAACACCTTTCCAGCTTCAGTATTATTTGATTCTGGTGCCTCGCATTCATTTATATCTGCACGATTCGCGACACGGATAGGACTGGAGCCCGAGTCATTATCAGTAAGGCTCAATATACTTATTGGTAATGGACTTGTGGGAGTAGATAGAGTATTTTCCTCGTGTCGGAGCATAGTTAGCGGTAGAGAGTTTTCCGCTAGATTGATAGAGTTTTCGACGGCCGATTATGATATGGTCTTAGGGATGGATTGGTTGAGGGACCAGTATGCTAGGATAGACTGCCATCTTGGCAGGGTTGTTTTTAGCATTCCCCGTGAACCGGAGTTTTCCTTATCCCGAGGCAAAGTTGAACCTTCTCCTCCAGTGTTGCGGATGGCAGTAGCAGCAATGCAGTTACCCCGGATAGTTGAAGAGTTTCCAGATGTTTTCCCAGAAGAGCTTCCAGGGATGCTGCCAGAGCGAGAGATCGAGTTTACCATCGACTTGATTCCCGGAACAGCCCCAGTGTCAGAGAGAGTCTACAGGATGGCGCCGTCAGAATTAGAGATATTGTACAAGATGATTAAAGAACTTAGAACCAAGGGATTCATTCGTGCTAGTGGATCGTCTTTGGGAGCTCCGATGCTTCTTGTGAAAAAGAAGGATGGTACGTCCAGATTATGTGTAGATTATCGTACCTTGAACTCAGTGACAATCAAGAACAGATACCCTCTCCTGAGGATAGATGACTTATTTGATCAACTCAAGGGGGTAGCAGTATTCTCGAAGATCGACTTGCGGTCAGGATACCATCAGATCAGAGTCAGAGAGCAGGACATCCCGAAGACAGCTTTTAGATCGAGATATGGACATTGGGAGTTCCTTGTTATGCCCTTTGGAGCAACCAATGCGCCGGCCGTATTCATGGACCACATGAATCGTATCTTCATGCCTTATTTGGATCAGTTCGTGATTGTGTTCCTAGACGACATCCTAGTCTACAGCAAGAGTGAGGCGGAGCATGAGCAGCATCTCAGAGTTGTTCTTCAGATTCTCAGAGAGCACCAGTTGTATGCCAAGTTTAGTAAATGCGAGTTCTGGATCGATCGCATTTCGTACTTGGGCCATATCATCACCAGAGGAGGAGTAGAAGTGGATCCCCAGAAGATTGTGGCCATTGAGACATGGCCAGTGCCCATCACGGTTGCAGAAGTTCGCAGTTTTCTTGGATTGGCCGGCTACTACCGGCGATTTGTTTCAGACTTTGCTCGGATCTCAGCACGATTGACCCAGTTGACCCGAAAGGATGTGTAGTTTGCTTGGATAGTAGAATGTCAGGATCCTTTTGAGAAGTTGAAGCGAGGCTTGATAACGGCTCCCATTCCCACGCTTTCAGATGGAACTGGAGGATTCTCAATATATTGTGATGCTTCAGGCAGAGGCTTATGATGTGTTCTAATATAGCATGGGAAGGTAATAGCTTATGCGTCACGTCAACTTTATGATCATGAGAGGAATTACCCAACCCATGACTTAGAGCTGGCAGCGGTAGTGTTTGCACTTAAGTTGTGGAGGCACTACTTGTACGGAGATAAGGTAGAGATTTTCACCGACCACAAGAGCCTGAAGTATGTTTTCACCCAGAAGGATCTTAACATGCGCCAGAGAAGGTGGCTAGAGCTACTTGTGGATTATGATGTCAACTTACAGTATCATCCAGGGAAGGCCACCAACATCGTTGCAGATGCATTGAGTAGGAGAGCCAGAGTTTATTTCCTAACAGCGTAACCAGAATTGTTAGCAGATCTTCCGAAGATGGGTATAGAAGTTGTTCTCCCTTCCTAGAGGATCCGGATGGCTCAGTCAGCAGATTCCAAGCTTCAGCGACTCAGAGCAGAGTGTGAGGCAGGACGAAGACCAGAGTTATGTATCCATGAAGACGGTACACTTCGACATGGTAAGCGTCTTTGTGTACCCAGTGGAGATATCAGACATGAGATCATGGCAGAAGCTCACAGTTCTCAATATTCCATCCATCCCGGCGGTACGAAGACGTACCGTGATATTCATCAGCACTTTTGGTGGAATGGCATGAAGAGGGAGATAGCCCGGTTTATCTTTCGATGTCTGGTTTGTCAACAAGTTAAAGCTGAACATCAGAGGCCAGCTGGACTTCAGCCATTGCCAATTCCAGAATGGAAGTGGGAGCATATAACCATGGATTTCGTGACTGGATTACCTAGATCGACAGCTGGTCGAGATGCTATTTGGGTTATAGTTGACCGGCACACAAAGGTGGCCCACTTTCTCCCGTTCAGAGTTGGTCAGTCGACGGCTCAGCTGGCAGAGATGTATCTCAGGCAGATAGTCAGGTTGTACGATGTACCAGTCAGTATCACCTCGGACAGAGATTCAAGATTTACGTCGTACTTTTGGCACAGCTTGTAAGAAAGTTTGGGAACTCACCTCCAGTTCAGCTCAGCTTATCACCCGTAGACAGATGGCCAGTCGGAACCCACGATCCAGACTCTTGAAGATATGTTGAGATCCTGTACACTTGACTTCGGTAGATCGTGGGAAGATCACCTGTACCTGGTGGAGTTCTCGTACAACAATCGTTTCCAGGCCAGTATCCAAATGGCACCGTTCGAGGCACTGTATGGTAGGAAGTGCCGATCCCCGCTAGCCTGGGACGATGTTGGAGAGAGGCAGATGCTTGGTCCGGAAATGATTGTCCAGACAGTTGAAGTGGTCAGGAGAGTCAGAGATCATCTTCGAGTTGCCCAAGATCGCCAGCGTCATTGGGCTGATTCTCATCGGCGCCCTCTTGAGTTTTCTGTCGGCGACCATGAATTCCTGAGGATTTTACCTAACCGTGGCGTCATTCGTTTCGGCGTACGGAGAAAGCTTTAGTCCTAGGTATATATGGTCGTTCGACATTCTGGAGCGATTAGGAGATGTATTCTATCGTCTTGCTCTTCCACCGTCGCTACGTGAGGTGCATGACGTGTTCCATGTATCCCAACTGCGACGGTATATCCCGAACCTGAGCCACATCCTGGACCATTCGAAATTGGTTGTTGGTACCAAACTTTCGAATAAAAAGAGGCCCGTGTCTATATTGGACCGGAGAGAGAAGGTACTCAAGAACAAGACTATTAGTTTAGTCCGTGTTGCTTGGGGTCATCACTCTTTGGGTGAGTCGACGTGGGAGCGTGAGGATGATATCAGATCGCGATATCCCGACCTGTTTGACTCGTAAGGTATAATGTCTTCCTTATGCCTTATGCTTTCAATTCATTGCTTGAATAAATGACTGCATGATAGACTGCTTGTTATGGCTTACGATTAGTATAGCTTGTCCTTGCCGCTCTAGCCTCTTAATTAAATTCTGAGGACGAAATTCTTTTAAGGTAGGTAGAGTTGTAATACATGTGGTTCGTATTGCGTATCTTAGTATACGTATACGTAATTGACCCGTATTACATGTCTCCCTGCTTGATTTATTCTAGCATTTCATTGATTGGTTTATTCTTGGATTAGTTCGGCTTGGCTTAGTTTGCTTTGGTTCATCATGAACCCAAGGTGAACCCTCCTACCTACCACCACCCTCCTTATTTATAACCCCTTCTTTTTCTCTCTCATCATTATTCCTTCTTTCTTCATTTACTCTCCACCATTACTTCTTCAACCACCAGGAGGGAGAGAGAGAGAGCTTAAGCAAGTGCAAACTTGCTTCATGATGGATCTCAAGTTTTATTGTTCAATTATTTTCCTTACTTGATTCTAAACCTCTTTAGAACTTGACATTTTAGGATTTGATGGATGGATTCTTGTATATCTAAGTTTGTAACTTTTTGGTTTTCTTGGTTTTGATCTCTAAAACTTGGTTATTTTCGAAAACTAATGATTCTATGTTGTAGAGAATTCAATTTCATGCAGTTTTCGCTTTTGTTTCGCTTGATTTCGACTTCGAATGAGTAAGTTATGGCCATTACAAGTTTTCGAAACTTTTATGGCTGAACTTACTGTTTGGGGACGATGACCCCCATGCGCCCGGGAGGCCATGTGCTGTGAAGTCCCGGCAATGCATCCCTTAACTCCGAGCGTGTCATGCGCGTAGGTTCTCTACGTGCATGTACTGAAGATGCAACGTGAGTTTTCCCACGCGCCGATGGTGCAGGAATCCCACGCGCCGATGGTGAAGGAATCCCATGCGGCGATGGTGCAGGAATCCCATGCGCCGATTTGTGCAGGAATCCTACGCGCCGATTTGTGCAGGAATCCCACGCGCCGATGGTGTAGGAATCCCATGCGCCGATTTGTGCAGTAATCCCACGCGCCGATGGTGAAGAAATCCCACGAACCGATGGTGCAGGAATCCCACGCGCTGATTTGTACAGGAATCCCACGCGCCAATTTGTAAAGGAATCCCACGCGCCGATGGTGCAGGAATCCCACGCGCCGATTTGTGCAGGAATCCCACGCGCCGATGGTGCAAGAATCCCATGCACCGATGGTGCAGGAATCCCACGCGCCGATGGTGTAGGAATCCCACGCGCCGATGGTGTAGGAATCCCACACGCCGATTTATGCAGGAATCCCATGCGCCGGAATTGCTCTATCTTACTGTTTTTGTCTGTTTAAGTTGTTTTGTAGCTAGAATCTTGAAAAACTCAAAACATGAAAGTTGTAGATCTTTTCCTTAGCTTCAAGAATATGTCACTAATTATTTTATTTTAAGTTTCTCTCATTCACGATAAGGTAAGAATAGAACACGATAGTGGTCCGCCGTGGCGCACTCTTAAAAAGTAAACTGACGTAATATATCTCGACATGCTGTTATGACAGCTAGTCTGACATGACAAGTATGAAAGACCTGGATACCGTAGGCGATTGTGTTTGTATAAATAAACTGGTACTGTCTTGCATCATGTCTAGGATGGGGATCCCTGAGTACCACGGTTCAGCATTCCACCCCGATGCACCCTCAGCAGCAGAAGCATAAGCAGTCTTCCGCAGTGGGATGTCACACTGCGGAAAGCCGGGGCATGTGGTATCGGAGTGTCGCAGAGCTCAGGATTTGTGCTTGGTTTGTGGTGCCCCGGACCACAGGGTTGGGAACTGCCCGAACAAGGGGAGTTCATCAACTTTCTCTAGTCCTTCAGTTAGAGGACCAGCACCAATCCAGCAGCAGCAGCAGTACCCGTTCCCGAGACCATTGTCGACGCAGGCCCAGGTATTCCAGCAGCAGAGACCACCGCAGTATGCTCAGGCCCAAGCCCTGATCCAGAGCAGACAGAGAAATTTTCAGCAGAGGGGACCCGCACCTAGAGGACATGGTCAAGTGCTGGCTTTGACCATGGGAGAAGAAGGAATAGCACCAGGTGAGGTAATGGCACGTACTATTCTCGTCAACACCTTTCCAGCTTCTGTATTATTTGATTCTGGTGCCTCGCATTCATTATGTCTGCACGATTCGCGACACGGATAGGACTGGAGCCCGAGTTATTATCAGTAAGGCTCAATATACTTACTGGTAATGGACTTGTGGGAGTAGATAGAGTATTTTCCTCGTGTCGGATCGTAGTTAGCGGTAGAGAGTTTCCCGCTAGATTGATAGAGTTTTCGATGGCCGATTATGATGTGGTCTTAGGGATGGATTGGTTGAGGGACCAGTATGCTAGGATAGACTACCATCTTGGCAGGGTTATTTTTAGCATTCCCCGCGAACCGGAGTTTTCCTTCTCCCGAGGCGAAGTTGAACCTTCTCAGCAGGCCGATTATGATGTGGTCTTAGGGATGGATTGGTTGAGGGACCAGTATGCTAGGATAGACTACCATCGACACAGGCCCAGGCATTCCAGCAGCAGAGACCACAGCAGTATGCTCAGGCCCAAGCCCTGATCCAGAGCAAACAGAGAAATTTTCAGCAGAGGGGACCCGCACCTAGAGGACATGGTCAAGTGCTGGCTTTGACCATGGAAGAAGAAGGAATAGCACCAGGTGAGGTAGTGGCAGGTACTATTCTCGTCAACACCTTTCCAGCTTCTGTATTATTTGATTCTGGTGCCTCGCATTCATTTATGTCTGCACGATTCGCGACACGGATAGGACTGGAGCCCGAGTCATTATCAGTAAGGCTTAATATACTTACTGGTAATGGACTTGTGGGAGTAGATAGAGTATTTTCCTCGTGTCGGATCGTAGTTAGCGGTAGAGAGTTTCCCGCTAGATTGATAGAGTTTTCGATGGCCGATTATGATGTGGTCTTAGGGATGGATTGGTTGAGGGACCAGTATGCTAGGATAGACTACCATCTTGGCAGGGTTGTTTTTAGTATTCCCCGCGAACCGGAGTTTTCCTTCTCCCGAGGCGAAGTTGAACCTTCTCCTCCAGTATTACGGATGGCAGTAGCAGCAATGCAGTTACCCCGGATAGTTGAAGAGTTTCCAGATGTTTTCCCAGAAGATCTTCCAGGGATGCCGCCAGAGCGAGAGATCGAGTTTACCATCGACTTGATTCCCGGAACAGCCCCAGTGTCAGAGAGAGTCTACAGGATGGCGCCGTCAGAATTAGAGATATTGTACAAGATGATTGAAGAACTTAGAACCAAGGGATTCATTCATGCTAGTGGATCGCCTTGGGGAGCCTAGATGCTTCTTGTGAAAAAGAAGGATGGTATGTCCAGATTATGTATAGATTATCGTACCTTGAACTCAGTGACAATCAAGAACAGATACCCTCTCCCGAGGATAGATGACTTGTTTGATCAACTCAAGGGGACAGCAGTATTCTCGAAGATCGACTTGCAGTCAGGATACCATCAGATCAGAGTCAGAGAGCAGGACATCCCGAAGACAGCTTTTAGATCGAGATATGGACATTGGGAGTTCCTTGTTATGCCCTTTGGAGCAACCAATGCGCCGGCCGTATTTATGGACCTCATGAATCGTATCTTCATGCCTTATTTGGATCAGTTCGTGATTGTATTCCTAGACGACATCCTAGTCTACAGCAAGAGTGAGGCGGAGCATGAGCAGCATCTCAAAGTTGTTTTTCAGATTCTCAGAGAGCACCAGTTGTATGCCAAGTTTAGTAAATGCGAGTTCTGGCTCGATCGCATTTCATACTTGGGCCATATCATCACCAGAGAAGGAGTAGAAGTGGATCCCCAGAAGATTATGGCCATTGAGACATGGCCAGTGCCCAGCACGGTTGCAGAAGTTTGCAGTTTTCTTGGATTGGCCGGCTACTACCGGCGATTTGTTTCAGACTTTGCTTGGATCTCAGCGCCATTGACCCAGTTGACCCGTAAGGATGTGCAGTTTGATTGGACAGTAGAATGTCAGGATTATTTTGAGAAGTTGAAGCGAGGCTTGATGACGGCTCCCATTCTCACGCTTTCAGATGGAACTGAAGGATTCTCAGTATATTGTGATGCTTCAGGCAGAGGCTTAGGATGTGTTCTAATGCAGCATAGGAATGTAATAGCTTATGCGTCACGTCAACTTCGTGATCATAAGAGGAATTACCCAACCCATGACTTAGAGCTGGCAGCGGTAGTGTTTGCACTTAAGTTGTGGAGGTACTACTTGTATGGAGATAAAGTGGAGATTTTTACCGACCACAAGAGCCTGAAGTATGTTTTCACCCAGAAGGATCTTAACATGCGTCAGAGAAGGTGGCTAGAGCTATTTGTGGATTATGATGTCAACTTGCAGTATCACCCAGGGAAGGCCAACATCGTTTCAGATGCATTGAGTAGGAGAGCCGGAGTTTATTTCCTAACAGCACAACCAAAAT
Organism: Iris pallida; assembly: GCA_029216955.1. Classification (NCBI taxonomy): domain Eukaryota; kingdom Viridiplantae; phylum Streptophyta; class Magnoliopsida; order Asparagales; family Iridaceae; genus Iris; species Iris pallida. The sequence goes on from JANAVB010027052.1 coordinate 60,853, forward strand.
TGTTAGAAGATCTTCAGAAGATGGGTATAGAAGTTGTTCTCCCTTCCTGTGTGGCATTGATGGCCACTATGCAAGTTCAGTCCACTATAATTGAGAGGATCCGGATGGCTCAGTCAGCAGATTCCAAGCTTCAGCGACTTAGAGCAGAGTGTGAGACAGGACGAAGACTAGAGTTATGTATCCATGAAGACGGTACACTTCGACATGGCAAGCGTCTTTGTGTATCCAGTGGAGATATCAGACAGGAGATCATGGAAGAAGCTCACAGTTCTCAATATTCCATCCATCCCGGCGGTACGAAGATGTACCGTGATATTCGTCAGCACTTTTGGTGGAATGGCATGAAGAGGGAGATAGCCCGGTTTATCTCTCGATGTTTGGTTTGTCAACAAGTTAAAGCTGAACATCAGAGGCCAACTGGACTTCTTCAGCCCTTGCCATTTCCAGAATGGAAGTGGGAGCATATAACCATAGATTTCGTGACTAGATTACCTAGATCTCCAGCTGGTCGAGATGCTATTTGGGTTATAGTTGATCGGCTCACAAAGGTGGCCCACTTTCTCCTGTTCAGAGTTGGTCAGTCGACGGCTCAGCTGGCAGAGATGTATCTCAGGCAGATAGTCAGGTTGCACGGTATACCAGTCAGTATCATCTCGGAGAGAGATTCAAGATTTACGTCGCACTTTTGGTGCAGCTTGCAAGAAAGTTTGGAAACTCACCTCCAGTTCAGCTCAGCTTATCACCCGTAGACAGATGGCCAGTCAGAACGCACGATCCAGACTCTTAAAGATATGTTGAGATCCTGTACACTTGACTTCGGTGGATCGTGCGAAGATCACCTGCACCTGGTAGAGTTCTCGTACAACAACAGTTTCTAGGCCAGTATCCAGATGGCACCGTTCGAGGCACTGTATGGTAGAAAGTGCCGATCCCCGCTAGCCTGGGACGATATTGGAGAGAGGCAGATGCTTGGTCCGAAAATGATTCCCCAGACAGTTGAAGTTGTTAGGAGAGTCAGAGATCATCTTTGAGTTTCCCAAGATCGCCAGCGTCATTGGGCCAATTCTCATCGGCGCCCTCTTGAGTTTTCTGTCGGCGACCATATATTCCTGAGGATTTCACCTAACCATGGCGTCATTCGTTTTGGCGTGCGGAGAAAGCTTAGTCCTAGGTATATAGGGTCGTTCGATATTCTGGAGCGAATAGAAGATGTATCCTATCGTCTCGCTCTTCCACCGTCGCTACGTCAGGTGCATGACGTGTTCCATGTATCCCAACTGCGATGGTATATCCCGGACCCGAGCCACATCCTGGATCATTCGGAATTAGTTGTTGGTACCAACCTTTCGTATGAGGAGAGGCCCGTGTTTATATTGGACCGGAGAAAGAAGGTACTCAAGAACAAGACTATTAGTTTAGTCTGTGTTGCTTGGGGTCATCACTCTTTGGGTGAGTCGACGTAGGAGCGTAAGGATGATATCCGATCGCGATATCCCGACCTGTTTGACTCGTAAGGTATAATGTCTTCCTTATGCCTTATGCTTTCAATTCCTTGCTTGAATAAATGACTGCATGATATACTGCTTGTTCTTGCCGCTCTAGCCTCTTAATTAAATTTCGAGGACGAAATTCTTTTAAGGTGGGTAGTGTTGTAATGTCTGTGGTTCGTATTGCGTATCTTGGTATACGTATACGTAATTGACCCGTATTGTATGTCTTCCTACTTGATTTATTCTAGCATTTTATTGATTGGTTTATTCTTGGGTTATTTCGGCTTGGCTTGTTTTGCTTTGGTTCATCATGAACCCAAGGTGAACCCTCCTACCTACCACCACCCTCCTTATTTATAATCCCTTCCTTTTTTCTCTCATCATTATTCCTTCTTTCTTCATTTACTCTCCACCATTACTTCTTCAACCACCAGGAGGGAGAGAGAGAGAGAGAGCTTAGGCAAGTACAAACTTGCTTCATGATGGATCTCAAGTTTTATTGTTCCATTCTTTTCCTTACTTGATTCTAAACCTCTTTAGAACTTGACATTTTTGGATTTGATGGATGCATTCTTATAGATCTAAGTTTGTAACTTTTCGTTTTTCTTGGTTTTGATCTCTAAAACTTGGTTATTTTCGAAAACTAATGGTTCTATGTTGTAGAGAATTCAATTTCATGCAGTTTTGGCATTTGTTTCGCTTGATTTTGACTTCGGATGAGTAAGTTATGGACATTACAAGTTTTCGAAACTTTTATGGCTGAACTTGCTGTTTGGGGACGATGACCCCCATGCACCCGGGAGGCCATGCGCCGGGAGGCCATGTGCTGTGAAGTCCCGACAACGCATCCCTTAACTCCGAGCGTGTCATGCGCGTAGGTTCCCTATGCGCATGTACTGAAGACGCAACGTGAGTTTTTCCACGCGCCAATGGTGCAGGAATCCCACGCGCCGATGGTGCAGGAATCCTACGCGCCGATTTGTGCAGGAATCCCACGTGCCGATTTGTGCAGGAATCCCACACGTCGATGGTGCAGGAATCCCACGCACCGATTTATGCAGGAATCCCACGCGCCGATGGTAGAAGAATCCCACGCGCTGATGGTGCAAGAATCCCACGCGCCGATTTGTGCAGGAATCCCACGCGCCGATGGTGCAGGAATCCCACGCGACGATTTGTGCAGGAATCCCATGCGCCAAAATTGCTCTATTTTACTATTTTTGCCTATTTAAGTTGTTTTGTAGCTAGAATCTTGAAAAACTCAAACATAAAAGTTATAGATCTTTTCCTTAGCTTCAAGAATATGTCACTAATTATTTTATGCAAGTTTTTCTCATTCACGATAAGGTAAGAATAGAACACGATAGTGGCCCGCCGTGGCGTACTCTTAACAAGTAAACTGACATGATATATCTCGACATGCTGTTATGACAGCTAGTCTGACATGACAAGTATGAAAGACCTGGACACCGTGGGCGATTGTGTTTGTACAAATAAACTGGTACTGTCTTGCATCATGTCTAGGATGGGGATCCCTGAGTACCACGGTCAGGGGTACCTAGTGAAATTGACTAAGGCTAATTAACTAGAATGATTCAGTAGTCATGAAGAGATTTCCAGCTACAGGCAATCCCGTTATCTGGGCGCATTCAGTGGACTTGTAGCCTACCGACGAGTAGGGCACATTTCCAACACACAGTCACGTGTTGCATTCTTCAATAAACGGACATTCGACCTGGATAACCGGATGGTCTGCAGGGCTTGTAGTTGTTGGGATAATCTCATTGCATCTTGCTAGTAACTAGGCATGTGATAACCCTAGTTAGTTAAAGTATCAAGCCGTACTCTTTGCTTGGCCATGATTGATTGGATGGAATCTAGCTTAGCTTAGTCTTGTCCTGATCCTGTACAAGATTGTGACATGACATGATTATTGATGCTTGCCTTAACAATAACGATCAGGGGTCCAGTTCTGTTCAGGCGAAGGGTTACAACCCCGGTCCTTGTTTGGTTTAAGGGTTATAACCTGGCTCCCGGAGCAGTTCTATGTCCTCTCTTAGTTTATTGTCTTATTGCAATCCCATGTCATGTTCGTCATGTTTTACCTTACCTTAATACCATGATTATTTATACTGGCCTTAGCAATAAAGATCAGGGGTCCAGTTCTGTTCAGGCGAAGGGTTACAACCCCGGTCCTTGTTTGGTTTAAGGGTTGTAACCTGGCTCCCGGAGCAGTTCTGTGTCTTCTCTTCGTTTATTGTCTTAACTGTACCAATAGTATTTGAGACGGGTTTCTATTCAGGTGAAGGGTTACAACCCCGGTCCTTGTTTGGTTTAAGGGTTGTGACCTGGCTACTTGAATGGTTTCCTCGTACTCAGTTTATTGTTGTTATCTCTATTATTATCAGTTCTTTAATTATTATCTTTAGTATTCTATTGTGATATACTGGTTTTAGTTCCTAAGTGAAGCCTCCTTTGTGGCACTTGCTCTTTCTGGGGTCTGACCCAGCTAGTTTTGTATGGCCAGATATCAGAGCAGCAGCAGAGGATCTACCTGTCTTCCAGCCAGATGGTGACCACCAGGCGTAACCCTGGCAACGAGTGGGTTTCTTTTGTCCTTCCACTTTATTGTAAAAATTTATTCTTTTGAGGCGTTTAGCCGGCGAGCACGTGTTAGCTCGATTTCACCTTTACTTACTGTCTGCCTACGGGCTGTAACATGATTGACAGATCCTAGAGTTGATCATGTATGACTGAACTCTTGCTAGTCTTGACATTTTGTATGACTAGCTTCATGATCATCCAATATGTAATGTATGGGACGCCTTGCTATTATATATTTGGTGCTCTGACATCTTGTAACTATTATTGCTTGCTTGAGATTGAGACAATAGGCTTGTTCATGACCATAGGAGACTGTTAGCTTGTAGTTAAACCCTCATGTATCTAGACAGCAGTGACCATATAGCGAGGTGGGTTGCACTTCAATATACGTAGCTGGCTATGTACGCCCACCTCTCCAGTATTCTGGTTCTGGGACGTGACACAAACATAGAAATATAATATATATATATTATTCACATTCACATTTTCATGTACATAGATATATATAGGAAAGCTATATATATAGGCACATACATATATATATATATAGAGAGGGAGAGAGAGAATGAGAGGTAAAAGAGTAAGTGAGTGTGTGTGTGTGTGTGTGTGTGTGTGTGTGTGTGTGTGTGTGTGTGTGTGTGTGTGTGTGTTTGGCATGTGTGTGAAAGGATATGTGTTAATGTTCTCAGATTTAGTGATAGGTAGGTGTATGTGACATTGGATACATGGTGTCAAAGGGTGTGTGAATGCATGTGTGTAAAAGGTTATAGGTTAACCCAGTTTATAAAAATGCATACATACATACTTACATTGCATACATGCATACATACATATCATGTATACATACATACATTGCATATATGCCTACATACATATCATATATGCATACTCTACATTATATTACATTCATTCCTACATACAACCATACATATAATATATGCATACAAACTCATATATTTAACTCAAAATATATGTGAATACATACATTACATTACCTTAACACATATATATATATATATCATTCATTCATTTCCCATATACATGCATACTTCAGTTCAGGCATTATATCCATTCACATATCATTAAGTTGCATACATATACTTATTTTCATTACATACATGTCATTCATGAATATTACATACTTACATGCATCTATACATTATATACATTGTATACAATATGTAAAAATAGAAGAGGGAAAAAAATAGGAAAAACTGAAATGGAAAGGAAGGGAAGAAAAAATGTAAGAAAAAGGGAAAACAGTGGATATATACATGCTTGCATCATATATTCTACATTACCATACAAGTTATCATTATATATTGCACTACATTATGTATACACTATGCATTCATATCTATCATTACATGTATACCTTGCATTCATATCTAGCATTTATTATATACTTTCATGCATACATTGTATATCATTTTTTCATTAATGCATTTATGCATTGCTTACATACATTACATTGATTGCATTCCTACATGCTTGCATTCAACCATGTATATAAATTAATATGAAGAGGATACATATCATATATATATCATTTCATTCATCTAACATATCAAGCATTATATACTCCACATTCATTTAATATCCATACTACATAGGCTCATAGGTTACACATGCCTATGTCGTATAGTCACTCTTCTACTTAAAATCAATAATGTACCAATTGGGCCTTTACTAAATTCTAAGATTAAAGTATGTCGTAGCACTTCGTGCTAGCTTTCTGAAACTTCAAACGGATCGTATTTTCGTGTCCGAAAGTTTCCGAAATCACGAAAATACCGAAACGCGTTTGTCTTTCGGACAGCTGACACTCAAATAATTTTACAGAAATTTCCACAACGAATTTGGCTTATTAAAATATATATTTGGAAATCTAACTTCGATACGGTTCTTTTAAAAAAATGGGAGATTAATTGGAGTTCTAAGATAAAAGTTATGACATTTCTAAGTTGCTTTAGTTAATAAAAACGTGGATGAATATTATGACGAATTTGAGTTGCTTTGGACAAAAGAAACACATGTAGGCCAAGATAGTTGGATACCAACATAGGTATCCAAATGAAACTCATTCTAACCATCCTAACTAAGATCAATCCACTCTCTAACCATTCTAAAATTAAATTTAAATATCTATTTAAACTATCAGCATACAAACATACACATGGGGTGTCCTAATTTGGGATCTATCAAGTAGGACACAAGACACATATCTAAAATCCTCAAGAGAGCTCCAAATGGCCTCAAATTTGAATCTAAAGGGGACACATGCATGAGGATAGATCCTACGGATTCAAAACTAATTTATATGCAAAGAAAATCGATTTAGAGGATGAGTTTTACCTATTGGGAGTGTAATTCCAATGAAATCCTTTACGACACGGCTTCGATACGAAGATCCCTCAAAGTGGACACTCCTCCTTGCACTTCTCTTCCAATCCTTGGTAGCACCCTTCCCCTGGAGAATGAGAATGATTGAGGGAAGATTTGGTGAAGGAATGATTTGATTTAGAGATCAAATCAAAGGGAAGGCTCTCTAAAATTAGGGAAGAACAAAAGGAAAATAAAAGAGGCAAGATTGTAATGAATGAAATGAATCATTCTCCCCTAAAGGTGGCTGCCATAAAGAGTCCATTAGGCCTAATGGAAAATGTCCTAATTGTCCCTCTCTAGTCTCATATGGTTAAGTCTAGACTAGGTTCAAGTTTGGGGTCAAAAGGATCTAGTTTTGAGTCTCTAACTTAACCATTCTAACATGATAAAAATTAGTCTAACTAACTAACTTAAATTTTGGATTTTGTGGGCCATGCTTAACTTAAATTGGGTCCCATCTAGAGTTTAAGCTACCCGGGTATCAATACAGGTCAGAACGAGACGAAACTCAAATCCGACTAAACAAATCCCGTAAAATCAATATTAAAATATAAAAAATTCCCAAAATATTAAAATATAAAAATAACCAAAATCACAATACATTAATTTAAATATTATTAAAATAATCTAAAATTTACCAATTAATCAAAATCCTAAATAATTCAAAAGTCACAAAATGACCAAAATACCCTTAGCCTAAAAAGTTGTAAATAGTCATTCTAACTACATGGTTAGGTCCCCGTGGTCATGGTTAGTCTCTAGACTCAACAGTTCTACGGTTCACTAGCTAACATATCAAAATTATAATTCACCAATTTTAAATAGTATTAAATTAATTAAAAATTCCCATAAATCATAAATCCTATTATTAAATAATAAACTTTTACAAAAGTTCAAAATTACCCTCATTTTAGAAAAGTGGGTGTTACAGTTTTCCAGCCACTCATCTGCATAGACTATCCCCTGACGGCCCCAAAAATCCATCGGACAGAGGTTCTGATAATCTCTGGCGGTCCTTGACCTCGGCGCTACTGGTGCTGGTGGTGTCGGCGGGGCTGGCGGATCTGGTGGAGCTGGCTCCCTGACTCGGAGTACGTCCATGATCGTTGCTCGGAACTGTGTGGCCTGGTGGTTCTGTGCCTCCATGAAATGCTGGAACATGGCCATCATCTGAGTACCGTCGAACGTCATCGTCGGAGGAAGCGGCGGAGGCGGAGGCGTGGAAGCTGCTCCTGCGCATCGGGTGCAGGCTGCTCGCTAGTCCCCGCGTTCTTCGTGGCGACCATCCTGTAATATAAAATAAACTGTTGGTTGCTATGTCCTAGAAAATCATAAAACAACCTAAAAAATCATAAGTAAATCAAATTTAGATATCAATAATCATAACCATTTCCCACGGATCCTATGTTGTGATGAGTTTTCCTTAGTTTCGCTGGTCCCCGAATAGCACTTTATAGCCTAAGTGCCATTAGGACAGAGACCTGTATTGGTCACCACTAAAAACATGTCATGACCCGCTCCCGAATATTCTGGTACGTGTCGGACACGTCCAGCCTTCGTCGATGGACACGACGAAGTAAGCTGTACAATACTAAGGAAAACTCCAAGTCACAATAAAATGTAAACCTCCACAGCTTCTATATATCGTTCCCAGAAAGATCACCATAATCCATCAATCAATTTAGTACAAAGTCATCCGGAGACAAATTCGGTAAAATAAAAATATACAACGATGAAATCCAAAATACAATGTCCAGAAATAAAATCTAAACAATGAACTAAATCTTGCAATTCTAATGATATTACCGTGCTCCATGTGGGCTCAAGCTCACCTGCAACGTATCCTGTCAAAAAAAGAGCAAAGCACAACCCCGACAAGAAACAATATATAATGTAATCTGAAGTACAGAATACAAGGTGAAACTAGAGTACAAGAACTGAATGTAAAACTATGGTACCAGAAGAGGAATGCGAAACTGAAGTACAAAAATGAAACTATGGACACGGCAATCAATATGCACATGACAATGAACATTGCAATCAATGAACAAGACAATGAACACGACAATCAATGCAAGTGAGACCTTTTGAAATATTAACCTAATGTGTGACCGGCTGGTGACCGGCTGGGGACCACAATTCACAATCAATCCACAATCAATCAATTCTACAAGGTTAGGCTTAATCGTACGTGAGGTGTACGATTAGGCTATTCAAAATACCTAGGTTGGGTGTGGTCACACACTAGTCAATATTTTCCCTTATCCTGCAATAATAATGACTCACAATACAATGAACAAGGTACAAGGCAATCGTGTGTACCTCGTGTCCGATATGAAAATATGACACATGAATGTAAGATAGAATCACAAAGTAATAGCTCGAGTCGGTGTACTTGCCTCGCTTTGGAAGTACGGGTGTAGTACTGCATGGATTTACTTGTTACCTGTTATATTTTTGTACAATTTGTTAGAGTTTTAAAGGCATTACAATTAGCTAGAAAGCTAACTAGTTAAATATTTATAAACCATTTACTTACTTAAATTTAATATCCTTTATGGAAAATTGTTTTAACTAGATAGATTAGTCTACTATATAAAATATTGTTTTTAAACCATATTTTAGGAAATATAATATAGCTTAAAATTACTAGTAAAACTACCTTTTGTAGAAGCATGAAAATTTCAACAATAAAGCCTTATGCGCCCAAGCCAATGAGGACATATGCGCCCAAGTGAACTCATATGCGCCCAAGTCACCCTGTGAAGCTTCATGCGCCCAAGTCACCATGTGAAGCTCCATGCGCCCAAGTCATCCTGTGAAGCTCTATGCGCCCAAAAAAAGCTCCCCCATAAAGAGGGTGCATAGCCCTGTTTCAGGCTATGCGCCCAAGCTAGAATAGCCCCTGACTTGGTCAAAGCCACGATCAAAACATGCACCAAAGCGTACGGCCACGTCAGTCTCCACGAGCAGTCGTGCACCGAAGCATGCGGCCACGTCAGCACCACGATCAACCCACGACTACGTAGCTTGCATGCACCTACAACCTATGCGCCCAAAGCAAGACCATGTGCCCACATAAAAACTAGTGTGTTTTCTCATGTGGGCGCATAACATCATTCCATCTCAAGAACGACTATAAAAAGGGGGTTCATCCCTCTTCAAAAGACAGAACGGAGAGCATTTTCAAGAGCCAAATTGCTGCACTTCTTGCCAGCGAGCCGAGAGTTAGCAATTTTCTTAGGTTTTCTCCCACTTTTGTAATCGGAGTGTCAACGAAGTAAAGGAGCAACTGCTGTTCAATCTCCGTCGTCCTATTTCCCAGAATTCTTTTTTATACTTGGGGATCCTCAGCGCAGGATCTCTCAGGCGTACTCGATTTGTGGTACCTTACGCCAATAAAGAAAAGACAGCGTTTCTTCTTCTTTTTGTGTATGTCCATAAAAATGGAGACTCTGCTGGGGACTACCTTTTCCTCTGACGAGAAGGTGGTGACGCAATCTGATACCGACAAAGTGGGGAGCACTCAGAAGATGCTGATCGTAAAGTTTGATCAGCAGGCGTTCGAAGAGATGCTCTCGAAGGACGGCTCTACTCACTCAAAATCAGCGAAGCCAAACAAGTCTCGCAAGACTTGGCACTTCCGAAGGCTCGCCGTGCATATCCTGCCAGTGTCATAGCAGATATGCAACTGGAGGACTCTGTCACATGGGCGCATGGCTCTGCTACAGAAGCTCTCCAAGTGAAGAAAGCTCACACCGTTCCGGGCTCTACTAGTCCAGCGACTTCTTTCTTGTGCAACCAACAACAGAGTGTTCGATGCTCGAGACTTGGCAAAGGAAAGCACTACGATGCCAAGAATCGAGGTGTTCGACACTCTGGGCAAATCCAGCGAGGCTCACAAACGAAAGAGACGAAGCTGGAAGAAAATAGCACTACTCCATCAAGCATGCGCCCAAAGCTTTGTGCCCAAGGAGGTGTGTGGGCGCATAACTCTAATCAGAAGGCTTCTGTCTTCGACAGATTGGGCATCCAAGGTCATGCGCCCAAGGCTGTGTGCCCAGGCTCAACTGATCCACACTATGCGTCCACATCAAGGAAGCTCAGACATGTTGCCAAGAAGCATGCGCCCAAAGCCAGTCTCCAAGGCCTATCCGCCCACAACAAAAAGACAGGCCCCAACGCGTATAGCACAGGGTTGTCTTCAAGGACATCACAGAACTTAGGTGTTGGGGTTGCCCCCGCACGTGAACTAAGTCTGGATATGACAACTCTCCTTACAAACCCGCATACAAAGCTCGGCGATGCATGCAACATGGGTTGTAAGGTAAAACTCCCTTCTGCTGACTTATGCGACATGATAAATCATAAGCTTAAAGCGAGGGAGGACATAACAATTTATGGTGCACATCTATGCACCAGTATTTTCATCAACTGTTGCTGCTCCAAGGCAACATGAGTGCCTAAGAGACAGTCTGTGTTTCGATGGCTGCATTTCTCTGACGATAAAAAGTTGATGTGTGTTTCATCCAACATGGCTTCATGGGGTCCCCCTTATGGAAGTCCCAATCAAAGATGGTGGACCACGAACCCAACTTTCTCTCTCAGTTCAGTGAGAAGAAGGAGAAGAAGTCTACCAACAGATGGCCAACAAGCTGTCACATCTGAAGGAGTCTATATGGGTACTCGGTCAAAGGCAAGATTCCGTATAGATGACGAAGACTCCCAAGCTGGGGGTAGTATTCCCTCAGAGTCTGAAGCGGATGACCTTCATACTGGGGGTAGTCTTTCAGAGGACGATGATCCCTCCGAGTCTGATGGCGACTATCTACCTCCTCTACCTGAAGATGAGGGACTTGTCAACTCAGAGACAGACAGTATTAGCACCAGTTGTACTTTTTCCTCTGTTCATTCTTGCATGTTATCTACATACATAGCAGACAAAGAAAGACCTGAAGAAGCTAGTGATCAGACCAGCAAACGGTTAGAGGGTCTTGAAACAGCATTCACCAAGATCACTGATATGCTTACCAGTATTATGGCGGTCCAAACTGTTGGGGCTGTTCTTCTACCCAACAAAACGTCTCGGCTCACGCTAGGCTGGCTCATAGCAACAACCCTCCTTTACTACAAAAGGAGTATCATTCCGTTGCGTCTCCCCCAAATCTTGCAAATGCTGGGGGTGGTCCTTCACTAACGACGCCTGACAACCGTTTAGCAGCTATTTTTCAACACCTGCTCAATCAACAGGATGTAATTGATTCTCTGGTTGCCCATCTCAATACCATCTCACATAAAGACGAGCATCAAAAGATGGGGATATCTCAACCTTATCCTCCTGAATGGAAGAATGCTACTTGCCCTCCTAACTACAAGCCACTGACGTTAAATTCATTTGACGGGTTGACTTCTTTCTGTCAACACATGACATACTTCAACACGTAGACTCTATACTTACCCAGGGACGATCCGTTCTTGTCAAAGCGATTTATTAGCGCCTTGTAGGGGATAGCTTTTGAATGGTTCTACAGTCTGCCTGACGGTTGTATCAATTCGTTTGAAGACTTGGAGAGGTTGTTCCTCAACAGGTTTTACGAGAGTGGCATGCACGTTAGTATGTCCACCCTCATCGAGACCAAGCAAAGGAGGACTGAGTCTGTCATTACCTTTATCGAATGCTTCAGGCGGCTAGTACTGAAGATGCCCTTCGGCATACCAGACTCAGAACTTATGGATACTTGTCGACATAAATTCCTTCCTACAGTGAAGTTTCGTCTGGGTATACATAAGTATGATACATGGCCCGCTTTCATTGGGGCCGCCGATGCTGCTAAAAACGACGTTCCTAATTTAGAATTACTGGGGTTAAAAATACCCAAATCTAAAGACAAGGGCAAGCATCCTCAAACTATCCTTGCCCGTGGGGGTAAAGGAAAAGAAGTCCTGAAGGTCGACACTTCTAAAGGTGCTTCCAATTCTCAGGGCGCCTCCGACAAGCCTAAGGAGACCTTCTCCTTTGACGAAGACAATGTCATTACCATTTTTCATACATTGACGAAGGGTAATAAACAGATATTGCCTCCACCACGATGTCCTGCAGAGGCAAATCAACTCAACGATCCCGAGTACTGTCTCTATCATCAGTACGTACATTATTCCACCAAGGACTGCATCGTCCTGAAGAAGAAGATACAACAGCTTATTGACAGCCAAGTGATAAACCTCGAAGCTGAAGACAAGGTTGTATCTTCTAACATGATCTCTCTTCGGTTTGGTGACTTTCCTCCCACAAAAGTCCCAGACGGCGTGGTTCCGATCCCCAAGACAATAATGGAAGTCGTCAACCTACCACCAGCTCGCAACTCAACCTTGGTGCCACTCACGACTGAACGTGGTGAGATCATGTGGGTCCATCCAGACCTTATGCAAGAGATGACATAGGGGGTGGTATCTCCCAAAGCAAAAAGGGGCAAGAAATACAAGTTATGCCATATGGTGTCTTCTCCCATCTACGAGGTTCTATCTGGCGAGACGCGATCGGAAAAGGCTTATCTTTGGACGTACGATCCTGCACAAGAAGAAGCAGTACCTTCTCAAGCTCCTGCTACCCCCACAAGCTCAGAAGTCGGACCGTCTAAGCCTTCAACTACCGACAAAGCCAAGCAGAAGGAGACACGGTTTGACAAGTCTCTGAAGGCGCCAGCTCCCGAAGGCATGGATCGGCCCTACCACTTTGACATACTGGCACAGCTGGCCAATACACCTGCCAGGTTATCTCTGTTCGATCTATTGTGACTCTCCAAAAAAATGTGGAAGGCCTTAAGTGATGCATTACTACATGTCGACTCTTATCTCGCTAAAGTCAAAGCCCCCGCTGAAGACCTTGTCTCCTGTCCCTACTACCACAGTACTATGGAAGTGGTGCCCAACATCACCTTTTCACAGGAGGACATGCTACTAAAAAATAATCGTCATGATAGGCCCCTGTACTATACAAGGTATATTGGGGCGATCAAGGTGGACCGCATGCACATCGATCCTGGATCCTCCCTCAGCGTCATTCCTAGAAGCTTGCTTCAAATTCTAGGAATCCCTCTGCACAAGCTATCTGCAACCAATACAACTATCATGGCTTTCAATGTTGGTCGAAGCCACCCGCTGGGCAAGATCCGTCTCAAGTGCCAGATTGGTGATCTCCAAACGGAGGTTTTCTGCTATGTGATCGATGCCAATGTATCCTACAACGTCTTGTTGGGACGTCTATGGATACACGAGAACATGATCATTCCTTCCATACTTTACCAGTGCTTCAAGTACGTCAACAGCGATGGTGTCGTAAAGACGGAGTTTGCCGATATCGATCCTTTTAAGGGCATCGAAGCCTACTATGGAGATTCTGTACTTTACCAATTTCAGTCCCCCAAGGATAACGGCAACGAAGCTGACAATGAAGCTGAAGCAAGTTCATCCTCTAATAATGGTCCCCTGATTATCCGAGTCAAAGGACGTACTACTCCAAAAAGTACTCTGAAACCTCTCACAATTTGGATAAAAAAGAAGAATCCTGACAAGGTCAAATCATTGACCATCACTCTCCGCAAGACACCTCGGAAGGAACCTGTTGAAGTCCGTCCTCCCAATCCTGAAGAATTACCCTACGTGGTGAACTTGGCCAAGATTGTGGCTCCTCTTCCAGATGATGATCCTATCAATGAGTATATCAATACTCATAATAATGTACCTTCAGCGGATGATGTTATCCCTGATGAAGAACTTTTGTATTTTTTAGTAAAGGTTTATCTTTGAATTACTCCGATGTCTATCAATCTGTAAACCACTACATAGATATGATATACGCTCTAGAGCACGGCATAGGACCACACCTCTGCATGCCGGTCACGACGCCTCACCTACAAAAAAAGTTTACCTAGAAGATATCCACTACTTCATCGTTCCAGCCAGAAAAAAGGGCGAAGAGCTAATCATTTTTGGTCGAATAATTGGCGAAAGAAAGTTCATTTCGGACTCTACTTCTCCCAAGCACAACACGGAAGCTGATTATGACTCTGAAAAATGCAACTTTTTCGATATAGTTGGCCAAAAATATCATCCAGAATATGGGATATGACATCAAAAGCGACCAGGGATTAAATTACTGTCGGGGACGACGGTTGCCAATACGACACTTTGCTCCTTCCAGCAAACCCGAGAACTACTATAAAAGAAATGGTGTTGGTTTGGGTTATGTCACTCCTCCAACAACTCCCGAAAGATCAGATGATGAAGCAGATCGTTGTTCTCATTCTTCTGATTCCTGCCTCTAGAACTCAGACTCCAACATTGGCGACATGTTCAAATCAACTCTGTCTGCCAACATAGTTTCAGTTGACCAAATTGCGGATGATGTCCTATCAATCGAGCTTGAATAATGGGCTCAAAAGATGGATACTAGGTGGGAGCTGCGCTTCGAACAATGTGAACCACCTACCGAAGACGAAGTCATCCAAGTCAATTTAGGAGATGAATCATCTTTTAAACCAATCTTCATCAGTAAAAGTCTATCTGGCAATGAACGCCAATCTCTTATACAGATTATAAGAGAATACATCGACATCTTTGCATGGAGCTATGAAGACATGCCAGGCATGGACCCTAAAGTTGCCATGTACCGCCTGAATATTTTGTCTAAAGCTAAGCCAGTAAAGCAGCAACAACGACGATTCTGACCAGATGTCATGGAGGCCATCGAGAATGAAGTCAAGAAGCCCATTGCTAGTGGATTCATTCGCGAAGAACAACACCCTGACTGGGTTGCCAATATCGTTCCAGTCATAAAAAAGAACGGTAAAGTTCGAGTCTGTATCGATTACCGTGATTTGAACTCTGCATGCCCGAAAGATGAGTTCCCTCAACCGATCACCGACATAATTATCAATAATACTTGCAACTTCGAGCGGATGTCCTTCATGGATGGGTTCTTAGGCTACAACCAGATTAAGATGTTCCCCGACGACGAGAAGCACACATCTTTTTGAACACCGTTGGAGGTATACTGCTATACGGTGATGCCCTTCGGATTGAAGAATACAGGGGTGACATACCAGCGAGCCATGAACACAATTTTTTGTGATCATTTGTGCAAAACTGTAGAGTGCTACGTAGACGATATCGCAGTTAAAAGTCGTCTCAAGGGCAACCACGTCCAAGACTTGAGAACGGTGTTCGAACTAATACGTGCACACCAACTCAAGATGAATCCAACTAAGTCATTTCTATGAGTCTCCAGCGGCAAGTTCCTTGGTTTCGTCATCACTTCAAAGGGTATACATCTTGACCCGGATAAAGTGAAGGCTATCCTCGATATGCATCCTCCAAGAAACCTCAAAGAGCTATGCGAACTACAAGGAAGGCTAGCCTACATCAGACGATTTATTTTGAACCTTTCTGGAAGGTGTCAACCATTCACTCAGCTCATGAAGAAAGGCGTATCTTTCGTCTGGACTGAACAATGTCAACGTACATTCGACAACATCAAGAAGTATCTTACAAGCCCTCCAGTATTGGTAGCACCAATAATGGAGAAGCCTTTCTTACTATATGTCCGTGTTATGGACCATTCTCTTGGCGCCCTATTAGCTCAGAAGAATGAAGGCGGCTATGAACAGGCAATCTACTACCTCAGCCGCACAATGGTGGGTGCCGAGCACAGATACACACCTGTAGAAAATGAATGCCTTGCACTGGTATTTTCTATACAGAAGACATGCCACTATGTGTCTGGGCAGACTATCCACATCACATCTAAAGTCAATCCTCTCAGAATACTCATGACTAAACCGGGTTCTCTCAATTCCCGTTTAGCTACATGGGCAACATTATTGATTCCATACGATATTGTAACACCCAGTTTTCCAAATGAGGGTAATTTTGAATTTTTTTAATTATAATCATTTAATAAGGATATTTAAATCATATTGTGATTTTTGATGATTTTTAATCTTTTTAAAACTATTTAAAACAATGAATTATGATTTTTGTGGTTAACTAGTTAAACCCTAGAATTGCTAAGCCTAGTGACTAACCATGACCAAGAGAGCATAGTCGTGTGATTAGGATGACTAATTACTAGTTTTTAGCCTAAGGGTATTTTGGTCATTAGTGATTATTTTGAATTTATTAATTTAATTAATTGGTGATTTGATTTTGACTTAAACTAGTTGAGACTTGTAGACTAGCCTAGAAGCTAACCCTAGTTGGTGACCCTAGTCTAACTCAAGTTAACCTACTTTTAGTCATTAGAAATTAGTTTTAAGGTAGGAATGATTAGTTTAAGTGAATTAGTTCATGACTTATGGCTTAAGTCAATGACTTATGACTTACCAATTTCAAGACTTGTAATTAAGCCATAGGCCCATGACTTAAGCCCAAAACCAATTTAAACCCACCCATGGCAGCCACTATTAGGGTTTTTCCTTGCCTATAAGTAATCTCTTAGTATGTTCTTGCCTCTTTTGAGTTTGCCCTAATTTTGGAGGAGAGGTATTTTTCCCATTGCTCTAAAATCCTATTTTATTCATTTTAACTCCTTTTTAACCCTAGTCTTTTTTATTGGGATCTAATTTATGTTTGTTCACTAATTTTGGAGGATCACCTCAGTTTGTGTGCCATTTGGAGAATTGGCGTTTCCATTTGGAATCACTTTCTTTGAAGCTTTTCTTGAGTTTTGATACTCAATAGGTAAATCATCTAAACTCTCAGTTTTTCCTGATTTCTTTACATATAAGGTTATGTTTTAGGGTTTCCTAGCTGTCCCCGAGATTTAGGCACAATTTGTGTCCATTTTGTGTCCGTATCGGACACGTATCACAATAATAATATAGGTGTTTGTAGAAATGCCACTTAGGAAACTATTTTCGTATTTTTGAAAAGTGATTGCATAGATTTGTAGATCTACATGAGTGTATGAATATTTGTGAAGGTTGTATGGTGTTTTGTGTCCGTTTGTATCGTGTTTTTTCACCTGGACACGCAGCACGAGCCCTTAGGCCGTGTCCTGCATATCGGGGGCTATATCTCGGGACACAGGACACGTCGAGACCCAAAATTTTGGAGGAAGCAAGGGGAAATGTCTGTCACCATGCTCCCAAAATTTGGGAGCATGTCGTAGAGTACACGTGGAGAAATCACACTCGCACGGGCCGCACGCTGTTGCGCACAGACGGATGTGCACGTGCACAAGCACGACTGACACGAGATCCGTGTCGTGTCTGTGCGTCATGTGGACACGTTTCAGGGTGACACAGACCTACACCTACCCTAGGCGCACCTCTGGACACGAACACGAGTTGTGTCGTGTCGTGTGTCGCGCGTTAGACGCGCGTGGACACGTGCACGATGATTGTGTGCACGAGTTGAGTGTATGGGTTCGTGTAGTATTTTGGACACGATTCGTGTCTAGTTCTTGGACACAAAGACCCTACCTAGTACCCTCACTTGTATAACATTATTTACCAACCTTTAGTTTGTAATTTAAATGGATTTTTGGGTTCGAATTTCTCGAATTCCCTTGTGCACTGACACTTCACTGATACACTATTTTAAATATGATTTCCCCTTATTTTAACCTGTTAATTAGCTATTTTTTATGATGTTAAATATTGAAATAGGTTCACCCACGTGTGTAATGACTAAGGACCATGCTAATTTGTGATGGGTTTGAGCATTGGGTTGTTGGATTCGATTTTTGGGTTGATCACTGTCATCCCTTATGTAAACTGTCATTTATAGTTGGGTTTTGCTCAAACTGATTTCCTGAACTTTATTCTTCTTTTTTAAACTGTTAGATGCTGATTATTGTAGGCATTAGTTCACCTACATATTGATGAGTGATGTACATGTTTACTTTGATTTGTGCTAGTGCAAGGGATCATTGAAATGGGTTTGGCTATTGGTTGTGCTATTTACCTGTCATGGTTTCAGAAAACTGAAACCTGAGAATTATTTCTCAAACACACATCTGCCACACCCTATTGTTCACCGACTTCCTGTTTATTCCTACACACACAATCCTATCAACTCATACACACAGTTAACACACAGGCCACCCATAACACTGTCACAGTTTTCCTCACATTGCTATCACTCATACACACACATACCCAAGTCCATGACACTATCATTGTTTTTCCTGTGCACTTGACACACACTATGGCACACTATTTTCTCACTGTTTATACCCTCACAACACTCCACACATTCACACAACTGATATCATGCACACAAATCATCTAACACACACATATGATTTATATACACTTCACACTCACACTCTCCCACACACACACTTTTACCTTGCTTTGTGTATTTCCTCTATATATATATATATATATATATATATATATATATATATATATATATATGGGTAAATAGTTATACTAGTGTATAATGTGAAATGTGCATGTGATTAGGTAATGTGAAATGGTTATGGCATTTGCCTATGTGAAATGTGTAGTGGGTTATGAGGTAGGAATCTCATTAGCCATTTGTGTTTGGCCCATGGCCTAGGTAGTTGGCCTATGGCATGGGGTGGATACACTTGTGTATCACTAGGCTAGGGTGACTTGTATGGTATTTAGTTGGTTGACCTAGAATTGACTTGTTAAGCCTAGGTTTGACCAACCAGACTAGTTTGACCAAGTTTAACCTTGTTGACCTAGTTTGACATAATTAGACTAGAATTGACCTAGTTTGACTGTTAGGGTTGACTAGAGTTGACCAAAGGTTGACTTTAGCCTAGATTGACCCCAAACATCATGTAGATGCATTGTAGCAGTCTATTTCCTTATTTTAGACATGTAGTGACTTGTACTGTTCTATAGGAGACAGACACCACTCCTCGGACAGTATTTTCTCTTCGGACATTCAGGATACCAGGCGAGTACATTCTCTGACCGTTTCATACTTGCCAGGATTTATATGCTTTTTCTAGATTACTTTACTTGATGCTGACACGTTGGTAGCACGGATTGGTACTATATGGATCTTTTCATGAGATGTTATCTCCCTCGAAAGCATCGGATACTGCATATTTTGTGCGTTTCACGAATCATCACGTATCTCTATGCTTCCACTGATTTATGAATCGCTTGTGACACATGTACTCTCATGTTCACAAAGCCATCATGAATCACCTTCACGTATCACTCATTTTATGAGCCATGTGAAGTTTTACGAATCTTAACATAACTTGAACAGATCCTTGTGTATTGATTGGGGATGGGAGAGTAGAAATAGCATGTGAATAATATCCAAGTAGCTGTAGTCATGAATCACTCTTAGCTGTAGTCATGAATCTTCCTATGCTATTCACATGTCTATATTTTACTCTGACTCACTAGTCACTGCTAGTTCTCTATTTATAGTAGATATTTCTTTACAGTTATCTCCTTTACTTCATATATTTCTCTTTTCCGCGTTTCATGTATCTTACTCTATTGTATGCTTTATTTCTCCTAACTTGATATGAACTGCGTGAGATGTATTATGCTCGCTCCTGTCCTGACTGGACCTGTTGAAAATATTACAGAGGATGAGGATGAGGCCCTATGTACCACCTATTACGGAGCAGGCTTAGACGACACCTGCGACCTGGTTCCTTTGGAGGACCCAGCTGTAGTACAGGATGCTCTTCCATAGTCTAGGCTAGATAGCTAGGCTTTATCTTTTTCAGCATTGTTTATTCGACTTTTAGTTGTTGTTCTGAGATGTTGTATATATTTAGAGACTTGTATTGAGCTGGATGTTTCTTGCGTTGTTATCTTAGACACTTAGACTCTCTGGTTGTATTTATGTGGATCCTTTCATTTCAGTATTATCTATCTTTCTATCTTATCATTCTGCCTTAGATGTGATTGAGACTGTATATTGCTATGTCACCTCTATTCGGAGTGTATATACTGTACAGGTACCTTTATATTGTTAGATGTTGTGACCTAGGACAGCGTTCTACCGCCGACACTGCGGTATAGGTTGGGCATTGTTACGTTCTCGTACCCTCACAGTAGGTGCGTATCGTGACACGTTTTTAGTGGTGGCCCATGCAGGTCGAGTTTATGTAGTAGTATTCAAACTAGAGTATCACTATAGCCTGCAGTAGGATTAGGATATTTTTGGAGGTACTCAATCATATTAGGAAAAACTCTTATTCAGATTCCGTATATCTACATTTTGCTGCTTATTGTCTCCCTTGAATATAACTGTCCTCCCTTGCTATTTTGACTCATTCTCAGCAATTGTTTCTTTGATCTGTCTTCAGGATGGTTGAGACGAGATCACATCGCCAGGGCCAGGGGACGCCGATGAGAGGTCTGCCACCTCTCATACTCAGCAGCCAGTCCCTGGTACCGCAGTCTCAGTCATGCCAGCTGGGGTAGGCGTTTCAGCTGCGTTTGGAGGAGCCCCTCCACCTGTAACACATGGGCCGAATCCGGTGATTCCAGAGGTACTTAAACAGTAGCAGCCGCCTTCGGGGACAATTGACGCAGTTCAGCTGTTCACGTTCTTTCGACAGTTCATGGAGGGCCAGCAGCAGCAGCAGCAGAGGCAGACGGTAGAGATTAGTCGGGGCATTGATCTGGCCCTGACTACAGTAGAGAGAGTAGTAGCTCAGCCAGCGGCAGTCCAGCAGCCACACCCTCCGAGGGAGAAGGGCATCCAGGATTTTCAGAAGATGCACCCAAGGGACTTCCGAGGGACAGAGGGGATTCTATATGCTGACGAGTGGATCGAGCACATGGAGGAGATATTCAGATTGGCTGAGATTCAGGTGAGGATTTAGATTGAGACAGCGGCCAACATGATGCAGGATCTGGCTCGCACATGGTACCAGACCGATCCGCGGATTGGTACTCCGGGACAGACTTGGGCAGCATTCAAGAAGCTGTTCAAGGAGTTCTTTCCGGATGCAGCGCTAGGAGCCCTCGAGACTCAGTTCGAGGCCCTAGTCCAGGGGAGCCAGTCTGTGGAGGAGTACGCAGGAGAGTTCTGCCGCCTGGGCAGATTTGTGGAGGGACTGTCCGAGGCGACGAAGGCCCGGAGGTTCCGGAAGGGCTTGGTAAATGAGGTCAAGTCCTATACCAAGAGTGCTCGCAGCGCTACCTATGAGGAGATCCTAGTGGATGCATTAGCCGCAGAGGATGATCTTGAGCTTAGGCTCAAGAGGGGACGAGACATCCAGAGAGCTAGTGGTAATGGAGGACCGGCCAAGAGGCCGTACGTTCAGCATCAGTTTCAGCAGCAGTTCTAGGGTCAGGGCCATCAGCAGGGACAGCAGCAGCCCAGACAGCATCAGGCACCCAGACAGCAGGCAGTCAGTTGTCCCTACTGCAAGAAGCCGGGGCATGGATGGGATGAGTACAGAAAGATGCTGGACCGGTGCCTACTATGTGGAGCAGCGGACCACCAGCTGAGGGAGTGTTCCCAGTACATAGGCAGAGTAGCAGAAGGAGCAGCACTAGGAGGAGGAGCCAAGGCTCCGGTAGGTCAGCAGCGGGGACGTTACAGACACAGCAGCAGAGATTTGTGCAGTATCAACATCAGACTGGAAGAGGCCAGCATGGACGAGCTTACGCCATGACAGTCGAGGATGCTCAGGCAGTGGGAGAGGTGCTTGCAGGTTCTGTTCTTTTTTATTCCATTCCCATCTTGCCACATTATATCTATCTTGAAATTCTATTCCATCTGTTCTTATCTGCTTTCTTAATATTGATAAGTTTTGATCTGGCATTTCTTTTGATTTGATTTTCTTCTGAGATAAGTCATATGGGCTAGATCGCCTAAGTTATGGGATCTATAGTCTTCTATAGTCATGTTAGCTGGCATAATGAGGACACATAGTCAGATTTTGGATGTATTTCTCGGGTGTAGAAATTTAAGGTTTTCGCGGCCAAGCATGCGGCAATACGAAAATTTTAAATACCATAATTCTAGAGGTATGTACCTTAGTCGAGGGCTCTGTGATTATCGTAGCCTTGCTCACTAGCATGATGAGTATCATGATTTTGGATAGACGTATATAATTATCGGACTGTGTGAATTGAGACTTTGATTGTGGGGTGTTTGACCTAGAAGGATTACTACCATTTTAATTTCGAGGACGAAATTTTTCTAAGGAGGGTAGACTTGTAACACCCAGTTTTCCAAATGAGGGTAATTTTGAAATTTTGTAATTATAATAATTTAATAAGGATATTTAAATCATATTGTGATTTTTGGTGATTTTTAATCTTTTTAAAACTATTTAAAACAGTGAATTATGATTTTTGTGGTTAACTAGTTAAACCCTAGAATTGCTAAGCCTATTGACTAACCATGACCAAGGGAGCATAGTCGTGTGATTAGGATGACTAATTACTAGTTTTTAGCCTAAGGGTATTTTGGTCATTAGTGATTATTTTGAATTTATTAATTTAATTAATTGGTGATTTGATTTTGACTTAAACTAGTTGAGACTTGTAGACTAGCCTAGAAGCTAACCCTAGTTGGTGACCCTAGTCTAACTCAAGTTAACCTACTTTTAGTCATTAGAAATTAGTTTTAAGGTAGGAAGGATTAGTTTAAGTGAATTAGTTCATGACTTATGGCTTAAGTCAATGACTTATGACTTACCAATTTCAAGACTTGTAATTAAGCCATAGGCCCATGACTTAAGCCCAAAACCAATTTAAACCCACCCATGGCAGCCACTATTAGGGTTTCCCCTTGCCTATGAGTAATTTCTTATAGGAAGAGATCCCCATTTGGCGGATGTTCTTTGACGGTGCATCAAGAATAGGACCTAAAGAAAATATTATGGCCGAAGTAGGCGTCGTGCTCGTGTCACCTCATCATCTGGTTATACATCGTGCATATTCTCTCGTGGAACCATGTACCAATAACGTGGCCGAATATAATGCCCTATTAATCGGCCTGCAACTGGCAAAACAACTAGGAGTTGACTATCTAGAAGCTTACGGTGATTCCAAGCTAATAGTTAGTCAGGTCCGAGGGGATTATGAAGTTCGTCATGAAGATCTCATCCCCTATCACAGAGAAACAATCGAGTTGGTGTCTACTTTCGCTGGATTCTTCATCGAGCACGTGCCTCGACTACAGAATATAGAAGTAGATGCTCTAGCCGGTCTCGCTACTTCCTTGACCGTCCCTACCCATACCCAGCAGTCGATCACAGTGTATGGTCGAGAACTATTCTGTGTGAAAAATGCCTTACATATTCACCACAGTTATACAACGGAAACAAACGTCGATGTTAAAGACTGGAGATTTCCTTTCATAGACTACGCCGTCTATGGAATCCTCCCCGAGGACCCGAAGGAAGCAGTGTCTATCCAAAGGCGATCCTTCATATTTTACTACGACACAACTACCAAGATGCTGTATCGACGTTCTTACGACGGGCTACTGTTACGATGTTTATCAGACATAGAAGCAAAACATGCACTCCGGGAGGCCCACGATGGAGTTTGTGGTGCACATCAACCAGGCCCCAAATTATAAGATCGCCTCAAACGAATGGGTTATTATTGGCCCACGATGATAGCAGATGCTGTTGAATATGCAAAAAAGTATAGAGCCTGTCAGTTCAACGCTGATTTCATTCAACAACCTTCGGAGTTCCTACACCCGACGGCAGTATCTTGGCCTTTTGAAGCCTGGGGCATGGACGTCATAGGACCAATCAGCCCACCATCTTCTAGAGGATATCGGTTCATCATAGCCATAACCGATTACTTCTCCAAATGGGCGGAAGCTATACCGCTCACCGAAGTGAAGGCATCGGATGTGATTAGTTTTATCAAACATCACGTTATCTACCGCTTCGACCTACCTCAAAGGATCATCCATGATAACGGTCCACAATTCGTAAGCCGTGCATTCTATCGGCTCTGTGATAGGAATCGAATCCAGAATATAGCCTCTACTGCCTACAATCCGGCGGCTAACGGGCTAGCAGAAGCCTTCAATAAAGCCATTATTAAACTTCTCAAGAAATTCGTGTTTTCAATCAAGCGCGATTGGAATGAGAAGCTCGGCGAATGTCTATGGGCTTATCTTACAACGGTCCGGACTCCAACAGGCAGTACGCCATTCTCTCTGGTTTATGGGAGCGAAGCAGTTCTTACCCTAGAAATCCAGATTCTTTCTTTTCGAGTAGCCTTAGCAAGTGAATTGACTACCGAAGAAGGCTACTGTCTGCGTCTACAGGAGCTCGAAGCACTAGACGAAAAACGCTTGTTAGCTCAGCATCGTATTAAGCTATACCAAGCACGCCTTTCCAGAGCCTTCAATAAAAAGGTGAAGGAAAGAATATTCCAAGTTGGTGATCTATTCTTAGCAGTGAGAAGACCAATTGTCATGACGCACAAGACAAAAGGAAAATTTTAGCCTAAATGGGAAGGTCCTTTCATTATAGAATCAGTATATTCTAACGGTACGTACCGACTAACCAAGCCTGATGGTGACTTGCTCATGATGCCTATCAACGGCAAGTTCCTGAAGAAATACTATGTGTAACCTTTTTTTACATAATGTTCACATAGGTTCAGTCATATAAATGTACAGTATGATGTTTATGTGATTCGAAAAAAAATTATCTAACTATTATCCATATTTCAATAGTCTTGAATACGCCTTGGATAATAGGTCCTCTAAAATATTTCTCCAATGAAATCATTCCCGTTTTTGACTCTGTCCAAACTCGGTTTGACGAAAACAAGTCACGTCCTTATTACCTCTGAATTATTTTTCGATAATTATTTCTCCAGTGGAATGATTAAGGAATGTTTTGCCACGTCCACATAACCTCTAAGCAAAGCATTCATCAAGGATAATCACGTCCATATTACCTCTGAATTATCCACTCCCCACCTAACGTTATATATCTTTCCACGTCCATATTACCTCTGGTCAGATATAGAACACCCTCTGCTATTACGTCCATATTACCTCTATTAGCAGCTTTGTTCAACTTATATCTATATTCAAAAAAAAAACCTTGAATATGAAATGGATAATAGGTCCACATCAAATTCCCCGACGGAATACCCACTGAAAATATCATTACTACGTCCATAGTACCTCTGAATTATCCACTTCCACCTAATGTTACATATCTTTCCATGTCCATATTACCTCTGGTCAGATATAGAGCATCCTCTGTTATTATACGTCCATATTACCTCTACTAGCAGCTTCGTTCAACTTATTATCTATATTCAAAAAAAAACTTGAATATGAAGCGGATAATAGGTCCACATCAAATTCCCCAGCGGAATATCCACCGAAAATATCATTCAAATCTATTTGCTCGTATTTCCAGATGCACAAAAGGGCAATAAGTCCACAAAAAAGTCCTCCAGTGGGATGTCCTTTATCAAACACAAATGTTGTATTAGGCCCTCTAGTACAAGCACTATAGATACCATAAATAAAGAATGGAGTGAATGTATTCTATTTATTCAAAATCATTTACATTCATAGGAGTACATCTCCAGTAAAGGATTACACTGATTTTGTTTCATATTCCCAGAAACAGCAATTACATGACAATTCATGGATCCCTACAGTCGAAGATCATAGTTGTGTTGAGGCATATACCATTCTCTCAGCCATTTCGCATACGAAAGGTCTATTTGATTAAGGTCTTCAGCGGGGGCAGGAGGGTCAGAACTCCCAGTGCTACTACCCTCAGACTTGGGCTCCTCCTTTACAGCAGTCTCAATCTTGGGAGTAATTCCCTGCCTGATGGGCACCAGCTCTTCTTTTATCTCAATTTTTGGTATCACCTCCTCCTTAACGAACGGTGACTCTTGTTTGATGAAAGGAGGCAGCATCTCCTCCTCCTTCACAACGGTCTCAGCCTTCGGCATGGATGCTGCAAGAATCAAAGACAGAAGAGAAAGTCAGACTCAGAAACCACAGGAAAAACTAAGTGTTGAAGGACTCTTATGCGCCCAAAGGGCTATGGACCCAAAGGACTGTGCGTCCAAAGGGATATGCGCCCAAAACAAATATGTAGGCGCATAACGTACAGCATAACGTAGGCACATAACATGGCAACATGTAGGCGCATAGCACACCATAATGTTGGCGCATGACTTCTGTGGGCGCATAAGAATGCTCACAGAAGTATGTTGCCTTAGGCGCATGCGGCCAGGCAGAAAAAAAAGTCTGAGCGTCACAAATTAACGCTCGAGACTTTATTTTTTGAGTCGTGGCCTCACCCAGAATCGGGTCCTGGACTGGTGAGGACGCTGTCGCAGGAGGAGAGCCACTCGGTGCAGCCCCCTTGCCCTTCGCAGATCTCTTGGCGACCTTGGGAGACATGGTTCGTAAAGAAAGGAGAAGAAGAGTCTTTTGAAAGTTCTAAGAGAAATGAGAATAATAACTCTCTCTCTTTCAAAGCCTATTTATAGAAATAGGCCATATTCCTATGCGCCCACTATTCCTATACGCCTATGCACCCATTGCATACTATGCGCCCACCATGGCCTATGCGTCCATGTGAAGACTCAGCCTCTTGCACACTATACGACTGCCATTTGCTGACATGGACAACGTATGAAGGATGGACCTCTTCAAATTCTACCCCGATGAATTTGTCAGTTTAAATTTTTGAAGAAGATCTCAACAGCCATTTCTCTGACAGGCTGGCCAAACTCTATGCGCCTAAAGAGAGAGCCGTGCTATGCGCCAACTGCATCACAAGAAGACGGTCCATGCTTCTTTCAAAGTATTTCAAACTCGTTCAAGTATCGAAAACTTTGAAGGGGGTCTTGTAGAAGCATAAAAACTTCAGCAATAAAGCCTTATGCGCCCAAGCCAATGAGGATATATGCGCCCAAGTGAATTCATATGCGCCCAAGTCACCCTATGAAGCTCCATGCGTCCAAGTCACCCTGTGAAGCTCCATGCACCCAAGTCATCCTGTGAAGCTTTATGCGCCCAAGACAAGCGCCCCCAGAAAGAGGGCGCATAGCCCTGTTTCAGGTTATGCGCCCAAGCCAGAATAGACCCTGACTTGGTCAAAGCTACGATCAAAACGTGCACCGAAGCGTACAGCCATGTCAGTCTCCACGAGCAGTCGTGCACCGAAGCATGCGGCCACGTCAGCACCACGATCAACCTACAACCATGCAGCTTGCATACGCCTACATCCTATGCGTCCAAAGCAAGACCATGCGCCCACATGAAAACCAATGTGTTTTCTCATGTGGGCGCATAACATCATTCCAACTCAAGAACGACTATAAAAAGGGGGTTCATCCCTCTTCAAAAGAAAGAACGGAAAGCATTTTCAAGAGCCAAATTGTTTCACTTCTTGCCAGTGAGCCGAGAGTTAGCAATTTTCTTAGGTTTTCTCCCACTTTTGTAATCGGAATGTCAACGAAGTAAAGGAGCAACTGTCGCTCGATCTCTATCGTCCCATTCCCCAGAATTCTTTTTTGTACTCGGGGATCCTCAGCGCAGGATCTCTCAGGCGTACTCAATTTGTGGTGCCTTGTGCCAATAAAGAAAAGACAGTGTTGCTTCTTCTTTTTGTGTGTGTCCACACCTTTTTACCAAGAACAATATGTTACTAATTAGAAAATATTTATAGTCCAAAGGACTCACTAAGATTTTAATAATTAAATTAGCCAACTATATAATACACTAAGTGGCAAAAGTAATTTTTATAAGATAAATATAGATAGAATTATAGTAACTGATTTTACTCAAAAATATACCAATAATTTGATAACAATCCCGTAACTATTTAGAATTTTTACTAACAATTATTTTATTAAAGAATATATTACATTAGTTAAACTGCTAGCAACATGTAACAAGAAAAATCAATTTAATAACCAACATAATAACCCAAACATTTCCATACCCAGCCCACACTACTCCCAACTGCCCAGGCCCAAGTTCCTCCTTAATTTGTTACCTATGCTTGCTAATAAAACTGTTTCTTAGGACTAAGTCCTAGCTCTCGGCCTGTTCTCCCAAAGCATAACACAAATCTTTATTTATTTCCTCTACAGCAGCCCAGCAACTGACCCAAAGCATAACCCAACAATCCCTTTAATTTAATCAATTTCTATACACAAAACCCAACTCACTACAGTTAGTCCGGCCCTTCCATTATTCGAAAAGCCAACTCAGTTTGGCTCCCCTCTATTCCAAAGGTCACCACCTAGTTCTTCGGTTTTCGAAGAGGTCACTTAACTCCAACGAATTGAAGGTCATCAATGACAGTAAAATAAAATAGGGAAAGAAAGTACACCCATAGGTGAGACTCTCTTTCCATATTCTTCTCACATGTCAGATGTCCTAAAACCCACCAGTTTCTTTCTCTTTCACTCTGTCATTACTTCTCAGCCTACTCAAGCAACCCAACTTAAATACTCTCAACTCTCTAGTCAACGACTTACGAATTTGAAGGGTCACCAAACAGTGAACAAAAGGAAGGAATACACTGAGAGATGACTCTCTTCACATTACTTACTCAAACCATCCGGCCCACTGTCAATCATCAAAACTTAAATACAAAGCAAACACCAGCATCTTCTCTCTCATCAATTCATTTCACTTCTCAGTCAACACAAAAAATCCCATCATCTTCTTCTTCATGGAGAAGAAGGCCCTAACCCCAACTCCAGCTCAGTCTTCCCGAAACCCAAACCTAGCCCCTTTCTCTTTTTTTTCCCCCAAATATTCATCTCAACACCCTAATTTCTCTTCATCTCAGCACTCCACAAGCCATAGTATTTTCTTCTTGATCCGAAAACCCTAGATCCATTGATTCCTCTTCTTCTTCAACTCCTACAATTCCTACTACTCAACACACAGAAGCAAGAAATGATGCCGACAAGAACAATGAGAAGAAGAGCTGGTTACCTGGCGACTGCAAGTGGTACGATCTCGGAGAGGCGGTGGTCCGAGGTGTCTCGTCTCCGGCAGGTGTTCCAGTCGGTGGCGTCGAGTCGAGAAGAGCTCGGTCTTCGTGGAGGCGATCCTCGGGACTCCATGAGGCTCGATCTGGAGAAATCTGTGTCCGATCTGGACACGGTAGCACGTCGTCGACTTCGACACGGTTCTCTGATCTGGTGATGGTGGCTCTGCGTCGAGTTGAGGCGTCGCCGGAGACGACGAGGTAGCTAGGATGTGGCGGCAATGAGATTCGACTAGCGGCGGAGCTTCGGTGGCGAGATCTGGAGACGATGGTGTAACTCCTCTTTTCGGGATTTTTATTTATTTATTTATTTTATTATTAAAGGTTATTTTCGTTGACAACTTTGTGCAAGGTAGTTGTGATTAATTTTGTAATTCAAAGCTAGTTAGGAACTTTGTTTGAAACATACCGTCCCGCTTTCATAAAATAGATTACTCGTGAGATCCATTATTTTTGTATTACAAAAAAAATGTTTTAATTTTTGACTTTCGAAGCATTAAGTTCGTAAACAATTTTGAGGATACGAATAGCCTTTATAAATAAAAGGGATTCATTAAATATTTTTAAATAGAATTTTGACTATTCGATAATCGATTTTAAAATTGTTTTGATAGAGTATTATTTCAAAGTAATTATGATTGATCTCTTATTTAATTTTGATTTGAATTCATGATATTCAAATTATTCGATATTTTAAAATAAATAGTTATGCTTAATCTAATTTATGACGACATTTTCTTAGATGGCATGATAAATGGGCTGATTAGTGAAAAGCACAAGAGACACATTTAGTGCAGATAGAAATAGGTTTTTTTTAGGGGCACCTCCACATTTACTAAGGGGCAGCCCTTACTTAGGGGGCAGCCCATTTGGTGGAGATTTGACTAGGGGGCAGCCCAAATTTTACTAGGGGGAGCCCAACTCCCCAAACTTCCATTTCTTATTCATTTCATCATTTCCTCTCTCTCTCCTCCAAAATAAAAAGAAGAAGAGCTCTCTCTCCCTCTCCCTAAACCCTAGAAAATTCTCCTCCACCACTCTAATCCTAATTCCTTCACCAAATTTCTTTCAAGAACACTCCCATATTCGACGAGATGACACGCAAGTCGAAGAAATCGGATTCTAGGTACGTTCTTCCCTAATTTCTTCTATAATTTTCTACATTTTATTCGAAACCCTAGAATAGTTTTAATTGTCTAAAAACTTTTGATAATATAGGTTTAGAATGTCTTTAGGGTTTATGAATGCTATTTTCGAACACGACAAACCCACAATTTCTCTTTAAACCCTAACCCTAGAAAACGACAAACTAGCGAGTCGTTTGTCTGTTGGCCGAGTAAAGTAGGACTGCCAAGCATGTGGCAGTCCACATGTAAATAAGGACTGCCATAGTCCTGGCAGTCCTCTTTTAATAGAGGACTGCCAGGCCTGTGGCAGTCCTTGTTTACATGTGAACTGCCACATGCTTGGCAGTCCTACTGTACTCAGTTCTGGAGGTGGGGGATAGGGGGTAACAGTTCTATTTTAGTTTGCATTAGTTATTAATTGTACGGTCGCACAATCCAATGTTCTATAGGGGTAACAGTCCTCCGGACGCACCAAAAAGAATACGCCCCACCGCGTCAAAGCGGAAGGAACGCGCGGAACGTCCTCTTGAGCGTCCGATTACAATTTCTGAAACGGAGCGCCAAGGTCGGGCTGGGACACGGAGACCCCCACCGGTTGCACAAGCTCGGTCGAAGCAACGAGCTCGTACTCCTTCTCCTTCTTCCAGTGATGACGATGACGTGCCAATTAGCCAACTCCTGCCACCACGTCAAGCTGGTTCTGCTCCATCTGAGGAGGCCGGTCCTTCTGAGCCGCCCGTCCGGCCGCCAGGTTGCTCAATGTTGGCTTCTTTTGAGAACCATATTGCATATGCAATATGGAAGGACCCGGTATGTACATTACTTTTGTAAGCTAGCAGTTTAGTATATGATATCTATATGTATTTCATATGTTTTATGTTTTTATATGTTGTTTGATATACAGAGGACATATCGTACGCTTAGGACTGTGAGTCACGGGAAGAAAACCGTGTCTTGGCCGTTTAGAAGCTTACCGGAGGCTGTCCAGGAGAAAATTGTACCGAGCGGTTTGCATAATTTGGTAGATTATGCCTATAGGACAATGGACAGTGCCCTGATATCCGCCTTTGTAGAGAGATGACACCCGGAGACCAACATGTTTCATCTTCCATACGGGAAGATGACCATTACACTTGACGACGTCTACCAGATACTAGAGCTACCAGTTACCGATCGCGTCATGACCAAAGAATATTACAGGGATGAAAAATCCATAAAATGGTACTCGAAGATCGTCAAGTTTGTCTCAAGTAACCTTGGACTTGAGGAAACTAGTTTTACAACTCTCCCCGGCTTCAAGAAATCATATAGAATTCCTCTGTCATTTCTGGTGGAGCACTTCACGAATATGGAATTGGATGAGGATGATGATGAGTTGGTCGACGCGATGGCCCGTGCTTACATGCTGTTCGTCCTAGGAACGGTAGGCATTTCGGACAAGTCTGGAACCTCGATACATGTGAGGTACATGCTCAATTTATTGTCCGTGGATGACTTTATTGATATATCGTGGGATAGCGGTATTCTCGCATATATTTACCGCGAGCTCGGCATCGCATCCCGTGTCGGGACTAAGACAATTGCCGGATGCCAGACTCTACTACATGTAAGAAAACTTTCAACGATTTAATCTCGTATACTTTATTTTGTTGTTTATATTTTGTGACTATTAACTTATAAATTGAATAGGCATGGATATACGAGCACTTTTCGATGCTCAGGCGGGGTGACCAGAACCCAATCTATTTTGAACACCTTCCTAGAGTGGCTTAATGGAGGCCGGCCCAGGTGGAAACCAAAGATTGGCAAATACTGGCTTCCATTCGTGAAGTACTTGACAATTTGGTACCAGAAGAGGTAATAAATTGGGACTAACCTTATTTTTTCATGTTAAGTTTTTTTTGCTGTTAATTGTTTTCCTACAGATATTTTGGGATCCATACCGGGATTTTCGCGAGGGTAGTCGTGCCATCCAACCAGTTTTTTTATTTCATGGCATGATCATATGCTATGATATCAAGGAGTCGTATATGCCTGATCGTGTACTTCGACAGTTTGGCTTCGTGCAAAGTGTGCCGAAGCGCATACTACAGATGTTGGAATCTTCCCGTGGGACCCAACCATTGAACTACAAACCGGCGTATTTCGACTGGGTGACCGACTTCTACTCCGAGTGGCAAAGTCACCTGCTTGGGGAAGATGAGAGTCAACCGGTCACCCAGATGGCCGACTGCAGCAAGGACTACATGTCGTACTTTCGGCGGGTCGGACATCCTAAGTTGTTGAACCCTACAAACCCGGGTCCCGCGGTCGTAGTAGCTGTTGGAAATCTTCCTTCGAAAAACATCTTGTATGCTTCATTGGTGAAGATACTGAGTTCCACATTAGTAGTTAGTTCGATATTTTCATGTTTATATACTAAATTCAATTATACTTTCATTTACAGTCTAGAAGGGCGAAAGAACTGGCCAAGACACTTCGGAGCGCTTGCCAAAGTGACACTAGTGTCTTGGTCGACACTAGTACCTTGGTCGCCAACGAGCTTGAGCGCATCGACGACGAGGTTGAGTTCTCATTCATGCGTAATACGGAGTCTCGTTCGAAGGCCCGCCATGATATGTAGTATGATTGTCTGACCTTTGATTGTATGATGTTGAATACTTGTGTTGGGTGTTAAAACTATTTTGGATGTGTGTTGGATATGTTGATATACTTCTGTTGGATATGTATTGGATATGTGATATTTTCATGTTGGATATGTGTTGGATATGTGATATGTTGGATATGTGATATTTTCATGTTGGATATGTGATATGTTGGATAAGTGTTGGATATATGATATGTTGGATATGTGATATGTTGGATATGTGTTGGATATGTGATATGTTGGATATGTGATATGTTGGATATGTTGGAAATGTTGGATATGTGTTGACACTATTTGTGTGGATATGTGATATGTTTTTCATGTTGGATATGTGATATCACAGAATATTTTAGCTTGGACTGCCGCACACAGGGCAGTCCTACACTTGTGAAGGACTGCCCTGTGTGTGGCAGTCCTCCTTGAAATGTTCTGTGATTTGATCACAGAATATTTCAAGGAGGACTGCCACACACAGGGCAGTCCTTCACAAGTGTAGGACTGCCCTGTGTGTGGCAGTCCTACTTGAAAGTGCAGGACTGCCCTGTGTGTGGCAGTCCTACTTGAAATGTTCTGTAATTTAATCACAGAACATTTTAGCTAGGACTGCCACACACAAGGCAGTCCTACACTTGTGAAGGACTGCCACACACAGGGCAGTCCTACACTTGTGAAGGACTGCCCTGTGTGTGGCAGTCCTACTTGAATTGTTCTGTGATTTGATCACAGAACATTTCAACTAGGATTGCCACACACAGGGCAGTCCTTCACAAGTGTTGGACTGCCCTGTGTGTGGCAGTCCTACTTGAAATATTCTGTGACTTGATCACAGAACAATTTAGCTAGGACTGTCACACACAGGGCAGTCCTACACTTGTGAAGGACTGCCCTGTGTGTGGCAGTCCTAGTTGAATTGAAGAAAAGTAGCAAAAATGTATGACACACATGTATAACACCGAAAACACACAAAATACACATGTATAACACCCAGATAAAAGACATATAACACATAGATAAAAGTAAGAAACATATATTGGAGGTCCATTTTCTCCATTTTTCGGCAAATGACAAGCTTGCCCTTCCGTGCGGGCGGAGCTTGCCGTAAGCTTCGTTCAACATGCTCAAAGTGCGATAGATCTCTCCTTGTTGACTCCAGCCTTCTCTTCTGTGAACTAGTCAATCTTGTTTGAGGCCTGCCTTTAGGATTGGAAACAACGGTCGGCTCATGCATTGTAGTAGTGACCGGACATGCAATTTCTTGCATTTTAAGCTCAATGGACTGCCGCTCCGCTGCTACTGAGGCTAACCACCTTGCGTGGAGAAGTTTCAGTTGTGGCAAAGAGAAGAAATCATCATCCGTCTTCACCACAGGCATCATAGACAACTATCTCCAACGTTGATCGACTGCCTCTACTGGAATAGGAATAGATTCACGGCGATATTCATTAATCTGATATGCACAAAGGAGGCCCAGTGTATGTCGATGTACACACCCACAAACTTGGGGATCAAACCCGACATCCTTCGACCTTTCAATCTCATCACATATTAATGTCAATGCCGTGTGTGATACCACGCAAACTAAAGCATCTAACAATACATTCTTTCTATGCTCATGCTTGACTATATTTAAGCTCATCTCAAATGATGCCTTAATTTCATTCACTGTCTGGTCTACCATAAGATGTATAGCTTACCAAACAGAGACAAAGTTGCCGAGAGATGATTTTAGTTGTCTCTTCACGACAGAGTGTGCTCCTTCGATACGGTTGGTAGTTGTCATGCCGTAATGCTTCACCAAATTCGTCCATGCTAAGACGAAGTGTTCTTTGTGCGGTTCAAGCCATGTATCTTTGATGTATGAAATGCATGCCGGCTTTCTCGCCTCCCACTTTTCCTTGAACATGTACCATGCGGCATCGTAACTGTCAATCGTAGAGGCTCACCACACACAATTCCAGTCATTGGAGAATTCTTGAAAATTTTGCATGTCAATTTTACCTTCCTCCTTCTGAAACTTCAACTTACATTGGGCTTCAATATTCCGATTGACATGCCAAGTGCATAGCAATGTATCCGCTTGAGGACAAACAATACGAATAGCATTAATTAGGGCATACTCTCTGTCGGTCACAAGAACTGACGGCTCTGTATGACCGCTGTAAAGTGTTTTTAGTTTCTCCAATGCCCATGTGTAGTCTTCAAGTTTTTCACTCTTCATGAAGCAAAATGCCACCGAAAATGTTTTTCGAGTAGAGGTGAATCCGACAATATGAAGGAGATGCATCTTGAACTTGTTGGTCTTGTACGTGCAATCAAGGACTAATACGTCGGCAAAAGACCTGGTCAGACTTGTGCAATCTGGATGAGCCCAAAAGATTGAAATTACTTTCTTACTCTGGGGATGTGTCCTATGGAACTCAACGTAATGATTATCGGCAAGCAACTTCAGCACTTCTTGCATCGCCATTCTTGATTTGGTCCGGACAGCGTTCGAAGAAGATAGGGCGTTGTATATTGACCTCATCGTAGACAAGTTCTTCTCGTCTTTATGCCGTATGACTGAATATATTTGTCTCGGTGCAACACCGGAAATAGACAAGTCTTCGGCTATCTTTTTCTCTGTAGGGTTCAACCGTCCGACATACGGATGACCCAATAGTGTCTCGAAAATCTCATGATTGTGGGTTCCATTCTTTACTTGTACTGACCACTTCCCTTCTTCTTCTTTTCTAATCTGGATCGTGAATGGACAACCACATTTCCTCGTTCCAGCTTTCTTTCTTGAAACTTTTTTTTGGATAACTGTGTCTTTCTTGTGCGATCTGAACACACCACCTCTTTCACAGCCAACCATCAGACTTTGTCGTCCCGGGCGATTTCGGGCCGATCTGGATATCACTAGAACCAATTTGTTTTTCCGTCCAACTTCTCGACACCATTGTACCGCATCGTCGCTTGATTGAAACGAAAGATCGGTCCAAAATAAATGCCCTACATCGATTGCAATTGGAGCATGTACCGCAACCTCGGAAGATCGCAAGTCCTACAATAGAAGTTAAAAGTCAAAACTAAACAACTACATAAAGCATATTATTATTTATAGAGGAGTCTGTACTTGGTCACAAGTTGAGACACTTCAAGCGTATCTGTCTGTAACATATAATCCTTAGTTCTCTAAAATTTAGTTATAAATGTAATATAGTTGCTACTTGAAAGTAACATCAGTATTTGGATCAATGTTCATATTTGGGTTATATATATATATATATATATATATATATATATATATATATATATATATATATATATATATATATATATATATGGACAAGACGTGATACGATTGATCCCTATATTTTTTACTGTTAAAATATAGTTCTGTATTTACTCTTTATGTGATATGTCTTCATTTCTCCACTTAAGTGAATGGAAAATGATACTCATATTATTATTTATATAGTTAGCTAGAGGATCATGTTAAAAATATTGGTGATAAGTTGGTAAGGCATGCTGCTTAAAAGAGAAAATGACTTGAACACAGAGGACTGCCACAGATGTGGCAGTCCCTCACATACAGAGGACTGCCATAAATGTGGCAGTCCCTCACATATATAGGACTGCCACATCTCTGGCAGTCCTATATATGTGAGGGACTGCCACATTTGTGGCAGTCCTCTGTGTCAAAGTCCAATTTTGGTCCCCAAGTAAAGTTCAAGTGTAGTTACCACGAGGGTTTCCGATGCGTCAAAGTGTTCTTCGGACGTTGTGGGAGGAGAGTATCCAGCATTTGATGGTCTGGGTTGTTCTATTTTTTATTTCTTTCAACATTAAACACAAAATTCAACTTTTATATGTAAAATTTAGCTTAAAACTTAAAATATTACACAAAAATAAATTCGACGACTTATAAATAAATGGGAGAAGTGATTGACACTGTATTCTACCAAAAATCTTCAACAATTTTAGGTTGGGGGACAATTTCACCTAGGTTAGGTTAATTATAGGTTTATATGAGGAGGAGAATAAAAGAGTGAGGAAGAGAAGTAGTAGAGGGAGGAAGAAAGAGAGAGATCAAATCTAAAATCAAATTGGCTTATATAGTATTTTTTGGGCTGTCCCCTAGTAAAAAAAACCAATGGCAAACTTGTAATTTTTTGAAAAAATTTTTGGGTTGTCCCCTAGTAGAAATGGAGGTGCCCCTAAAAAAACTATAGAAATATTCAGGATTGCCCTTAGCCGATCACTCTAAATCTCATGTATTCAAATTCACTTCAAACTCGATTTCGATCTTCTCGAATCCTATCTCTTCCAAATCCTCCCAGGGTTAACATCTCTATAAATAACATAGAAGAGGCAGCCAACTGATTCTCATCACAACCACCCCTCCCCTCTATCCCCGACTCCTCTATAGCCGCTGCCACCCCATCTATGCTGACATATGCCACTCCTCAACCGCCATGTCCCATGGCATCCCCATTTCACTGCAGCAATCCCGACCTCTGCCATCTCCCCCTTTTCGACCAACAATCCTGCCACCACCAATACTGCATTCAACCACCCCGACCGTTCCTCGGCCCCGTCCAACGCCACCCCGGCACGACCTAGCTCGGAATCCCTGGCATTTCCAACACCAATACCCCCATTCAAGCCTCCAGACTCCCTGTCGGACCTCCGCCACTACCGCCCTCTTCCTTCCGGCCATCAATATCTTTCACGACCCCGCCACCACTTACATCTGCCGACAGTCAACCGGCACCACCACCACATACATCACCGACCCCAGCACAATCACCCTCGGCGCCACCAGTACAACCACCACCAAATCCATCCCATCACCACCCAAATCATAGGAGAGGGGGGAGGAACCCACTGACCTAGCAGCCGACCCCCACCTGCTGTGACCGCAGACCTCGCCGTCCACCGTGTGTGTGCACCCGACTGGCCTGGCTCCGCCGTGTCCCAGATCCACCTCCGCCAGGTGCTCCGTCCGGCGCTTTCCTTCACGTCGAGCCCAGCGCATTGCCCTGACCGGCCGTGGTTCCGTGCCACGGCCGTGAGACTCCACCGTCGTCGCCGACGAGCCCTAGACGAGCCGCCGACGAATGGATCCAGCACCGCCATCGTCCAATTCCTTTCGCCGAGCGCCACCCTTCGCGCCCGAGGACCAGCGTGCGCGCCTGTGCCTCTGGTGGCCAGCCGCGCCCTTCGGGTGGTGAGTGTCCCGACCTTCTCCCTCTTTCTCTAGATTTCTTTTTGAAGTTGAGTTCGGCTTTAATAACCAATAAAGGCATGTGGTTTCAATTGGAATTGGGCTCGGTTAGGGAAGAATGAGTAATGAATTTTTTAAGGAAATAATATATAATATAAGAGTAGTTTTGGAATCATTAGTAGTAATTAAAGAAGAAGAAAACATGGGTATTACAGAGGCTTGGGGTTGGTTTGTAAGTTGTCAATAGGGCTTTAATAGCCTTAGATAGAAATTTCTCTTTAAATAAATAACTAAAATATTAAGAGTTTTAAATATACTATATACATATTGGGCCTATCATTCTAAATTGTTATGGTATGAGCTTTAACTATATAGTTTTTTTTTTTGGGTCTTATTCTTAATGTCTTAATTTCTATATGTAGTATAATTTTATAGTTTGTTTAGAAAATAAATTCATTTGGGATTTTATATTAGCTGTAACATCAAGTTCGAGCTTTTGTAAATATATATATAAATGATGTCTTTAATATTGAAATTCTTTACTAGAGAAGCTCTTATAAAATATGTTGGGCCTTATTTCTTGAAATAGAAATAAATGATTTGAGTTTTTACATAAAATAATTTTAATAAGTTTTCTATAAAGTTTTCTACATGAGATTTGAATTTATTATGCTAAAATAAGTTTAGATTCTCCTAAAAATATTTTGGTCATGGGCCCTATATAAATAAAATTGGTTTTGGGTTTTAGTATTTTGGGCTATAGAGTGGGTTTTAAAACTAGTTTTAATGGATATTATTTTGTTGTTTGAAGTACGTTAGTATATTTTGGGGTTAGTATATTTTGGACTTTTGCGATATATGGATTTTAATTTTCTATATATAAATATATATATTTTGGGTATTAATAATGGAATAAAGATTGAAACCATAATATGGGCCGGTTTTGGGCTAAGTTTCTTAATAAAATTCTAAATAGGTCATAAATATTTTCTAAATAAGTATATACATTTTATATATGAATAATTATCTTTCATCAAAGAGAGTAGAATTGACCTGGAACCCCACGGACCAATAGGTGTGCTATTCCTTGTTAAGATCATCTATTAACATGGTAATTTTATAAAATAGGTTCGTTGGACTCGACTCAGTGCTTGATCCCTATCCGCCGTTAAGGACCCAGGTAAGTACACTTTCTGATTGCTTTTCAATTCATAGTAGTCTATACATTTCATGTTTATACATATGTCTTGTTGCTTGTTGACACGCTCGTCACACGGAGTAGTCGGGAGGAGAATATCTTAGTAGACATGTGGACTACCCAGAACTATCTTCCGTGTCTTTCGTGAAGAATAGCAGCTGCACACGACACGTGCAGGCTGTCGGATTTACCCCCTAGCCGTTCACATGTCGAAACAGATATTTCAAATCACATAGATAGTTGTATTTTATTTGTTTTTCTTTGTCTTCTCCACCACTTGCCATGTCATCAGTACTTTCTAGTTTTCATCTCTCATATGTCATTTTTATGTCTTGTTAATTCTATTGTGTTCTCGTATTACCGTCGGTTTGTGTGCTTGTTCCATTTCTGACTGGAAACCAACATTTTTCAGGTTAGCTGTGGCTTCACTTAGCATTGGGAGATACAGGTGTACTTGCAGACAGAAACCTAAAAATAGATAGCAGTTGTATCATTTTCATTAATTGTGAGAATTTTGTATTTCCTTTTAAATATAAATATTGTAAATGTTGTAATAAATTTAGAAATGTGAATGAGCAATAAAGTTATTTTAGTGATTTTGAGCATCTTGGTCGTGACAGTGTTCTACCACCGACTCTGCGGCATAGGCTGGCTTAGACACGTCTCGTATCAGAAAAGCGGGTGCGGGTCGTGACGGATGGTTCGGGATGGACTCCGGAATGATGGTGGAGAGAATGTCGGTGACGAAAGGAACTCCGGTATTGTCGCGATGGTCGGAGCGGTGGCGCTCGGCGGTGGTTCTCGCCGGAATAGTGAGGAGAGAGAGAGAGTACAGTGGAGAGTGGGTGGTGTCAAAATGTTTTGGGAACTATGTTAGAATATTATTTAAAATAAAAATATTATGGGTATTCCCCAAGCAAGAGACAGTGGCAGTCTGGTAATTAGGGGTAGATCTGGGGGCAAGGATTTAAATTGTAACAGATTTGTAACAGAATCCCAACTATATGGTGACTAACTAACTAATCAATTAGTTAAAAGCTAACTAAATAACTAACCACTAAAGTAGTTAACTACCACTGTCAACAGAACAATTATTCTTCTTAGTTAATAATTAATAAATACTCACGAAAATAGTTAATTACTGTGATCTAATAGATCAAAACTAATCTTTAGTAAAATAGAAATTTTAGGAGTAAAATAACAGAATAATAGGTCAATTACCAAAAGTAACTAGTAACAATAATATTTATCAAGAGTTTCTTTTAACAGGAAAATTAGTAAAACTTGTTAAAGAAAATAAGTGGAAAGCAATATTAAAATTTCCAAATAGCAATTTAAGAAAAGTTCTTAAAATTCACTAAAATTTGGTTTAGGGAGTTACAATAACTGACTTATACAACTATATTTGGTTTACTAATTTTATAATAAGATAATTATGCATAAGACTACCCTAGATTTGTAGAATACCCTTTGGCATTGTCATAGACCCGTGTAGGACCCGTTCATAGATCGGAATACCAAAAAAATTCCAAAACTGAGCTTTAAGTATTAGACCAGTATACCGCCAGTATACCGCAATATATCGTCGGTATATCATTCGGGTGACTTCCCAGTCAGTCCACTGACTTGGGGCTTCATATTATCCATTGGACCCTTGGTTTTTCATTAGGTGGCTGACATCGAATATGGGGGCATAGATCCATGACTTGGCACTCATTCAATGGCTCCCCATTATTTCCCCTCTCTATACAAACCCTCTTTTTCTCTTTTCTTCTTCTTCTCCATTTCTCTTCCTCAAGCTTGAACCCTAACCCTAGGAGCTAGATCTTAAGATTTATGGTATGATTTCTGAATCCCCTTGGTGGTAGAGTAAAAGCCAGACTTGAAAAGCTAAATCCTAGGCAAGTACATCCTGCAATGAGTGGTAAAACTTTATTTTTCTTGTATTTCCATTTCTATGAATGTTTATATGTTTAGATATCTTTTTATGTTTATTGATAATGATATAGTATTTTCTTCGTTTTACATTTGATTTTTGGTTTGGATTTGACCTAGAATGGTTTTAGGGATTTACATTGGATACTTTGGTTTTAATACTGGATTTCATATGATACTTAGGTTTTTCCTTGCAAACCTTGTCTAGAATGCTACATGGGACTCATCCCTAGTATTAGAACTTGTTAAAATAAGTTTAGCTAAAATTGGACCAAGATTGGTTTCCGAAATACCCATTTTCGACCCTTTACTGCGTTGTCTCAGTGCCAACAATATACCGCAGTATACCCTTTTTCAGTGGTCCAAACTTGTTGTCTTTTCCAGTATATCGTTGATATACAACAGTATATCGTTAGGATGCCAAAAGTTGTAGTTTGCTTAGTTTTTCGTCCCAGATGATTTTCGATACTTCTCCTATGATGTTTAGTGATTTTCTAGTGATAGTTGATTATTAGTCTTGTATAGGTTATACTTGATATTGTACTCTTATAACTAGGAGCCTCTTTAACTATTATATCTATGACTATGGATTATTTATACCATGTGAGCCCCAGTAATGTTCCTGATTGAGTAGTATAGTATATGTTGACTATATTTTTGCTAGACATCTATACTACAGTGTGAGTAGAGGATTATGCATGACCTGCCTTATTGATTGACTGATCGATCATCCCTGTATCCTGATATGACTACTTGTCTGTGCTGGCATATATTCTTTACACACTACGGTGCTATCATGTTCCTGATATATCCTGTACTTGTTATATTCTAACATATATATTATTCCTACACAGATACCCTTGTAGTTGATCCATGATAGTAGCGTAATTAGGCTGCATGATTGATTGTTCCATTATGCTTAGGATGAATTCAGATTGGAACCTCCTAGAACCAATGCGATTCGCACCCAGCATACTTGTGCTACGGTACGACATCTAGGGAGGATGATTGTGTAACCCCGACACAAGATTTCAGATAACTATATGGTTAATTAGGTAACTTAAAACTTGTAGATGCATTGGGAGGGAATAGAAAAATCCCAAGATAGTGTATTGCTGGACATCTACCCGATACCGTTCATTCACCTTAGTGGAGTGCAGTATCTCACTTTTATTATTATACAACCGAGCCGGTATCTATCCTATAGGAGGGTTGAAACTGTAACTGTTCATACATACCTCAGTTGCCTTACGAGTGACTGTTGCTCATTATTATATTTGTGAGTATGTACTTTGGCTTGGCCAGTCCCACTTCGGCATTACACGATTTGAGGATTTCTATATTATTGTATTACTAAGTAACCCGGATATCACATAGCAAGTCGTAGGAATAATTGGTCGATCACTTAAACCCATTGTCTTTGTTTTGTACTATCTGTTAGTAGTCTAGGGAGATGGAATATCGTGATGTGGTGGTTCAACCATTGTCTTTGTTTGGTTGTGGGGTTGAGCTACTGCGTTACGATAGGCTATGGACCGAAGCTACGACATATGTGCCTATTGCATGAGCATAGTCCGAAAATGTACTATGCCTCGATGTAGTGCGACACCTCTTTTCCTTGTTTGGTGTAGGGATGCCATAGTGCCTCGATGATAGATTACATGACCAAGTTATGACACAAGTTATATATTTGCTCACTTTTGGATTTTGTTTTATTTGTGCTTCCTTGTGGTACTTGGTATTAAGGGCCTGACCCCTCTGGTTTTGTTTAGCCAGATCTAGTAGCTGAGCCTGAGGATTCAGCGTATCTTCTCCTGACTGATGGTGCGCACCAGAAGAATGGTCGCCGATGGGATTGAGTGGGTTTCTGCACCATTTTATAGTATTTTGTCTCTTTTGGGCATTTAGCCACATACATCTGTTTAGGCTGATATTATGGATATTTTTCTTCCACATGATTGCACTTATTCAGACTGCAGCTGACCATGATCATGTATTATTAACAATGTAATAGCTCTTCATTTTGAATAGCTAGCTTAATAATTGGTAGAGCGTCAGGAATGCCTTTCTTATATGTTCTATATTTCATGTCCCTTGTATTGACTGATTGAGATAGTTTGTTACTTGTGAGGCCGTAGGTGACTTATATTGTAGTATGCATTCCCTTGTCTAGCAACAACCACGGCTGTATTGCGAGATGCTGGTGTACTCCGTATTGCGTAGTTGGCCATGTCATACTTGTAGGAACGAAATCGTAAAGCAGAATACT
This sequence comes from Iris pallida, assembly GCA_029216955.1. NCBI lineage: Eukaryota > Viridiplantae > Streptophyta > Magnoliopsida > Asparagales > Iridaceae > Iris > Iris pallida. The sequence goes on from JANAVB010027052.1 coordinate 104,710, forward strand.
CTAGAGGGGGGGTTAATAGAGTAGGCAGCAGAATATTTCTAATTAAAAATCTTGTTAGTAATTAGATCACAGATATAAAAATAATCACAAAGCAAATGACAGAAATTAAAAGTGATCAGAAGGCAAACGCAAACACCAAGATTTATACTGATTTCCCTCTTGTGAGGACTAGTCCAGTCGGAAGAACTCTAGCTTCCAGTTGAATCCATTATTAGAAAATCTCGCAAGTTTTCATACGAAGTCCTTGCAACTTCTACAGACGTGCGCTTTGATATGAAGAACTCGACCAACTTCAATTGTGAAGAGTTGAATCTTCTATCAAGCCTCTGATTACAATCGCTCTTAAAACTTCTAGACCGCACCGCACTGGCAAATCGACTAGAAGATTGTAACTGGCTTGGGATTTAAAAATGAAAGCTTTTTAGAACTCTTTGGAAGAATGTAAGCTTAAGAAGAGAAGAGACTGAAAGTGAATTGGTGATTTGAAATGATCGAAAAGCTTCTCTATTTATAGTTTTTCTAAAGACAAAACTCTGACAGAATTCGGGCAGAATTCGGACAGAACTCTTTGTAACAAACCGCAACTGAAGGATGACCAAGTTCAAAATCAAACGTTCACTAACGTTCTACTTGGCCGAACTCCGGCCGAACTCTGGCCGAACTCGGGCTGAATTCTACTAGGGTTCTGCCAGTTCATTTTTGAGAAAAATCAATTTTGGCTTTTTGAAAAGTCCTTCAGAAGCTTTTTGTAAAAAGGATATTTTTTAAAAACATAGATCATTTTTAAAGAGATAGGTCAGTTTTGAAAAACGATTCTGGACAGCCTATTTGCCAGTCCGACTTGGTGTACAATGTATTCCTAGACTCAATAAAATAAAAAATTATATTGCTTTGACAGAAATACATTTGGAATGGCAAATGGCTTCAGTCTTGAACATCGTAGATATCCATTGTTGAGCAGTGTCCAAAACGTCGTAGATAAACATCTGAATTGACTTGTATTTATATCGAGACAGAGTTTGATCAATTATTAAAATCAAGTTTGACCATGACCAATGGGCCAACAATCTCCCCCATTTTGATAATTGACAAACCTTGCCGATATAACATCTAAGTTTGGATCAATTCAAAAATGTATCAAAAAAATTGTTCATAACCTGTATTCATGAAGATGTTAGATCTATTTCTCCCCCGTTGTCACTTAGCAAAATAATTGCAAAAGAAAAAGCTCCCCCGCAATAAATGCATAAGTAACACACAGTGAAGAAACACAAAAAATATATAGAAAACATTCATCACAGGCATGGTAGAAACAGTTAAAAAGATATTGTATACACAACACAGTCATATTATTTGTCACAGGCAGTTTTAATATGAAGCAGAAAGAGAGATAATGCTAGAATAAAACTGAAACAAATAAAGTGTTGAATGATAAACTAAAATGCCAAACTGAGGCATAATAAAAACCATGTCTATGAGAAGGCACATAATAACTAAAAGAGTGCTGATAATAACTAAAATAAGAGTACTGATAAAATCTTGGAATATCGGAGCATTTCCAAGTAAACATAAAACAAAAGTATCAGTCTCAAAAGTCATAACAACTCAAAAGTCATCATCCTTATCATCATCGTCAGCTGCTGCGGCACCAGCATGTCCAGAAGGACCAGCTCCAGAAGTACCAGCGCCAGAGGTATGAGGAGTGGCACCAGTAGTACGATACCAATCGTAGGCGTTCCCTGGCTGGAACAGAGAGTGGATTGCCTCATCATCAATGTGGTATCCAGAAACAGAAGGGTCGCGAGGTAGAGAGCTAGCAGAGTGACCCGTCTGCGCAAATCTCAGATCGGCGAAGGAGTTGGCAATAGCCTGGAACTGAGTCACGTTACGGAACTCACGTTCCCTGGAAGTGTCAACATAGAATGACTATAGATCTGAAAAGTGCTGATGAATACCCTCAAATATCATAGGGTAAGAATGAGGAGGTCCAGGTGCTGTGGGAGTAGATACAGGAGGAGCAGGTGCAGTAGGTGGAGGAATAGTGGCAATGCTGCGACGAGAGAGTTTGAGGAACTTGGGTTCAGGGTCAACAGCACAAGTAGATAGGTCAATGTCAAATCTCTGAAAGATGCGAGGGATGATCATCGCATAAGATAGGTTGCGGTCTCTTTTGCGACATCTTCCCATCTTTTAAATGATAGTCTTAGGGGTAGAAAAAGAAATCCCCTTAAGAATGTGATAAAGAGCAGAGAGCTCAAGTGCAGTGACATCATCTTTGGAAGTAGATTTTGGAAGTAAAGTGAAATAGATGATGCGATATAATTCGTAGTTAAACAAGTTCAAGTTATTAGCCATAAACTTTCCAGGATGAGCGCGTGCGGGCGCACAAAGCTCATTCTTGAAACTAACGAGAGTTGTACCATTGGAGAAATCAAAATCAGTGATGTCATCGAGCGGGGCACCTTGGTTTAGAAATACCAAGGATTTCCACTAACGTTTCATCAGTGAATTCGATATCGATCCCTCCGACACGTGTTCTCGCGATAAAAGTGTCTAACACAAAATTACAATAGAATAATCTAATGGCATTAGTAGCAATAGGAAATTATAAGGTAACAAAGTGTTGTAACCCTAATACCTTAAAGTAAGGGCGGTGATCGGGAAAGACAGTCTATTTGATCGGTGAACCGGTACAAATAGTACGCATAATGAAATCGACATACCATAATAAAGCTTGGTCAGAAGTTTTAAATTAAAACTCGTCCGATGCACCGTCGTTCGATTGGACCGGAGAAAAGAGGCAATCCGTATGCGGATCCGAAGATGATGCCTCTTCACTGGCATTGGTCTTCTTCCTCTTGAAGGGATTGAACTTAGGCATTCTTTCCCAATATTCTAGAAACCCTAAGAATTAAAGTGGAAGAGAGAAGGAATTATATCTTCCAAGAATTGGATATGCTGTTGAGGACGAGATTCTCCGCACGAATCCAAAGTTTCGACGAAAATCTCCACACGGATTGGAAGAACAAGGGTTGAGAAGAGCTAGGGTTTGGAGGCACGGCTGCTGCTGTTTGAGGATGTTTGGAAGAATGAAGAAGATGGGGGCCTCGGGTTCTGGCTGGTACATATATATACCCAGCCGAACTCTGGCCGAATTCGGACCGAACTCGGGCCGAATTCGCCAAGGGTTGCCTGGCTATATGTATATATATCAAAAATAATAGAAATGGGGCCACATCTTTTTCATTAATTCGTTTCAAATGTTTAATTCAGAGTTTAGTAATTTGAAATCTCAAAATAATATAATTAATATTATTTTATAAATTAATATTCTTTACTCAGTATCTGTCTCAGATTAGCTGTAGGAGTACTTTTCCAGCTAACGGAGGTTCACCGGAGAACTCTTAAGTACCGCTTCGCTTCGACCGTAGTCGTGGAGACAGACAGACTCTTTTTAAGATTATCTCGAAAATAGTTTATGAGTATCGAATAAATTAATTAGTAAAACAAAATTAATTAATATTATTGACATCTAAAATGCCTAATTTTCGACGTAAATAATTGAAACGATCTTCCGCTAGAGGTTTTGTGAGTATGTCAGCTAATTGATTCTGAGTGTCTATGTATACAAGGTCTATATCTTCATTTTGTTAATGATCTCTAAGAAAGTGATGTCGAATCGCGATATGTTTAGTACGAGAGTGCATACTGGATTCTTAGTCAAATTAATAGAGCAAGTGTTGTGACAGAAAATGGGTATGTGTGTAAAATGCAATCCATAGTCTTCTAAAGTTTGTTTCATCCACAAAATTTGTGCACAACAACGTCCTGCGACGATATACTCAGCCTCGGTTGTTGATAATGCAACAGAATTTTGCTTTTTACTAAACCAAGAGACTAGAGCTTTTCATAGGAAATGACATGTGCCGCTAGTACTTTTTCTATCTACTTTGCATCTGGCAAAATCAGCATCAGAATAACCGGTTAGGTCAAATGACATGGTTTTGGGATACCATAAGCCGATAGAAGAAGTGCCTTTAAGGTATCGAAAGATACGCTTAACTGCGCACAGATGTGATTCCTTAGGATTAGTTTGAAAACATGCACATAAGCAAACACTAAACTAATGTCTGGTCGACTAGCAGTTAAATACAGTAAGCTACCGATCATACCTTGATACTTACGTATGTCAACAGGTTTGCCTTATTCATCAATATCAAGCTTGGTTGAAGTCGCCATTGGAGTGCTAAGTGGCTTTGCTGCTTCCATGTCGAACTTCTTTAATAGATCCTTTGTGTACTTTGCTTGATTTATGAACGTCCCATTGTTGGTTTGTTTGATTTGCAGTCCGAGAAAGAATTTCAGCTCTTCCATCATGCTCATCTCAAATTCATTATGCATACACTTTAAAAATTCTTGACAAAGACATTCATCAGTAGATCCAAAGATAATATCATCTACATAGACTTGAATTAAAAGAATATTGTTATTCAAAGATTTTATAAACAAAGTAGTGTCAACCTTTTCCTTTGAAAAATTGTTATCAAGTAGAAAAGAGCTTAGACGATCGTACCAAGCACGAGGGGCTTGTTTCAAACCGTATAAAGCTTTCTTCAACTTGAAAACATATTCAGGAAATTTAAAATCAGTAAAACCGGGTGGTTGAGCTACATAAACCTCTTCTTTTATAAAAATATTTAAAAATACGCTTTTGACATCCATTTGAAATAACTTAAAATTATGAAAACATGCAAATGCACATAACATGCGAATGGATTCTAATCTCGCAACTGGGACATAAGTCTCATCGTAGTCGATACCCTCTTCTTGATTGTATCCTTGAGCTACAAGTCGAGCCTTATTACGAGTCACTAAACCATTCTCGTTCAGTATATTTCGGAATACCCATCGGATGCCAATGACCGGATGATCAATGGGTTTGGGAACAAGTTCCCAAACTTGATTCCGTTCGAATTGGTTTAATTCCTCTTGCATAGCATCTAACCAAAAATTATCACTACATGCTTCATCAATATTTTTGGGTTCAAACTGCGAGACAAAAGCAACACAAGAAGCTATATCTTAATTAGAGGAACGAGTACTTACACCCTTGGTAATCTCACCAATTACCAAGTCCTTTGGATGATTAGCCAAGAATCTCATCTCTTTTGGTGTAGTCTCAGGATTGCTAGTTCTGGCTTCTTTGCTTGGAGGTTCATCTGATGCCTAATGTGATGGTTCTATATCTTTGTGTGAAGGTTTTGCAGTAGCTGTACTTGGTGCGATTATGTCTTCATTGTCATTGTCTAAGTGTTGATTTAGTTCATCAAACTTGACGTTGATAGATTCTTCAATGATCATGGTTCTTTTATTAAAGACTTTGTATCCTTTGCTCTTTACTGCATAACCTAAAATATACCTTCATCGGCCTTTTTATCAAATTTACTCAAATTATCTTTAGTATTAAGAATAAAACATTTACAACCAAAGATTTTGAAATAAGAAACATTTGGTGTTCTATCAAACCATAGTTCATAGGGAGTCTTCTTCGATATAGGTCGAATTAGAACCCTATTGAGAATATAGCATGTTGTATTTACAGCTTCAGCCCATAAGTATCTAGGTAGACTAAACTGGTTTAACATAACTCTAGCCATTTTAGATAGAGTTCTGTTCTTACGTTCCACAACTCTATTTTGTTGCGGAGTCCTAGGACAAGAGAATTCATGCAGATAACCGTGTGTGTCACAAAATTGCTTGAATTCTGTATTCTCAAATTCGCCGCCATGATCACTACAAATGCGAGTAATCATGAACCCTTTTTCATTCTGTACTTTCTTGCAAAAGGTGACGAATTCTGATAATGCATCGTTCTTGCGTGCAAGAAAATAAACCCATGTATAACTAGGAAAATCATCTATAATGACAAATGCATATAACTTACCACCTAGACTAGCAATTATGCTGGGTCCAAATAAGTCCATATGCAACAATTGTAAAGGTCTAGTGGTACTTACAGCATTCTTGGACTAGAATACGGATTTGGTAGCTTTGTTCTTTTCACATTTACTACATACTGAATCCTTCTTGAAAGAAATATCCGGTAAGCCGCGTACCAACTTCTTCGTAGATAATCTTAAAATTGTATCCATGTTTGCATGATCGAGTCTCATATGCCATAGTTGACTCTCAACGCTTTTGGCTATCAAACATCTACCTGTTGTGTTAGCATCTTCCAAGAAATAGAATACATATATATTGTCTTCCCTAATACCTTCAAATATAGTACTACCAGTTGAACTATCAATTATAGTACATTTATCTTTTATGAAGTTAATACCATAACCGTGATCAGCTAAATGGCTTATACTGAGCAGATTATGTTTTAACTCGGTAACAAGACAAACATCTTTAATCACTGGATAGGGAGCCTTACCAATGTCACCGATACCGATTATGTACCCTCTTAGATTATTATCGAAGGAGACATATCCTTCTTTATTCCTCTTCGACAGTGTTGCGAATAATGAAGCATCACCCGATCATGTGCCGTGAGCAACCGCTGTCAAGGATCCATTTGCTCCTAGCATGTGAAGGGTGTCCCACCTACAAAACAATTTACAGATGAAACTTTTGGTACCCATTTCTTGTAGGGTCCTGACTGGTTAGTTTTTGGTATCCATGCATAAACATTTAAATCTACTAACTTTCTAATTCTACATGCAAAAGATATGTGACCAATGAGGCCACAATAATGACATTTAGCATGTTGAGTGTTGAAAGTAGTGTGAGGTGCATGATTGGTTGGTTTTGGTTTTCTAGTATAGAAGAATGCATGCCTATTAGTCTTCTTAGGCATAGTCTTGGTATGGTTTGGTCTGACAGTGTTGGACGTGTTCCGATGATTCGGTAATTGACACATGTTAGAATAGGAAGCACCAACTTCAGGCCATTTTCCTAAACTAATTTCCAACTTTTTGGAAGTGTCATATAATTTAGTATAGTCAGATGTAAGTGATTCTAATCTGACCTGTGCACACTGGAGACTCTTTCTCTCCTTAGATAGGTCTTCCTTTAACTGGATAATAGTTTGGTCTTTTTCTTCGGATAACTTAACAGTCTCGTGTAACAACAATTTAATAGAAAAAAGCTCACCAGACTCATTTGAAGAGTCATTATCTCTAACATGATCTAGTAGGTCGATAAGTCTTCCTATTTTACCTTTGTACTCTTTGAGTACCTTCTTAGAGGTTTCATATTTGCTACGCAGTTTTCTGTAATCATCTAACAGTTCACTGAAAGCCTCTCCTAGTTGCTCAAAGGTGAAATCATCATAAGGATCAAATAGAGGACTAGTAATTACCTGATCACAAGCCATCAAGCATACATTTGCAGCGTCATCTGATTGTTCATCTTCTGAGTCGCTGGCTTCACTTTCATGCCATATGCTTGTGTTGGCGTACTTCCTTGATGTAGATTTCTTCAGGTAGCCTTTGTCATATTTGATGTTTTTCTTTGATGATGATGCTGAGGGACAATCTTTCTTCATGTGTCCTTTCTTCTTGCATCCATAGCAAATAGGATCTTCCTCATTGTTGTTGTTGTCCTTTGTTCTGCTGTTAAATCTTATGAACTTCTTGAATTTTCTTACCAGAAGAGCTTGATCTTCAGAGTCGGAGTCGCTGTCGTCAGAATCATCTTCGATGGTTCTTCTATGTTGAGCCTTGAGAGCGATCGTCTTCTCTGACTTCTTCTTTGGTGTAGCATCTTCAAAGTCTTGAAGTTCTAACTCGTGAGTGAGTAGCTTACCCATGAGTGTTTCTAGAGACATTGTTAAGAGGTCATTCCCTTCAATAATTGTTGTAGCCTTTGGAATCCAGTTCTTTGTAAGGGCTCGTAGAAGTTTGTGAATCTTCTCATGGTTACTGTAATCCTTGCCTAGTGAAGATAGAGGATTTACAATATCCAAGAATCTTGTAAACATCTGAGTGACTGATTCACTTGGCTTTATTTTGAATGACTCATACTCCTGAGTAAGTCTGCTGATCTTCGACTCCTTGACTTGTATTGTTCCTTCGTGGTTACTTCGAGAAGTTTCCATACTTCGTTTGATGTTGTGCAAGTAGACACCCTGTTGAATTTTCTGTCTAAAGCACAAAATAAAGCGTTAATAACACGTGCGTTAAGACTGGCCTTTTTCTTTTCTGTCTCTGTATATTTGTCATGGGGTTTTTCAACTAAAACACCATCAACATTAATACGAGGTGGCTTTTTATAGCCATCAATAACTACAGACCATAAGTCAAAATCAAGAGATTTCAGAAAGAAACTCATACGTGTTTTCCAAAAAGTGTAGTTTGTGTCGTCAAACAGTGGAGGTCTGTTTGTGGCTTGGCCTTTACTTGTGAATTTCACAGTTGCCATGTGTAATGCTGTGATCTATATAACAATTAAATATAACTGCAATTTTACCTTGCCTTACCCGTATAACCTGCTCTGATACCAATTGTAGGAACGAAATCGTAAAGAGAATACTCTAAAGGAGGGGTGAATAGAGTAGGCAGCAGAATATTTCTAATTAAAAATCTTGTTAGCAGTTAGATCACAGATATAAAAATAATCACAAAATAAATGATAGAAATTAAAAGTGATCAGAAGGCAAACGCAAACACCGAGATTTATACTGGTTTTCCTCTTGTGAGGACTAGTCCAGTCGGAAGAACTCTAGCTTCCAGTTGAATCCACTATTGGAAAATTCTACAAGTTTTCATACGAAGTCCTTGCAACTTCTACAGACGTGAGCTTTGATACGAAGAACTCGACCAACTTCAATTGTGAAGAGTTGAATCTTCTATCAAGCCTCTGATTACAATCGCTCTTGAAACTTCTAGACCGCACCGTACTGGCAAATCGACTAGAGGATTGTAACTGGCTTGGGATTTGAAAATGAAAGATTTTTAGAACTCTTTGGAAGAATGTAAGCTTAAGAAGAGAAGAGATTGAAAGTGAATTGGTGATTTGAAATGATCGAAATGCTTCTCTATTTATAGTTTTTTCAAAGACAGAACTTTGACAGAATTCAGACAGAACTCTTTGTAACAAACCGCAATTGAAGGATGACCAAGTTCAAAATCAAACGTTCACTAACATTCTACTTGGCCGAACTCTGGTCGAACTCCAGCCGAACTCGGGCCGAGTTCTGCTAGGGTTCTGCCAGTTCATTTTTGAGAAAAATCAATTTTGGCTTTTTGAACAGTCCTTCAGAAGCTTTTTGTAAAAAGGATATTTTTCAAAACATAGGTCATTTTTAAAGAGATAGGTCAGTTTTGAAAAACGATTTCGGACAGCCTATTTGCCAGTACGACTTGGTGTACAATGTATTCGTAGACTCAATAAAATGAAAAATTACATTGCTTTGACAGAAATACATTTGGAATGGCAAACGGATTCAGTCTTGAACATCATAGATATCTATTGTTGAGCAGTGCCTAAAACATCGTAGATAAACATCTGAATTGACTTGCATTTATATCGATACAGAGTTTGATCAATTATTAAAATCAGGTTTGACCATGACCAATGTGCCAACAATACTGCCATTCTTCGTATTGACAACTCTCTCACAGACGTAGGAAGAAGCCCTAACTCTATTGTCATCGTCATTAGGCTAATTCTAAGGAAAACCCACATTATTCCAAAAATAATTATAAGTTTTCCATCTAAACTTTTGCTTGGGACTAGCCCAATTTTTTTGGGTTAGGGTTAGGGTTCCTCCTCTTCCTCCTCCTCCTCCTCCTCCTCATTCTCCCCTTCCTCTGTCGCCGCCGTGTCACGATCCGCACCCTAGAATAAGGGCACGAGAAGTGGGTACGTCCAGCCTACGCCGCAGTGTCGGTGGTAGAACGCTGTCCTAGGTCTCATGCATCTAACAGTATAAGGCTAAACAGTTTATACTCCCCGAATGGGGGTGACATAGCAGAATGTAAACTCAATCACATCTAAGGTAGAGCATAATAGAAAATAGATAAAACATAAAATCCAAAAGAGATACAGCAGATAGAAGTCTAAGTGTCTAAGATACACAAACCCAGAAATACATCTCAAAGCTCAAATACAGTAATCCATAATACAACTCAAGATAACTAAAAATAAAGGAGAAACTCTAGCTATCTACTCCGACCTCTACTGTGTCTCCTTTAGGCTAGCAATAACCTCCAAGCTATCTGTAAAATTTATCAACAGGTCCAGTCAGGACGGGAGCGAGCATATATCTCTCAAAACAGTTCATAACAGGTTAGGAGTATAAAGCATGCAATAGAGTAAAATACAAAAAATGCTGAAAAAGAAGTACGAGTAAACAGAAGATATTTTGTAACTGAAAGTAAATACATGATAGTAGAGACTGTAAGTGGCTAAGTGATTTAGAGTATAATATGGTTATGTAAACGGCTTAGGAGCACATGAATACAACTAAGAAGCACATGAATACACTAAGAGGCACATGAATACCTACTGGGGATAATGATCACATAACCAATTCTACTCACCCCGTCCCAATCAATACACAATGATCCATTCAAGTTACGTTATTGGCACATGAATACAGCTAAAATATGTGAACTCATGTAATGAGTAGTACATGAGGCACATGAAAGCACATGATAGCACATGAAAGCACATGATAGCACATGAAGGCACATGATAACACATGAAAGCACATGAGAACATGTAAATACATGAACTAGTACGAGTACAAGGAGTACCTGATGCACATGATAAAGTACATGACCATGAAATACCCGATGCACCCGTAGAGGGATAACATCTCAGGAAAGGATCCATATAGTACTAATCTGTGAAAATACATGTCAGCATCGAGTAAAGTAATCTAGAGCAAGAATATAGTCCAGACAGGTATGAAAAGATCAGAGAATGTACTCGCCTGCTATCTGAATGTCCAAAGGAAATGTACTGTCCGGGGAGAGGTGTCTGGCTCCTATTTAGAACAGAACAAGTCATAACAAGTCCAAAATGGTAAAATAAAGCTCTACTATGCATTCTACATGATTTTAGGTCATTCTAGGTCAAAGTCAACTCTTGGTCAACTCTGGTCAACCGTACTAGTCAAACTAGGTTAACTAGGCAGTACTAGGTCTAAACCTAGACTAAAAAGTCTCATTAGGCCTAACCAAGCCTAGACTATCACTCACACAAAATCACTCCTCCTCCTCTTCCTCCTCCGCCGCCGCCTCCTCTGCCTCCTTCGCCTCCTCCAACTCCTTCTCCGCCTTTTCCTCCTCTGCCTCGCCCTCCTCCTCATCTGCCTCCACCACCGCCGTCGCCTCCTCCTCCTCTTCCTCCGCCTCTGCCTCCTCCAACTCCTCCTCCGCCTCGCTACCATCTCTCCGATGATCCGTTCTTGCCCGCCCGCCTCGCCACCATCTCCTCGATCTCCGACGAGCTTTCTGACCGCGACCCATGCCTACATGTCGCCGCTTCCTGCCTTGCTCGCACCATCCTGGACCCTCTGGTCCCTGGCCGACCGACATCACCATCGACTCCGAACCGCTGACCTCCCCCTCGTCGGTTCCCTCCGTGGCCGACTAGCAACAACAGCGACGAACCGGCATCCGCAGCCCCGCGTCGACCACGCCCCTGCGCCAACGCCGGTGTCCGCTCCCCTTGCCCCCCCCGGCGTCCGCCTCTAGAAATCCTAATTCTTTGGGGGTGGGCTAGCCCTAAGTAAAATTCGGGTTGTCCCCAGTAAAAGTTCTACTACCACAATACTGGACTGTCCCCTAGTAAGGATTAGCCTCTAGCAAATGTTGGGATGTCCTTAGAATTAGCCGTCATTATCATTTGCTCGATATTGAACTCTTCAAAATTTGTAGCGAATCACATGGCTTCTTTTGTTGTTTCTCCAGTTCCGAGATCGGTCCCAAAGCAGGCATGGAGTAGCTACCTGGTCCCGAGGGGTCGCGGTTGTGTCCTCTTGGATTCAAGATGAGGGAGGGATCTCCAACGGCGTCTCTGTGGTTGGTCCTCGACCTAAATTCCTAGGCCCTGGTGGAGATTTCATCAAATTTGACATGGATCGAGCAATTTAATCAGATCTAACAATTGGGGATGAACGCTTTATTGGGATATTGAAAGTATGAAATGGCGGGAAATACAAAACAGCTATTATGCTGGAAAAAAGTAAGTTGCAATTAACTAGGAAGAAAGAAAAATACAATTTCATACCCTTTCCTTACTCATCTTCCTGTATTTATATCAGATTTCCATTGCTTGTGGAGGAAGAAGACTGATACTGTAAAGTATCAGTAACAAAATTGCTTTCAACGGTTGGATGGTGCTGACGTGGCTGATTGCTGAAAGGCAAATTACTTCTCCTTTATTTAATATAACTGTATGATGGCTCTAACCGACTAGATAACTGCCTGGCTCAATTAGTGACTGGAAAGAGTGATTCACTTTGCAGGAAATCAGTGACCACTCTTGTGAATGCATCAACTCCCCTCCCCTAAATTGACCTTATCTCAAGGTCAAAATGAGGGTAGTCCCTAATAAACTTTTCATAAAGAATCCATTGAGCTTCCTCTCTATTGTCATCCTTCCACTGTACCAGTAGGTCTACTGCTGCTTTATTCCTACGTTGGACCAGTCTTCTGTCCAGGATGAACTCAGGCTCCAAAATTAACTCTTCAAAATGTGTAGGGGAATCTATCTGAACAGAAACACTAGCCCCCAACTTCTTCTTCAACTGGGATACATTAAAAGTAGAGTGTATCATAGACTCTTCTGGCAATTGCAGCTTGTAGGCTACTGCTCCTATCCTTGCCAAGACTTTGTAGGGGCCAAAGTACTTTGGAGAAAGTTTTTGTGGCCTCTTTTGAGCTACAAATGTCTGCCTATATGGTTGCAATTGCAGGTAAACCCAGTCACCAGGTTCGAATGACCTGTACGTCTTGTGCATATCAGCCATCTTCTTTATCCTGCTTTGAGCTAGATGCAAATTGTTCTTAAGCAGTTATAGGACATGATCTCTGGAAGTTAGAGACTCTGCAACCTCTTTGTCTTGAGCTGGATCAGTAGTATAGGTAAGAATGTTTGGAGGAGATCTACCATATACAGCTTCAAAGGGGGTGATCCTTGTGGCTGAATGCCAATTGGTATTAAACCAATATTCATCCTAAGTGAGAAACTTACTCCACTCCTTGGGTTTGTGTCCACAGAAGCATCTGAGATAGCCCTCAATGCATCTATTAGTAACTTCTGTTTGTCCATCAGTTTGGGGGTGGTAAGCAGTGTTGTACCTGAGATTGGTACCCTGCAATTTGATAAATTCCTTCCAAAACTGTCTTGTAAAGACTGGATCTCTGTCTGATATGATGGATCTTGGCATACCATACAGTTTAAAGACTCCATCAACAAAGACTTGGGCTACCATAGCAGCTGTGTAAGGGTGACTGAGGGAAAAAAGATATATATATTTGGTGAGCCTATCTACTACTACCAATATAGTAGTTTGTTATCTGCTGCTCCTATGGTTGAGCAAAAGCTCAAGGTTCCTAAGCTTTAGTTCCACATCGGCTAGTAGGATTCTCTCCACTTTGTATATATTACCTTTTCTCTTTTTGCTTCATTAAAGGTTGTGTGTGGGAGCTCCATGGGCCACACGTGCGCACCGCCGCCGCTGCCCGGCTGGCTCGGTTCGGTTCGGTTCGCGTAACGGGTACGGGTATGGGCCCACATCTGCGAGCGTCGAATGCCGATCTGATTCCTTCTTCGGGTTCGGGCTGAGTCCCAAAAATCCTTTTTGCTCCTATTAATTTTTTTGATCGTTACAATCATTTAAATTCTTAACGTTTACTATTTAAAATTACGTCCAGATACATTGCATCATGTTTACAAAGAGCCACCATCAGCATATATAAGTCTGTGCTTCTTTCTCTTCCGAATATAGAAATTCTTCTTCTTTTCGAAATTCTCGTCTCCTTCGTATTACCGTTGTTGTTCTTCGTTGCTCTGGGTAGAGCTAAGTCGGGGTCACTCTCTCCAAGTCGTATACGGCAAGAAGATTTCGGTGGAGCGGGAATTTAACCACTAGGAGCGTTCGGATACGGTATGCACATAGACCCGAGATAACTCTTAGGGCAGTGCTACGTGTGCGACTTCCCCGGAGGCCGGTAACATTTACGTAATTTATTTTGTTTGCAGATTTTAAGTGAAGAAAATCAAAGAAATATCTAACAATCTAAGAGTTAGATCAATTTTACAAATTATTTATTTGTCTCCCTGTTTGTTACTGTATATACAAGAAAAAAAAATAAAACAAATTTTTTTTTCATACAAGCTTCCGTCAAATTTTTCATACAAGCTTCATCAATTTAGTAACATTTGTCTATATAAAAAGCTTATGTCAAATTTCAATACTTGTTTCTATTCAAAACAAGTTTCTGTCTATTTAAATTTTTTTCATACAAGCTTCATCAATTTAGTAACATTTGTATATATAAAAAGCTTATGTCTATTTCAATACTTGTTTGTATTTAAAATTGTATTGAAAACAAGCTTCTGTCTATTTCAATACTTGTTTGTATTGAAAACAAGCTTCTGTCTATATAAAAAGCTATCGTGATTTATTTCATATCGGTACCATATTATTTAATAACATTTGTTATTACATATATCTAAGACTGCTATTATCAATATCATTTCATAGATCAATTATCACTTTCTACATTGACACCTTAGACAAACATTAGTGTGTTACTACATTTTGTCAATACTAGTTCCTTTTTTACTCAATATATCAATTTAGGCTAAATCAAACAATTAATTAATTTAGTAAAATTCCTTTATTTTTAAAGTTCTAAAGTTAAGATTTGTTTGGGAACAAGCCGAAAGGGCCCTTCTGTCAACAAGACGAAATATCGTCTAAGCGACCGGTACTTAAGAGTTCCTAGTGAACCTCCGCTTGCTGGGATCCGGCACCTACAACTAACCCAACCTTATCAAAACTTGAAAAACTAAAAATTTAAAGGTTTATTACTAAAATTATTTTAATTGTTACTTTTAGTTTAAAGCCATCTTATTGAGTAAATATAATTTTACAGACTTTAGAAAATATGACTTCCAAGGAAGAGACTTTTTCTGCAAAGCTTGCGAAATTCAATGGCACCTACTTCAAGAGGTAGCAGAGCCAGATGAAATTTTGGCTTACCACTTTAGGTCTGATTTTAGCCATTGATGGGTCCACACCCATCTCAAATGATTCTGATGAAACTGAGTCTGACGTAGGGGTATCCAAATCATCCTCCTCTTCTAAACCCAAGACTCCTAAAGAAATAGACTACCATTACTTCCACAGAATCTTAAGCGCTATGTCTGAGTCTCTCTACGACATATTCTTTGCATATAAAAGCGCTAAAGAACTTTGGGATGCATTTGAAGATGAGTATGGTTGTGATGATGCTGGAATTGATAGATTCAATTCCACCACATTCAACCAATATGTCATGGTAGATAACAAACCTATCAATGACCAAATCCATGAGTTCCAAGAACACCTTAGGCGGGTTCAAGCTAAGGGAACTTTCTTTTCTACTGAGCACAAAATAGGATACTTGATAGATAAACTCCCTCCTTCCTGGTCTAAAGTGGCAAAGGACCTACTACATCTACAAGGATCTATTACATACTCTCAAGCTCTACAGAGAATTAGAACAGAAGAGCAACATAGATCCAAGACCAAAGCTAGGTCAAATGCCACAGCTAAGGTAAACCTTGTAGAAAGCCAAGCAAAACCTAAGTCAAACAACCATCTCAAATCCAAGAAAAACTCCTTCAAAAAGAAGCAGAGTTTTCAACCTCCTCACCAAAACCATCATCACCAAAACCCTCAACCCCAAAAACCTAGAAACTTTGGTCAGACTCAGGATCAAAGAAGATTTTGTTTTGTGTGTGGTAGAACCAACCATACAGCCATCAACTGCTTCCAAAGGAAGAAAGAACCTATCCAGAACTCCTTCAAGGGAAAAGGCAAGCCAGAGGCTAACATGATTCTGAATGGGTCTTCCAGCTCCCTCAGGTCTGTAAGCTTTCAACCTGTAGTAAACTTGTCTTTCCATTCTGATGATTGGTGGTTGGATTCTGGAGCTAATATTCATGTTTTATTTGATCGCTCCTGTTTTTCAACCTATCAGGAATCAGGTGGAGGATACGTAACCCTAGGAGATGGCTCAACGGCACAAATTGTAGGAAGAGGAAGAATAGATTTGAAGATGATATCAGGAAAAATTCTACCTTTTCATGAAGTGTTTCATGTGCCGTCTGTCAGAAGAAATCTTGTTAGTGGATCCCTCTTTGTAGCCTCAGGATACAAAATTGTAATGGTGGCCAATAAAGTAGTTTTCTCTAAGAATGATTTGTTTGTGGGTAAATAATTTATGAAAGATGGACTCTTTATTTTAAGTACCATAAATAAAATTTCAAATCCTCCCTTTATTGTAAATGTTGAATCATCAAATGTTTCACATGGTAGACTAGGTCATGTGAACTTAGGATCTATAAAAAGAATGATGAACTTAGATCTTATCCCTAAGACTCCTATAGATGATGAACACAAATGTGAGATTTGTGTTCAAGCTAAACACACTAGATTGCCTTTCAAATCTGTCTATAGGGATTCTGAACTCCTAGAACTTATCCATAGTGATGTTTGTGATTCCAATAGGGTTTTGACCCGAGGCGGTAGGAAATACTTTATAACTTTTATAGATGACCATTCAAAGTATTGTTACACCTACCTCCTTAAGACCAAAGATGAAGTTTTAGACAGATTCAAGGTCTATAAATCTGAAGCTGAGAACCAGTTGGATAGGAAGATTAAGATCCTTAGATCAGATCGTGGTGGAGAGTATACCTCAAATGAAATGACTAACTTCTGTGAAGAGTACAGAATTATTCATGAGGTAACTGCTCCTTATTCACCACAATCCATTGGAGTTGCTGAAAGGAAGAATCACACTCTGTTAGACATGGTCAATGCCATGCTTCTCAGCTTAGGTGCTCCTGATAATCTTTGGGGAGAAGCCTTATTGTCAGCCTGTTATATTCTTAATAGGATACCCAGTAAGACTAATGATAAGACCCCATATGAATTATGGAAAGGTCGGACCCCTATGATTAATTATCTCAAAGTTTGGGGATGTCTAGCTAAAGTAGGAATTCATGAACCCAAAAAGAGGAAGATTGGACCTAAGACTGTAGATGTAGTATTCATAGGATATGCCCTAGATAGCAACGTCAATAGATTTCTTGTAACCCATTCTGAAGTAAATAAAATCTCTAATAACACAATTATTGAAGCTAGAGATGCAGTTTACTTTGAGAACATTTTTCCCTTCAAGGATAGAACCCCTTCATCTTCCTCTAACCCTTCTCTCATTCCTTCTACTAGTTCTCATGACCAAATGCCTAATTCTCAATTTGAACAAGTCATAGAACCTAGAAGGAGTAAAAGAGAAAGGATTGAAAAGAATTTAGGAGAAGGATTCTTCACATTTTTGATAGAGGGTGATCCCTCAACTTATGAAGAAGCCATATTCTCTCCTGATGCCCCTTTCTGGAAAGAACCTATTAACAATGAGTACAACTCCATCATGGAGAACAATACTTTATTTTTAGCAGACCTTCCTTTAGGCAGCAAACTCATAGGTTGTAAGTGGATCTTTAAGAAGAAACTTAGAGCCGATGGTACCATAGAGAAATATAAGGCTAGATTAGTAGCCAAAGGTTTTACCCAGAAAAACGGATTAGATTACTTTGATACCTATTCTCCTGTTGCTAGGATTTCTTCTATTAGAACCCTCCTAGCCTTACACTACAAGAAAAATGGCTTTTCTTGACGGTTTTTCCCCGTCAAGAAAGACTTTTCTTGACGGTTTTGGATCCGTCATCTAGGCCCCCGTCAAGAAAAGTCGACACTTTTCTTGACGGTTTTTTGTTTGTATCCTTGACGGTTTTAAACCGTCAAGAAACATGCGTTATCTTGACGGTTTTAAACCGTCAATAAAACAAACAAAAAACCGTCAAGAAAAGTGTCGACTTTTCTTGACGGGGGCCTAGATGACGGCTAATAACCGTCAAGAAAAGTCTTTCTTGACGGGGAAAAACCGTCAAGAAATTGTTTTTTGGTGTTTGCAAACCGTCACGAAATGAATTATTTTTTGACGTTTTTGCAACCGTCAAGTTAAAAACCGTCAAGGAATAAAAAAATTTGCCGTTTTACAACCGTCAAGATAAACATAATATATTCCAGAAATCCAATTACCAAATACACATAATTACACAGAATCCAATTCCAGAATCAATATATAATATCACAAGCATCACACAACTATAATACACAATTTTTATATTAAAAAATACGTTGTTCGTACATCCAAACATCCAACAAGTACATCGAACCACAAACACGTTCGTACACCATAAATATCCTAAACATTTATAGGAGTAAATTAACCAAAATATCTCTGAACCCAGAGCAGCATGCAACAAGTACATCCAAACGTCCAACCACAAACACGTTCGTACACCATATATACATATCCAAAACATATTTACAGGAGTAGATTAACCAAAATATATCTGAACCCAGAGCAGCATTTCCTTTAGGTTAATCTGCAAACAAGGTGAACATAACATTATAAGTCAGCAACACAACTGAAATTCAATCAAATTTTGAATGGACAGAACAATCTAGGGAGGACTCAAATGTTGCAGTAGTTTAAATGTGCAGGAAATCAGTTGGGGAAAAAAATATCTTACTAAAGTGAGAGAGTTAAAATTTGAAAAGTATTAACTCAAGTTCAAATACTATTCGAGCTCTGAAAAGGTTGACAAATACAGAATGGGGGTCAAAAGTGGAGAAGCCTATAAACAAAAAAAACAAAACAAAACAAAATGAATGCATGAGAGTGGCATCAAGACAATAGGTATCAGCATGGACAAAATTATAGCTATTTAAATCCTTAAAAGTGAAGTATATCAAAGGCACAACTCAGAGGCATAATGGAGAAGCCTAAAAATAAAATTGGCTTCGTGGGAATAATATCAACAAGAACAGTCTCGAGTCAAGGGTATCTACATCGCAAAGGTGTAGTCCTTTAGTTACATTTATTGATAAATAAATGTAAACACTTCCTCATTTCCTTCATATTACAGTAATCATTGACACAATTCATGACAATTGCAAAAAAATAAATATATATGAGACTCCAATCCAAAATTTGTGTTTGAAATAAGGATATGACTAGCATGAATATTTAGTGGAGAATTGAGAGATTTGTGTTCTAATGGAGTATTAGGCAGAAGAGAGCCTGTTTTCTAGACTCCAGAAATAGCAGCAGCAGCAAGGTTTGTGGAAGGAGGTGAATTGAAAATCCATAATATTGTGATGGCTATTGTTACTTAACATGTCAATGTTGGTTTGCACATTAAGAATTAACATTAATATTTAGTTAGAATAGTAAAAATAGGGACGATACATCACCTTCTTATTAGAGCCAAATTCAATGATATCAGATGGGTGGAACCGAACTGGGAAATTTGGAGGCAATCGGCACTTCCTTCCTTTATTGCTGCAGATAAATGAAAAGTGAATTGTTTTTCTTAATGAAGATAATATCTGAATATACAGAGAGAAAATAAATGTCAGCTTAACTTCTGAATACTTACTCTGTGAGCCATATACCATGATCGCTATGCAAATCAGTCAAGTAGAATGCGTCGTCTTTGCAGCTGATATGAGCATGGGTATTCGCTACCTTAATGTAGAGAATATGTCAGCCAATGACAAGAAATACCTACAATCATATGTTTGATTCCAAGGGCAGTTTGGTTGCCTTTAAATAAAATATCATCCAACATTTGTTCTATGTAGCATTCATTGCTGTAGACTGTGTTTGCAAATCCAGTGATTGGTTAACTTCAAGTAACCTTATTATATTTATAAACTTCAGTGCTAGGATAGCTACAATTTGGATGCTGGCTTGCATATTTTACTTCTGTGAATAGTAGTTGTGTTGCCAAGACTTCTATAACATGTAAGAGATAAATAAATAAATATATAAATAAGAAAAAATGCATCCCTGTGCCATTAGGCTCACGCTAATGTAGGGTCCTGGAAGGGTCCAATGTACGCAGCCTTACCCCCATATATATGGAGAGGCTGTTACCACGACTTAAACCCGCATCCTCCAGGATACAAGCAATAACCCTAACCGTCACACTCTTATAATATGTAAGAGATGGAATGGGGAAAATGTTGCAACTAAAGTAGCTACATGCTAGACAATGATATGATAGCTGCATTTATTCCTCTCCTTGTATCAGATGCTGTTGTAAAGTGGTGTTTCAGTCATCCTTGCTGAATAGTATAGCATTTGGAAGGACCTTGCAACGCTTTTTTTCCCTTCTGTAACTGGACGTACATACAGCAAACGAAACAGAAGTACCTCAAATACTGGAACATTTGTTGTATAACTACTTACAGCCGAACATAACACCTGAAGAGATTTGGGTAGAAATGAAATTGGCATATCACTGGCGTGTTGATTTCATTAAGGCAAATGGGTCTCAAGAAGCTTCAGTATCTATATAAGAAAAAAATAATATGGTGTCCTCACAATAACAATTCAGTTTAAATATAAAAATGTAAAGGTAAGAACTTCTTTTAAGACCAGGAAGGTAAATATTGTACGAGTTCTTATGCTCTTTATTGCTGCAAGCACAATCCTTATGGTAGTCGAGTAGAAAATTTACTATATATTCTCTGTTGAATGCAACTTGGGTGTGAATGCCCCTAAATATGTTTATATGAACCATCAGGATAGGACTCAAATAGATAATAACTGTACCCCTTCGGTATTGCAATCCCTAATTGTGAAATTTTTGTTTGCCAAACCCAACTAGTCCTGAACATTTTACTAGGAAAACAAACACAATCTTTTTGGGAATCCTGGAGTCAGAAAGTGCACAGTGGTATGTGGCTATGTGCTATGTAAATTTAAGCTAAAACACGCTTATGTCTATACATGCAAGGGCTAGTTGCATCTCGATCTAATATGACCTTGTGTCGATACCTGAAAGTTGCCAGCCTGTTGCCAGAACGGGTAAGATCTAATGAAAGAATTTATTCTATACTCTATAGAATCTAAACTTATTCTAGTATAAATAATTTGTATAGAAGATTCGACGTTTCTAGATATATAAGTATAAAATAAAATCTCCATAATGCTGGATGAACTCCAGGTGCATTGTTTCTCGTCTTACATAAGCTTATACATAGTGAACCAGCTTAACAAGAGAGGGAAAAAAAAAGTTGAGAAAATGGAGAGCCATAATACCTTGAATTTTCCTCCTAACCTGAGGAAAAGGCAATTCTATTAGCATTCTAGGCAATTCAACATGTG
The DNA here is from genome assembly GCA_029216955.1 of Iris pallida. Taxonomy (NCBI): domain Eukaryota; kingdom Viridiplantae; phylum Streptophyta; class Magnoliopsida; order Asparagales; family Iridaceae; genus Iris; species Iris pallida. The sequence continues at coordinate 126,189 of JANAVB010027052.1, forward strand.
AAGAACTCTTGCAGTACATTAACCACAAGAGACAGTTAGTTCATTGTTTAGCTATGAAGAGAAGGATACATGAAGGCCTATAGAATTACCCAAAAATGGAAGGTCTTTGGTCGTATTTAGCCAGTCTAATGGGTCGTAAATCTCCATTTGCTTTACTAACTCTAGGTATAAGATACCATCTATTAACAAATGGGAATAACTTTAGTAAGCAAACAACAATTAGCATAATAAAACAAAGGCTTAATTTCAACTTGATACCCTCAACTATTCCACTTTTTCAACTTGATACCCTAAATTTAAAACTTGACAACTTGATAATTGTACAACTTAATACCCTACCAGTGTTAACAAAAAGTACTAGATGACAAAAATACTCCCATTCTCTCCTCCGCTCCCCCCACCCCCACCCCCCTTCTATCCTCGGCATCGGAGTTGACAACGGGAGGGGGAAGGATAGCAGGATGTAATAGGAATAAAGGAACCATGTCCGAGGCCCCTTAGTCCCCAGCTCTCTTCCAAGCCTTTGCAGTCCACCCCAACTCCTCCTTGTCAGTTCCCCCATCGCCATTTATTGAGATTCCATTTGAAATGTCTCGTATAGCTAGGAGTCAGGAGAACAACTCAAAATTCGAGTTCCACGCTGCTGTCAGAACCGGAGACAACTGGCTTCTTAGTGTTTGTCAAAAATCATTGATCTTATTTTTCTTAGCCACAATATTTATAGTTTTCAGCTTGTTGTAATTTTTTATTTTTTATTTTTCTGAAGTCAAGTGGCAGAGGGCGAACAAATTTAGTTTCGACTAGGACAATCCAATCCGGTGGGCCGGCCCTGACAACTATGTAGCTTTGTGTTGGACACTTGCGGTACACGGAACAAGCACCCAGAGAGCTCACTTTGTTCCGTGTTGCTGCATCTTATAGTATTGGTGTCATAAGTGCACATTTGTTCTTATGGATGTCGAGTGAATTGAGAGATTTATGTTACTAACAAGCAGATCAAGCATGAATATAACCAAGATAGAACCAGAGAAGCTCCCATCTTTGGAAGTGATTCGGCTGGTTTCCATGACTAAAAAGAAACATGAACATAACTTTACTAATTGTACTTTGTCAAAGTGCAAAGAATCAAAAATTTTAAAAACACAGACCATCCAAAAGCTTTCCAACATCACTGGGAAACAATGCAGACCAAAGCAGGACTTATTGGCTGGGTAAGAACAGAGTAGTAGAACATGTGTTACAAGGCAGGTTACATTGGTCTAAAACCCAAAAAATTAAACACTTGGAGCTAAAATTTCAATTTCTTACTGAGACCAAGTAATTATTAAAGAGAAGTAGGAAGCTTCACCTGATCCGTCACGACGGGGTGGGGATCTGCGACGAAGGTGGGAATCTCGTACACGAAGCAGTTGGGAAGGCTCCCGAGCGGCCGATAGCGAGGTTGTGGTCGTCGATATGGGACATACGAAGTAGGGTGTAGGCGGCGTTCTCCTTGGAGGCGGGTGTGCCAGACTCCCACGATCGATTGGCATACGCCCTCTCCAAGTCGAAACATGGAAGAATTTGAAGGAAAAATTAGGATTTCACCTTTGATGTTAGAAAAAATTAGGGTTGGGGAAGATCGAAACCCTAACCTGAGCTCCGGTGCTCACGATATGCCATCGGGGGAAAATTCAACAAAAAGGGAGGAGGAAGAGGAAGAAGAGGGGAATGGAGATGAAGAGGATGAAGAGGAGAAGGGAGATGTAGAGTTGAGCTCTCCTTCTCCATCGGCTGGTGGATGAGAGAGAAGGAAAAATATAGAGGAGAGGAAAGTATCGAGAAATAAATAGAATGAGATTGGTATGACAAACGTCAATATAAATCTACAATAAAAAACAATTCAAAAAAATTACCAAAATGGCAGCTGAAAACAGCGCGCCAATTATTTTAGGCATATATTAGTTGACGGTTATTACCGAACCGTCACTAAATAAAATGATGTTTCTTGACGGATTCCCTAAAACCGTCAACTATTATCCTGTAAGATAGCTAAATTAACATAAAATAAGGCATTTCTTAACGTAAGGCTAAATCCGTCAAGATATGCCATTTTCTTGACGGTTTTTCACGACCATCAACTTATAAACCGTCAAGAATCGTCATTTTTCTTGTAGTGTTAGCTTCCATTCATGACTTGCTGATCCATCAAATGGATGTAAAGACAGCATTTCTAAATGGAGATTTAGATGAAGAAATATATATGGAGCAACCTGAAGGTTTTATTGCGAAAGGCCAAGAAAACAAGGTTTGCAGATTAGTAAAATCTCTTTATGGCCTAAAGCAAGCTCCCAAGCAATGGCACAACAAATTTGATAAAGTTATTATAGAAATTGGTTTTGAACCAAATAAATATAACAAATGTTTGTATTCAAAAAATACAAATGGAAGTTGTGTTATTTTATGCTTGTATGTTGATGATATCCTTATTCTAGGATCTTCATTGGAACTGATAAATAACGCTAAGAATTATTTATTTAACCAGTTTGATATGAAAGACCTAGGTGAGGCAAATCTGATCTTAGGAATGCAAGTGTCCAAATGCAATGAGGGATATACTCTATCCTTAGCACATTCAATTGAAAAAATGCTAAGGAAGTTTGAGTATTTTGATTAGAAACCTGTCCTTACTCCTTATGATAGTAATGTTGTTCTCAAGAAGAATGAAGAATCTCCTATAGAACAACATAGATATTAACAAATGATTGGGTCCCTTATGTACATAACTAACAGGACTAGACCTGACATTGTATTCGCTATTGGGAGACTAAGTAGGTATACTAGTAACTGACCCTTAGTCTCCCAATAGCAAATGTAATGTCAGGTTTGGTCCCCAAATCAATCACATTGGACTGCATTGGACAGAGTATTTAGATATCTTAAGGAACTCTAGATTATAAACTTCATTATACTAGACACCCTGATATCATAGAAGGTTACTCCGATGCAAATTGGGTAACTGATTCATATGATATAAAATCCACTACTGGATATGTTTTTACCCTAGCAGGAGCTACAATCTCCTGGGGATCATGTAAAAAGACTATCATTGCCAGAAGTACTATGGACTCTGAGATGATAGCTTTAGACACTACCTGTACAGAAGCCGAATGGCTGAGAAATCTTATTATGCATATACCTGTTTTTGTTGATCCTATTCCTGCAATTTCTTTAAACTGTGATAATAAATCTGTTATAGAACTACTAAAGCATGATTCTGTGAATACTAAGATGAACAGGCACCTGCAGCTGTGCTTCAAGTCAATAAAGAGCCTATTGGGCAAATATGTGGTTCTTGACTATATAAAGTCAGAAAAGAACCTTGCAGACCACTTGACGAAGGGTCTGTCTAGGACATTAATCCTAGAATCATCGAGGGGGATGAGGTTAAGCACATAGTATAGTCACCAGCAGTGGCAATCCAACCGAGTCTGACTGATGATCCCAAGAAGCCGGTTCAATGGGTAGAAACAAGCTGGACTAGGTGACTATTATGGAACACTGACCTGAGATTAAATTCTCTTTAAAATAAAAGCCCAGGAGGCTGTACATGTGTACATTCATACCTCATCCCTATGGTGACAGTGTTCCTTTTGTGATATAGATAGGTTGAGTTTAAACTCTTAATAAGTCCAAGCATGATATGCAGGGTTGATTCGTATCACCAACCCTTAAGGACTTACCTATATGAGAGGTCGTGAGGGCCGCGACTATAGGACAGGACGATCCTAGACAACTCTCATGAATATATAAAAGTGCGTATGGCCAATCAAATGCGCCACCCGATAGACCCAAGTACCTCTAGCGTACTATATGTGCTATAGTCTGAATCTGGTTCAAGAAGACTGAATCAAGGCGTAGTCCATCAAGCTCTTCTTCAGACAAAGACAATAGTCACTACGTGAGATTCAAGGCTGTAGTCCATCTCATTTATGCATAGTATACAACTGTCCAGAAATTCTCTTATCTTATTCTTCTTATTTATATTATCTTGGAACTTGACCTTTTGGGGGGGGATTATTAGCTGCTGCTCCTATGGTTGAGCAAAAGCTCAACGTTCCTAAGCTTTAGTCCCACATCGGCTAGTGGGATTCTCTCCACTTTGTATATATTACCTTTTCTCCTTTTGCTTCATTAAAAGTTGTGGGTGGGAGCTCCATGGGCCACACGTGCGCGCCGCCGCCGCCAACCGGCCCGGCTCGGCTCGGTTCGGTTCGGCGCACATAACGGGTGCGGGTACGTGCTCGCATCTGCGGGCGCCGAATGCCGATCCGATTCCTTCTTCGGGTTCGGGCTGAGACCCAAAAATCCTTTTTGCTCCTATTAATTTTTCTGACCGTTACAATCATTTAAATTCTTAACGTTTACTATTCAAAATTACGTCCAGATATATTGCATCACATTTTTCTTTGTAACGTTAAAAATTTATTGTTCATTATTTCTGAACGTTACAAAATGCCACCATCAGCCTATATAAGTCTGTGCTTCTTTCTCTTCCGAATATAGAAATTCTTCTTCTTCTCGAAATTTTTGTCTCCTTCGTATTACCGTTGTTGTTCTTCGTTGCTTTGGACAGAGCTAAGTCGGGGTCACTCTCTTTAAGTCGTGTGCGGCAAAGAGATTCCGATGGAGCGGAGATTTTACCACTAGGAGCGTTCGGATACGGTCTGCACATAGACCCGAGCTAACTTTTAGGGCAGTGTTACGTGCGCGACTTCCCCGGAGGCCGGTAACATTTACGTAATTTATTTTGTTTACAGATTTTAAGTGAAGAAAATCGAAGGAATATCTAACAGTTTTGTGGTAGCTACTTGGCAAACCTTCTATAAAATCTAGAGAGATGTCTTTCCAAACTCTGTGAGGAATGGGAATGGGTTGTAGGAGTCCAGCTGGAGAAATGTTTTCCACTTTATTCTTTTGTCAAACTTCATAATTTTGTATGTAGGTTTGTACTGCTCTCTTCATTCCTTTCCAGTAGCAAGTCTTCTTCAGTCTATGTATTATCTTGACCACTCCTGAGTGACCTCCTTGCAACATGTTATGATGTTCTGTAATCATCATTTTAGCAAAATTTGACTCTGGGTCTATGAGTAACCTGTTTTTGTAGTAAAGCAAATTATTTCTCATAGAGAATTTGTTGTGGTCAAGGTTTCCATGCTCCCATTTGTCCAACTGATCTTTGTAATACTGAGAAGTTTCCATTTGCTGCTTAAACTTGTCAATCTAGTCTGCTTGTACTACTGTCACAGCTGTGAATGGACCTTCAGCTCTTCTAGATAAGCTATCTGCGGCAACATTCTCCTTTCCTTTCTTATATTCAACTCTCAAATTGTACACATACAACTTGAGAACCCATTTATATTGAGATTCAGTATACACCTTTTGCTCTAGGAGATATTTCAAAGACATGTGGTCAGTCTTAACAACAAAAGTTCTCCCCCATAGGTATTGGTTCCATTTTTTAATAGCCAATAGGACAGCAAGCATCTTCTTCTCGTATGTTGAAAGTACCTAGTTTCTTCCCTTCAACTGTTGACTTAGATAAGCAATAGGCCTACCAATTTGCATTAATACAGCTCCTATACCTGATCCAGAAGCATCACATTCTAGGGTGAATTCTTTTGTGAAGTTAGGCATACACAAAACTGGAGGATGAATTAAGGCTTCCTTAAGCTTCTCAAAGGCTTGCTGAGCACTGTTCCCCCACTAGAATAAACCCTTCTTCAATAATTGAGTTAAGGGACTAGCAATTTCTCTATAGCCCTTAACAAATCTTCTGTAATAACCTGTAAGACCCAAGAAATCTCTCAACTCTTTGAGGTTTCTAGGTATAGGCCACTCCTTGACAGCTACAATCTTCTTTTCATCCACTTGGACTCCAGTAGAGGATATAACATGACCTAGATACCCAACTTCTTGTTGGACGAACCTGTACTTGCTCCTCTTGATTCTCAGTCCATGCTTTTCCAGCTTTTGTAACACCCTTTCTAGATGCATAAGATGAGTTTCTCTGATAGGACTGTAAATTAGGATGTCATTAAAGAAAACTAACACAAATTTCCTGAGATACTCCTTGAACACAGTGTTCATTGTTGGTGCTTTCTTTACATAGAGAGAGCTAGCTCTCAACATGCCTTGTAAAATTTTACTCCACATCGGAAATGCACCATGAGTTATCTCAACATATATACTTGGGTATGTTGTTGAGAGATGCACATGGGGTGGTGACCCTAAGGAGGGAACCATGTGGGTGATTTTACTAGGAGGTAAGAATAAGGCTCCAAGGATTAAGCATTAATGCTTTTGTCATTCTTTTGGATTAATTCCATTTGGAGCTAAGCCCCAAAGGGGCTTAGCGACTCGGACTCGGGCTCATGAACTCATGAGGCGTAATGTGGCATTTTGTTGGCGCACTTAGCACGTCAGCAGTCATACGGTCTTTATGCGGCTCATATGCGGCCATGCGGTCTTATGCGGCATGCGGCTCATATGCGGCCTCATGCGGCCATACGGTCCATGCGGCCCATACGGCCCATACGGTCCATGCGGCTCATGCGGCTCATGCGGTCCATGCGGCTCATGCGGTCCATGCGGTCCATACGGCTCATGCGGTCCATGCGGCTTATGCGGTCCATGCGGCCATGAGGCCATACGGCTCATGCGGCCAGGACTGCTACTGCCGCATGGAGGTTTCCGCTGACTGTGCAGACTACAAGTCAATTATGGAAAGACTGATTTAATGCGATTAATTCAGATCCTATCTTTGTGGGATTTGAATTAATTTTGTTGCTATCTTTGTGGGATTTGAATTATTCTCGTTGCTATCCTTTTGGGATTTGATTCAATCTTTCCATAACTGAAGAGGCGGCTAGGGTTTCCACCCTCTCTCTATAAATACTCTCTTCTGGCCTCCTTTGTGGTGACAACAAAAAATATAAGTCAGAAAAGGAGAAAGAGAGAGAGCTCTACTGCCGCCATTGCAAGTCCATCCGAGGAGTCAGAACAGAGGTGACTTCGAGCGTTCCACAAGTTCTTCAAACTTGCTGGTTCCTAGAAGCAGATCGTGTGGGGCAAATCTTGCTTTGAGCAACGGTGTTTTGACACCCCAGTATTCTTCTTCTTCTCATCTCTCTCTAGATTATTGTAACTCGTTCAGTCCCAATTGTAACACGTTTGCAAGGAAGAACGAGAGATCTTCTCTTCTCTATTTTCCTCCTCCATATTGTAATCGGGTTATTTAGTATTTGTATCTTCGTAGATCTTTGTTGCATCTGTTTTACCATCTTTGATCAAGCCCCGGGACTAACAATCTCAAAGCAAGATTCATGTAGATGGAAAACATTAATGCTTCGCTCCTCCAATCGGACTTCTGCAAGTTGGAAAAGTTTCCAACTTCGATGGAGGGCACTATCAAGTCTGGAAGAGAAAGGTTTACCTAACTCTTCAACTAAAAGACGTTGATCATGTTCTGTTGGAGGAAGAACCCTCTGTTCCAGACACTGGATCTACTGTCGCAATCAACTCGGCTACCAAATTCCAGGCCAAGTGGAGAAGAAAAAATAGCATCTGCAGGCTTCTCATTCTGAATGCTATGGAGGATTCCCTGGCAGAATCCTACTCGAAGAAGGAACTTGCCAGAGACATATGGGAGTCTGTGGAAAATCTGTATGAAGAAGACAAGAACAAGAGCAAAATGTTTGTGGTTGAAAAATATCACAAATTGCTCTTTGAGGACGAGAAGTCCATGTTGCCATAGGTGAAGGAATTTCTGAAGCTACGTCAGAAACTGGAAGACGAAGAGGTGCCCCTTCCCGACAAGTTTATCGTCGGAGGGATCGTCTCAAAACTTCCTACTAGATGGAGTACCTTCTATACAAGGATGCACAGAAAGAAGCTAGACATTAGCTTGGGAGATCTACTTCAAAAGATCCATGTTGAGGATAAGATGCGTTCCCAACAGAAGGTGGACACTCTGTCCAAACAGTTGGCTAAAGCCAATCTTGTGCAGACGAGAGATCCCAAGGGGAAGCAGGCGGTTTCTCATCCCAAGAAGAAGGACTTCACTAATCTGAAAGTGAAGCGTCCTTCATTCAAGCAACAGAAGACTAAGTCCTACGTGACTTGTTACAATTGTGGCAAGAAAGGCCACTACAAGAGTGAATGCAGACCTAAGCTTAAACAATCAGAGAAAGGTGAGCCTAATAAGGTTTCATTGGTTTCTAACTTTGTTGCTATGATCGCACAGGTCACAACTGTGGGGGTTGACTCTGACTGGTGGATAGACACTGGTGCGACTTGCCATGTCTGTTCTGGCAAGGAATGGTTCATCGCGTACCAGCCGATATCTGAGAAGGTTGTCATGGCGAACCAAGCCTAAACTAAAATTCTGGGGATCGGAACACTCTGACGCTTCAAGGTGTGAAGCATGTTCCGGCGATTGCCAAGAACCTGATCTCTGGGAGCCTGCTCTGCAACGCAGGCTTGAGGATGGGCATCAATGCTGGTCAGATGGTGATGTCCAAGATAACATACTTCGGGAAGGCTTATCAAACCGAAGGAATGTTTAAAATTCAGCTTGTCAACCAGTTTGATGACATTAATGCAGTTGTATTTTCTGATTATTCTCTTGAGTTGTGGCATAATAGACTAGGACATGTTCATTGTAAAAGAATTAACAAAATGTCTAGTCTAGGACTTATCTCCAAATGTGGGGGTAAGGTGGAGAAGTGTGAAGTGTGTGCTAAGACGAAGATCACAAGGAAACCCTTTCATCGGGTTAATCGAAGCACAGATCTTCTGGAGTTGGTGCACTCCGATATCTGTGACTTCAAACATTTCTCCACAAAGGCCGAGATGAAGTATTTCATAACCTTCATTGACGACTTCTCAAAATACGCGTTCGTCTACTTGCTCAAGTCTAAAGATGAAGCCTTCGAGAAGTTCAGAGAGTTCAGGGCCGAAGCTAAACGACAGACTGGACAACAACTCAAGAGGTTAAAAAGTGATCGAGGTGGGGAGTACAGGTCTCATGAATTCGCATCGTTCTGCAAAGAACATGGAATCATATGCGAGACTACTGCTCCATATTCTCCTCAATCCAACGGAGTAGCAGAGAGGAAGAATAGAACGTTGACAGAAATGATGAACTCAATGCTGCTAACCGCGGGTCTTCCTAAATGCTACTGGGGAGAAGCTGTATTGACGGCCACTTTTATTCTAAATAGAGTGCCATTCGAGTGTGGGGGTGTCTGGCATATGTGAAGCTCCCAGATCTGAAGATTCAGAAGCTAGGGACAAGGACTACGAAGGCGATCTTCTTGGGGTATGTCGAGAAGAGTGATGCTAGAAGATTTCTTGATATTGAGTCAAATCATATCATCGAATCTCGCGATACTGAATACTTTGAAGACAAGTTTGCAAAAGACAAAAACATTATTCTTTCGGACATTCCGAAAAATAATGTAGTTACAAATGAGACTGAAATCTCATATGGGCCAGTAGTCCAAGAAGAAGCTATTGTTGATGAAACAACTCTTGTACCAGAACTCGCAGAGCCGTCAGCTAAGCGAGCGAGGAGACCGAAAGACTTCGGAGATGACTTTGTCACCTATCATGTGGAAGCAGATCCGCCTACCTATGATGAGGCGATGAAGACCAGAGATGCTATCTTCTAGAAGGAGGCAGTGAATGACGAGTTTGACTCTATCACCTCCAATAACACATGGGTGTTGGTAGATCTACCTGAAGGAGAAAAGCGCATCGGATATAAATGAATCTTCAAGAAGAAGATGAAGGCAGATGGAACTATTGACAAGTTCAAGGCCAGGCTGGTAGCCAAGGGATTTTCTCAGAAACAGGAGATAGACTACTTTGACACGTACGCTCCAGTAGCTCGGATGACCACCATCAGGATGTTAATCGCTCTAGCAGCTATACATAAGTTGGTGATACATCAGATGGATGTAAAAACAGCATTCCTGAATGGAGAGCTGACCGAAGAGATTTACATGCAACAGCCAGATGGATTTGTCGTCAAAGGTCTTGAAGACAAAGTCTGCAAGTTGGTGAAATCATTGTATGGTTTGAAACAAGCTCCCAAGATGTGGCATGAGAAGTTTGACAAAGTTATTAGGTCAAACGGCTACAGAGTCAGCAAGACGGACAAATGTGTTTACACAAAGTTCGCTGATGGAAGAGGAGTCATCGTTTGTCTGTACATGGACGACATGCTAATCCTAGGTACGGATATAGGCTGTATCACAGAGACAAAGAAGTTCCTCTCAACTAAGTTCAGTATGAAGGACTTGGGGGATGTAGATGTCATCTTGGGCATAAAGATCATCCGGACAGACACTGGAGTAGCGCTGTCATAATCTCAATACATTGAGAAGATGCTCACACGCTATGGGTATAAGGATCTTCCAGGGATCGATACGCCATACAGGTGTGATCAGAAGCTGAAGCCAAACTCAAGGAAAAGCGTCAGGCAGTTGGATTATTCTAGCGTTATCGGAAGTTTGATGTACGCAACCACTGCCACAAGGCCTGACATAGCTTTCGCCGTGGGAATGCTGAGTCGGTTCACAAGCAACCCAGGGGTTGAGCACTGGAAAGCTGTGAAGCGGGGTGATGAGATATCTCAAGAAGACTCAGACATATGCACTGCACTACAACGGGTATCCGACAGTAGTGGAAGGCTTCAGAGATGCTAGCTGGTGTTCAGAGGTAGAAAGCGAGAGATCCACAGGTGGATATGTCTTTTCCTTGGGTGGAGCTGCTATATCGTAAAAGTCGAAGAAGCAGACTATACTCTCTCGTTCCTCCATGGAATCTGAATTCTACGTACTTAAAACTACAGCAGATGAAACAAAATGGCTTCGGAAGCTCATGTATGATCTTCCAGTGGTTGTGGCTCAGATACCGGTAATACCGATATACTATGACAACCAGGCGACTGCGGCGGTGGCATCAAATGACCTCTTCAACGGGAAGAAGAGGACTGTGCGGTTGAAGCACAGGGCAGTACACGATCTTATCAAAAGAGGTGTAATTGTAGTGGTTGATGTTCGGAGTCAGGAGAACCTGGCAGATCCGTTCACAAAGGGCCTCAAGCGCCAGTTGGTCGATGACACAGCTTGTAAAATGGGCTTGAAGGCATTCTGATAGTGTGTCTTTGTAATCCTACCATAAAGTTTTATGCTATTAGTTCAAAGAGAAATCTACTAGGCATCTAACTTTTGGTTCAAAGGAGGATCACGGACTGGAAAACTATCAGGTAACAGTGGGTACTTGTTCTCTGGAACATGGAAGGGATACGGACCCATAACCACTGTTGTCTACTATGTATTTTCTGTAAAAAAATAGATCCTGTGGAAGGGTGGCTTAAACGCCTTAGTGAGTTCTCAGGCAGAGTGAATGCCTGGTGTACTTTACAGGAAGCACGGTAGAGCAACACTACAAGGAGTGAAACTCCATGCTACAGTGGGGTGACTCCACCATGAGGTTTCCAGGTAGGGGTAATGCCTCGGCCTTGCAAGCCAAGTTATAGCGGAGTAGCACCGCAAATAGGCAGGTAGCCTAATGAAGTATGACGTAATTAAAGAGTTGTAGACAGCACTTCAAAGGGGAGGATGGCCCCATGTTACAGTGGCACGACACCACGATGAGGTACCCAGGTAGGGGTAAAGCCTCGGCATTGCAAGACATGTCGTTGCGGCGTAACACCGCAAGGAAGCCTTAGGCTTCATGCTGAGTAGATTGGCACTACAAAGAGGCTGAGACCTCATGCTATAGTAGTATGACACTACGATGAGGTTCCCAGGTAGGGGTAATGCCTCGGCTTCAGGCCATGTCATAGTGGCGTAGCACCGCAAGGAAGCGCATTTGGGTGTATTGTTGAGAGATGCACATGGGGTGGTGACCCTAAGGAGGGAACCATGTAGGTGATTTTACTAGGAGGTAAGAATAAGGCTCCAAGGATTAAGCATTAATGCTTTTGTCATTCTTTTGGATTAATTCCATTTGGAGCTAAGCCCCAAAGGGGCTTAGCGACTCGGACTCGGACTCGGACTCGGGCTCATGGGCTTATGAGACGTAATGTGGCATTTTGTTGGCGCACTTTGCACTTAGCACGTCAGCAGTCATGCGGTCTTTATGCGGCTCATATGCGGCCATGCGGTCTTATGCGGCATGCGGCTCATATGCGGCCTCATGCGGCCACGCGGCCATGCGGTCCATGCGGCCCATGCGGCCCATGCGGTCCATGCGGCTCATGCGGCTCATGCGGTCCATGCGGTCCATGCGGTCCATGCGGCCCATGTGGTCCATGCGGCTCATGCGGTCCATGCGGTCCATGCGGCCCATACGGCCCATACGGCTCATACGATCCATGCGGTCCATGCGGCTCATGCGGTCCATACGGCTCATGCGGTCCATGCGGCCATGAGGCCATGCGGCTCATGCGGCCAGGACTGCTACTGCCGCATGGAGGGTTCTGCTGACTGTGCAGACTACAAGTCAGTTATGGAAAGACTGATTTAATGCGATTAATTCAGATCCTATCTTTGTGGGATTTGAATTAATTTCGTTGTTATCTTTGTGGGATTTGAATTATTCTCGTTGCTATCCTTTTAGGATTTGGTTCAATCTTTCCATAACTGAAGAGGCGGCTAGGGTTTCCACCCTCTCCCTATAAATACTCTCTTTTGGCCTCCTTTGTGGTGACAACGAAAAATATAAGTCAGAAAAGGAGAAAAAGAGAGAGAGCTGCTGCCGCCATTACAAGTCCATCCGAGGAGTCAGAACAGAGTTGACTTCGAGCATTCTACAAGTTCTTCAAACTTGCTGGTTCCTGGAAGCAGATCATGTGGGACGAATCTTGCTTTGAGCAATGGTGTTTTGACACCCCAGTATTGTTCTTCTTCTCATCTCTCTCTAGATTATTGTAACTCATTTTGTCCCAATTGCAACACGTTTGCAAGGAAGAACGAGAGATCTTCTCTTCTCTATTTTCCTCCTCCATATTGTAATCGGATTATTTGGTATTTATATCTTCGTAGATCTTTGTTGCATCTGTTTTACCATCTTTGATCAAGCCCCGGGACTAACAATCTCAAAGCAAGATTCGTGTAGATGGAAAACATTAATGCTTCGCTCCTCCAATCGGACTTCTGCAAGTTGGAAAAGTTCTATGGAGAGCAACTGGGAGTGTGCCTGGCATAGTAGGAATCTTGTGATCAAAGAGCCTCTTGGGAGGAAGTTCAGTTGGTTCTTCAAAGAGTTTTTCAAACCTTGACAGCAACTGATTCAACTCAGGATCCTGCTCTTCTTGCTGGAAATTAACTTGAGTGGCACAGAGCTGTATGAGAAAGATTTGATATCTCTGCCTGAGATCCTTACTCTGAGGTTCCAACAGTGGTGAGTTGTTAGTTTGGATACCTCTAAAAATCTGTATAGTTCCATTCTCCACAAACTTTATGCTCAAGTATTTGAAATTCCAGGTTATGTCCCCAAGTGTGCTGAGCCAGTTAGCTCCTAACACCACTTGACACCCTGTAATGGGAAGTTGCAGTAAATCAGTGATGATTTTTCTGTCTTGACATTCAACCACAACTCTCTTGTACATCCCTTTGCTCTGTAACCTATCCCCATTTGCCACAACAACCTCAAAACTGTCACTGCCAGTAAGTGGTAGTTTCATCCTTTCACTAAACTACAAGTTAATGAAACTGTGAGTAGACCCTGAGTCAATTAAGACTAGCACAGGCTTGTTTTGAATGGTGGCTCTCAATCTCATAGTTGAAGGGTGGAGACTTCCTGACAGAGCTTGTAAAGAAATAGAAAATGAGCCTTCAGTAAGGTTGTTATTCACTTTCTCTCCTCCTTCAAGCTCACTATTTACTCCTTCCAGCTCCTCTTCAGCAGCCATCAGCATAAACAGTCTTTTCTCCTTACATCTATGCCCCTTACACCATTTCTCATCACACAAATAACAAAGCCCCAAGCTTCTTTTTCTAGCTAATTCACTGGGTGATATAGTAGGGGTCTGGTTATAGAATGTTGGAGGATTTCTTCCTGTAGTAGCACCTATAGCAGATGTAGGTAAAGTCTTCCTGGAATCTTCAACTCCTTGGTGAACAGCACTGTGGAAATTTTATGTAGTTTTCAGAGGATAAGAACTTGTTCTGTTCATTTTTTGAACTGCTTGCAATTTAGCTTCCTGCATTTTAGCCATATGTATTGCACTGAGCAAGTGAGTGGGATTAGCCATCTGGATTTCATATCTGACTTCTTCCTTTAAACCACCAATATATTGACTGATTAAGCATGGTTCTGAAATGCCCTGTATCTTCTTTGACAATTGCTAAAATTGCAAGTTGTACTCTTGTACAGTACCCTCTTATTTGATCAACTTGAGGTCAACCACGTAGTTAGTGAATTGGAAAGGACCATACTCCATCCTTATGGACTGGTAGAGATCATTCCACCCATCATTCCCCCTTTAACCTTCATGACCCAATCGAACCAATAGGCAGGAGGTCCTTTGAGCAGTACTGAGCATAGTTTAACCCTATCCCATTCCGTGGTGTTGTAGTAGTTGAAATAATGATAAACTCTCATTAGCCATTCCTAAATTCCCAGGCCCTGGTGGAGATTTCATCAAATTTGACATAGATCGAGCAATTTAATCAGATCTGACAATTTGGGAAGAAAGCTTTATTGGGAAATTGAAAGTATGAAATGGCGGGAAATACAAAAGAGCTAATATGCTGAAAAAAGTAAGTTGCAATTAACTACGAAGAAAGCAAAATACAATTTTACACCCTTTTCTTACTCATCTCCTGTATTTATATCAGATTTCCATTGCTTGCGGAGGAAGAAGACTGATACTGTAAAGTATCAGTAAAAAAATTGCTTTCAACGGTTGGATGGTGCTGACGTGGCTGATTGCTGACTAGGCAAATCGCTTCTCCTTTATTTAAGGCTTTTTCTAAGGGCACCACGTAAATTACTGGGGGCGTCATTTTACTAGGGGACAGCCCAGGTTTGAAGAACTTTTACTGGGGACGTCCCGAAAATTACATGGGGCTATCCCACCCCCCTCCCCCCAAACCCTCTCTTTCATTTCATTATCATTTAAAAATTCTCTCTCTTCAAAACCCTCTCAAAACCCTCTCTCAAAAAATTCTCTACTCTCCAAAACCCTAACACTCTCTCCATAATCCACTCTCCAAAACCCTCTCTCAAGAACCCTAACTCTTCTAAGATCATTAATGGCACCGAAGAAGAAACCGTCATCACAAGCTAGGTATGTTTCCTAATTATTGTATAATTTATTTTATATTTCAAAGTACATTTCGATTCTTTGAGAAATCTTTTAAATGTTATTATAAATTAGGTTAGAACAATTCAAAGTACATTTCGAAATCGAAAATTTTATATTTTATCGTTTAAACGTAACCTAACTGTTCGTCTGGTCGTCGTCCCTAAGGACTGCAGACGAACGGGAAGTCCTACTGCCAAAGTGGACTGCCATGCAGTAGGCAGTCCTGTTATAAAACAGGACTGCAGGAACCCTGGCAGTCCTGTTATAAAATAGGACTGCCATCTCCCTCGCAGTCCTGATAGAATGATGGACTGCCAGGAGCATGGCAGTCCTGAAGGCCAACTTCACAATTTTTTTACATCTATTATTTAATACTAACCCTATGTTGTCCTGTAGTCCTGTGGACGCTCCCAAAAGAAAGGACCCCCCACCGCATCCTTGCGCAGGGAACGTAGTGAATGGCCTCGTCTTCTTGAGAGACCAATCAGAATTTTAGAACCGCAGCAACAAGGGGAACAACCACACCCCCATTCTCGTTCGAAGCAACGAGGTCCTCCTAGTCCTCCGTGTTCTTCTGATGACGACGACGACGTACCTATCAGCCAAATTCTAGGACGAGGTGGTTCTGGTGTCGGTCCTTCTGAGGATCCTGTCCGTACGCCCGGTGTCGGACCTTCTGAGGATCCTGTTGGTTCGACCGATGTCGATACTTCTGAGGAGGAGGAGGATGTCCGTCCCCCGGATTGCTCAATGTTGTTGTCGTTCGACAACCACATTGCTTATGATATATGGAAGAATCCAGTATGTATATTATGTTTGTAAGTTTCCGTTTATATATATATATATATATGTATTTCATAATCGTATTTTTATTATCTTGTACGACATACAGGAGAGCTCTCGTATTCTTAGGGCCGTGAGCCACGGGAGGAAGTGTGTTGCCTGGTCTCTTAACCATTTACCCGAGGACGTCCAGAGCAAAATATTTCCTACCGGTCTACAAAATTTGGCTAGATATGCCAACAAGACGCAGGACAGTGCTCTCATATCGGCCTTTGTGGAGAGATGGCATCCGGAAGCCAACATATTTCATCTCCCAGCTGGGGAGATGACCATTACCCTGGACGACGTCTATCAGACACTGGAGTTGCCGGTGGAGGGGCGTGCCATGACAAATGAATATTTATGTACTGAGAAGGATCTCGAGTGGTACGATCGTATAGTTGATTTTATAGAAGCGAACCTTGGGGTGGAGGCCACTACCTTTACAACCCTGCCGGGCTTCAAGAAGTCCTACGGGATTCCTCTGTCATGGTTGGTGGAGAATTTCAAAGGCCCGCAGGATTGGGATGATGAAACCGTTGAGAGGGTGGCCCGGGCATACATGCTCTTCATACTTGGATCGGTTGCCATTCCAGACAAGTCGGGAACCTCTATACATGCTAGGTATCTTGCAAACCTATCTGTTATAGACGACGTATGAGCCATATCCTGGGGCAGCAGTATACTTGCTAACCTTTACCGCGAGCTTGGTATAGCATCCCGTGTCGGAACCAAGACCATGGCGGGATGCCAGACTCTACTCCATGTAAGAAAATTTCTAACATTTTAAACTAATATACTAGCTAGATTTTGTTGTTAATTTACTGACTATTTATTTATAAATTGTATGGGCATGGATATACGAGCACTTCCCGATGCTCAGGAGGGGTGAGCTGAACCCACGCTGTGAGGAGCACCTTCATAGAGTGTGTCAATGGAAGCCAACTCAGCTGGAAACTAAAAGTCATGACACGCTGGTTTCCATTCGTAATGCTCTGAATAATTTGGTGCCAGAAGAGGTTAGTTGATAGCGCGTAGATAGCGTAGACTATTTATGGTATGTTTATTTATTGACTATTTTCTTTTAACTTTTGTCCTACAGATAGTTTGGCACCCATACCGGAATCTCTGGCAACAAAATCGCCATCTGCAACCAGTATCTCTATTTCATGGTATGATCACATGCTATGATATTACGGAGCCTTACATGCCTGATATAGTACTTCGTCAGTTTGGCCTCGTATAAACTGTGCCGCAGCGCATATTAAAGTTATTGGAGCCTCCGTGTGGAACCCAACCTTTGAACTACAAGTCGCCCTGTTTCGACTGGGTGACCGACTGCTACTCCGAGTGGCAACGACATTTGCTGGGGGAAGAACTTCGACAACCGGTACAGGAGATGCACGACTGCAGCGACGACTACATGCCGTACTACTTGGCAGTCGGACATCCTAGGTTGTCGAACCCTTGAAAGCCAGGGCCCGTTGCCGTTGGAGCTCTAGGACCTCTGCCTTCAAAAAATGTCATGTATGCTTCATTGGTCAAGATGGTAAGTTTATAAATTATAGTTTGTAAATACTTTCAAATTTAACTCTCTTAATTGACGTTTTGTTACCATTGACAGGCTACTCGGGTGAAGGCTTTGGCGAAATCCCTCCGATCGGGCTTCCAGAACGATGAATGTGTCAATATCGCGAACCAGTTGGAGCATATCGACGACACTGTCGATTTTCCTTTCATGCAAAATCGGGAGGCGCGTACGAAAGCCCGGCATGATCACTGATTTGATTATGATGTTTAACTTGTATTTTGGAAATTGTATTTTAGAAATTGTGATGTTTAACTTGTTGGATATTGTGATGTTTAACTCTCTATAATTTTGGAAATTGTGATGATTATGATTTGAGAAAATTGTGGATATTATGATGTTTAACTTGTTGGATATTATGATGATTAACTTGTTGGATATTGTGAGATTTAACTGATTTGATTATGATGTTTAATTGTCATGTACATTCATAATTGTGATGTTGTGATGTTTAACTCTCTTAATTGTAATGTTTAACTCTATAATTTGGAAATTGTGATGTTTAACTCTCTTAATTTTGCTTAGGACTGCCAGACCACTGGCAGTCCTAATGTGAATGAGGACTGTCAGTGGTCTGGCAGTCCTGATCAAACTCACACACAGTGAGTTTTGATCAGGACTGCCAGACCACTGGCAGTCCTAGTGTGAATGAGGACTGCCAGACTGGTAGTCCTGATGAAAACTCACTGTGTGTGAGTTCAAAACTCTCACACAGTGAGTTTTGATTAGGACTGCCAGACCACTGGCAGTCCTAGTGTGAATGAGGACTGCCAGTGGTCTGGCAGTCCTGATGAAAACTCACTGTGTGTGAGTTCAAAACTCTCACACAGTGAGTTTTGATTAGGACTGCCAGACAACTGGCAGTCCTCATTCACACTAGGACTGCCAGTGGTCTGGTAGTCCTGATCAAACTCATACACAGTGAGTTTTGATCAGGACTGCCAGACCACTGGCAGTCCTAGTGTGAATGAGAACTGACAGTGGTCTGGCAGTCCTGATGAAAACTCACTGTGTGAGTTTAAAACTCTCACACAGTGAGTTTTGATTAGGACTGCCAGACCACTGGCAGTCCTAGTGTGAATGAGGACTGCCATTGGTCTGGCAGTCCTTATCAAAACTCACTGTGTGAGTTCAAAACTCACACACAGTGAGTTTTGCTTAGGACTGCCAGCCCACTGGCAGTCCTCATTGTCACGACCCGTACCCTAGAGTAAGGGCACGAGACGTGGGTACGTCCAGCCTACGCCGCAGTGTCGACGGTAGAACGCTGTCCTAGGTCACAACAATTAACAATTGAAGGTAATAACAGTTATACTCCCCGAATGGGGGTGACATAACAGAAATATAACTCAACCACAGCTAAGGTAGAACAGGTAAGATAGATTGATAATAAAAGATAAAATATCCAGAACAGAGAATCACAGAGATACAATCCAGAATTCTAAGTGTCTAAAATAATAAATCTCAGAATATCTCAAAGTCTAATACAGTAATCCAAAATAGTAAGACAATCCTAAACTAATGGAGTGTCGTCTACTGCTAATGGATCATGCTGCTGGTCCAAGTCCAAGCACTCATCTAGTGTGGCACCGTAGTAAGTAGGGCAGAACGCCTCAGCCTCGTCCTTTGTAATATTTCAACAGGTCCAGTCAGGACGGGAACGAGCACATATCTCTCAACAGTTCATAGCAGGTTAGGAAAATAAATCAAGCAATAGAGTAAAATACAGGAATTGCTGAATGAAAGTACAAGTAAAACATGAGATATTTTGTAACTGAAAATAGATACATGATAGTAAAGACTGTAAGTGACTACGTGATTTAGAGTACAATATGGTTATGTAAACGGCTTGGGGGTACATTAATACAAATAAGGAGCACATGAATACCTACTGGGGATTGTGTCCACATAACCAATTCTACTCACCCCGCCCCAATCAATACACAAGGATCCGTTCAAGTTATGTCAAAAGCACATGAATACAACTAAGATACGTGAACTCATGTAATGAGTAGTACATGAGGCACATGATAAGCACATGAAAGCACATGAGAACATGTAAAAATATGAACTAGTACGAGTACAAGGAGTACCTGATGCACATGATAAAGTACATGAACATGAAATACCCGATGCACCCGTAGAGGGATAACATCTCAGGAAGGGATCCATATAGTACTAATCCATGAAGATACGTGTCAGCATCATGTAGAGTAATCTAGAGCATGAATATAGTCCAGACAGGTATGAAAAGATCAGAGAATGTACTCGCCTGCTAACTAAAAGTCCGAGATGAAAGTACTGTCCGAGGAGTGGTGTCTGGCTCCTATTTAGAACAGTACGAGTCATAACAAGTCCAGAATAGAAATGTAATGCACTACAATGCGTTCTACATGAATCTAGGTCAATCTAGACCAAAGTCAACTCTTGGTCAACTCTGGTCAACCCTAGAAGTCAAACTAGGTCAACCAAGTCTAATCTAGGTCAAACTAGTCAAACTAGTCTAATTCTAGGTCTACAACACATTTTAGGTCCTAACAAGGCTAAACAGTCTATTCTAGACTCCACACTGACATACCATGCCATAGGCTAGAAGACTAGGCCATGGGCCAATAGGCTAAGCCAAGTCTAAACAACCATATATATAATACATTATGTCATTGGTATCCCATATTTATATATATATACAATCATATCACAAAGTATCATGTATATATACACATTATCACACATTCCTATATATATAATATATATATTAAAATACATATACACATGTATAGGAAATCTTGTATATATATACATAACAATGCTTGTATATATATACATACATAGGGAGTGAGGGAAAGAACACATGAGTACATGAGTATTAGGTGTGTGTGTGTGTTCAGAAACTGAAAAACAGGGACTGTAAATCCTGAAACAGTGAGCCATGTGGGTGTGAGTGAAAGAGAAATTAAGAAACAGTGGCAGTGTGGGTAACATATATGTGTGTGTGTAGGTTAGTGTTCATGAGAGTGTGATGAATGAAAACAGTAAGACACAAGACAAATCTGGAACCTAACAGTGAAGAGGGAAACCCACATTGTATTAACAGTTAAGCAGTACCCAATCTCAGCTTTAAACATATGCAGTGAATCACACAGTCAAGGAAAAAGAACTGGAAAACAGTGTATACATGGACAGGAAATCAGTGAGCATAGGAATGGCATGTGTGTGTAAACAGGATTTAAGAACAGTGTATACCTTACACAGGAATTCAGTTTGCAGTAAACAATATGTTTAAAAAACTATTCTCAGTTTTCAAAGCACTGGAAATGCAACCCAAATCTCAGGCTAATGTTCTCATGTTTACATAAAAACTGGGAACTAAATCCCATCTCAGGTTTTATACCTCAGGATATGACAGTTTAGGAAGGAAAAGAAATCATTCAAACTCAGGTTAATGTGAAGAACACAAACTCAGTCTCAGTGAATCAAAAGAATCAGTGAGCAAATTATATCTCAGATAATGGAAGCTGAGAACATAATCTACATCTCAGGTTTTTTGTAAAAACTGGGAACTAATCTCAGTTTGAATTACACCTTCTCAGAATATGTCATTCGAATGAAGAGAACTCAGGTTTCTAACCTCATTCCCATGTTCAACTAAACTCCAAGGAAACAGTTCATAACAACAGTTCAACACATAAAAACAGTGACACCAGATTTATGTACATCCAAAATTCAGGTTTCATAAAAACTAATTGAAGGGGAAATCAATTAACAAGTGAATTCAATATGGTTTAAATCATTCTCAGGTTTTAACAATAATTTCAGATTCTGAACCACAAACCAAATCACATATCACACCATACAAACCCAAATCTTGAATGAAAGTACTTAGCTAACATGTATTATGATATGTGGGTAATCATATATCAATTTAAAACATAACAAAAAAGGAATTAACTGGTTTGGGAAAACTGGAAATAATAGTGTCAGTCAGTGTGTATCAGGAATTTAGCAGTTCAAACCAAAATCGAGCCAAAACACAATATTAAACTATTCCTAATGTGCAACCTAATGTAACAGAGATTATACAAGATATCTAGGATCTATTTAGCAATTTAAAACATAATTTAAAACCATTAAAATTGATTAAATATAAGAATACAATCTCAGAACACACACGCACACAGTGTATCCCCGTGCACACGGAAGGCGTGCCAGGCAGTGCCCCAACCACCATGTCAAATTTCTCACGTCGAGGTGGCGTATCTTGCGCGGTAGCCCCCGAGTAGCAGGAGAGCTACAGTGCCGCGTGCACGCACCCGAACCCGCATGTTCCCGTGTCCTCCACGACTCAACACGACACGCAAATCATCACACGACACTAGAAAACCCTAAGCAACACCTAGGACTAATTTCCTATTCAAATAGATACTAAAAATTTACACGAAATGCCCTTGGGGCATTTCATCAAACACCTAATATAATACACGGATACGTGTCCAGAATGGATACGAAAGGACACGAAAATTTGGGGATCCCTATTCCTATAGTTAGGCTAGGGTTAGGGCATTCCTAAAATGATTTTTAACAGAATTTATGAGCAAAGGAAAGGATTATACCTATAGGTGAAGAAGCTCTCAAAAAGCTCCAATGAAATGATTCCTCAAACCACCAAAAGTTCTCCAAATTGATTCCTTCCTGTAAAAACTCAATACCAACAGCAAGAACAATGGATTTAGGTCCTATTGCAATTTGTTTGAAGGAATTTGGAGAATAAATAGATTTTTTAAGGATTTACAAAGATGGGGACTCACCTCTTCCAAATGGCAATGTTTCCTAAAGAGGCAACCCTAATTTTAGGAGCATATAAATAGGGGGGCTGACCATAGGGGCTAGTCAGATTTTCTAGGGTTAGGGCTTGGTTCAATGGGTGTGGGGTGTGGGCTATGGGCCATTAAGCCTATTAGTCATAAAATGACTTGTGACTTCACAAGCCATTCCTTAATCAAACTAGCTCCTATTTTTACCAAACTAATCCCAATGAGTTAATCCTCATCAACTTTAGTCAACCTACGTTTTTAAATCCTAAACACTTAGTCATGACCTAGGTTAGCCACTAGGTTAGTCTACAAGGCCAACATAAGTCAAAGTCACAAAACACCAAAATCAATTATTCTAAAAATCACTTAAAAATCACATTAATTATAAATAATAATAATAATAATTCAAATTAAATTCTAAAATTTTGAAAATGACCAAAATACCCTCAAGCTAGAAAAGTGGTAGTGACAAACCTACCCCCCTAAAATAATTTCGTCCTCAAAATTTAAAGGCGAAACTAACTGCTAAGAAGGATAGAAAAGTATACCTCAAGGTCCAAAAAGATAGGGGTACCGCTCGCGCATCTCATCCTCCCGCTCCCAGGTAGACTCTCCTGGAGAATGATGCCTCCATGCGATGCGTACCAAGGGTATCACCTGGTTCCTCAATACCTTCTTCCGGCGATCCAAAACCTCCACAGGCTGCTCTGGATAACTGAGAGTAGGTCCAACCTCTATCTCCGAGTGATCGAGCACATGGCTCGGGTCAGCCACGTACCGTCTCAACTGTGATACGTGAAATACGTTGTGAACTCCCACTAGTGCAGGTGGCAAGTCTAGCCTGTGTGCCACGTCACCGACTCTCCCGCTGATAACGAAAGGGCCGATGAAGCGTGGGCTAAGCTTTCCACCTCCACCAAAACGTATCGTATCACGAGTCGGAGATATCCGCAGAAAAACCATGTCTCCAACCTAATCACAAGCAAGGTCTCAAGTTACTAAAAATCAAACACGATCAATCAAACAAAACAAATAAAAATACAGCCTACTTCTAATCATATCTCTAAATCTGTACCTCAAACTCCAGCGGCCTCCGGTGGCTATCGGCCCAGTACCGATGTCTGTCCTGCGCCACGCGAAGTCTGTCCCTGATGAGCTTTACCTTCTCGGCTGCGTCAACAACCATCTCTGGTCCCAGTAAAGCTCGCTCTCCAACATCATCCCAAGATAAGGGTGTACTACACCTACGCCCGTACAGAGCCTCAAACGGTGACATCTCAATATTGGCCTGATAACTGTTGTTGTAAGCAAACTCTACCAAATGCAGGTGATCCTCCCAGGAACCTCCAAAATCTAGGACGCACGTCCGCAGCATAGCCTCAAGGGTCTGAATAGTCCTCTCCGACTGTTCGTCCGTCTGGGGTGGTATGCGGTACTAAACTTGAGCGGAGTGCCCAAGCTAGTCTGCAGACTCCTCCAGAAATAGGAAGTAAAGCGACTATCCCGATCTGAGACTATGCTGACGGGAACTCCGTAAATCCTGACTATCTGTCTCATATACAACTCCGCGAGCCTCTCTGTAGACGTACCTACCTTGAATGGCAAGAAGTGGGCCGATTTGGTCAACCTGTCAACGATAACCCAAATCGTATCTTTCCTTCCTGGCGTACGCGGCAACCCTGATACAAAATCTATGGTAATATGTTCCCACTTCCACTCTGGAATGGGTAACGGCTGCAACAATCCTCCGGGCCTCTGCCTCTCTGCCTTGACCTGCTGACAGATCAAGCATCTAGCTACGAAGTGGGATACCTCCCTCTTCATCCCGTACCACCAGACATGCTCTTGCAGATCCTTGTATATCTTGTTGACACCAGGATGTATAGAGTACTGCGATCTGTGAGCCTCCTACATAATCTGCTCTCTGAGCTCCCCATTGGGCACACATAACCGGAAACCGTGCCTCAGGGCACCATCTTCTACAAGTGAGAACTCAACATCCCCCACTCCTGTACTGATCTGCTCTCGGATACACCGCAGAGCCACATCATCGAACTGTGTCGCCTTTATCCTGTCCATCAAGTCTGACTGTATCTGAAGGCCCCATAACTGCATCTGTACCCCTGGCACAATCACCTCAATCCCAAGGCTTTCCAAATCTGCAAGCAGGTGCCGATCCATAGTCAAAAACATGGCTGTCGGATACCTACTCAAGGCATCGGCAACCACGTTGGCCTTTCTCGGGTGATACTGAAGTACAATGTCAAAGTCCTTCATCAACTCAAGCCACCTGCGCTGCCTCATGTTGAGCTCCTTCTGTGTAAACACATACTTCAAGCTCTTGTGATCTGTGAAAATCTCTACCCTCTCGCCATACAGATAGTGCTTCCATAATTTCAAAGCAAAAATCACCGCCGCCAGCTCCAGGTCATGGGTAGGGTAGTTCTTCTCATGGGGACGCAATTGCCTGGAAGTATAGGCAATCACCTTTCCATGCTGCTGCAAGATGCAACCCAGCCCCTTCCCTGAAGCATCACTATAAATAGTAAAACCACCTGATCCTGAAGGCAATGTCAGAATCGGAGCTGTCGTAAGCCGCTTCTTCAACTCATCAAAAGCTGCCTGACACTCCTCTGACCAAATAAACTCAGTATCCTTCCGGGTCAACCGTGTCAACGGCTCTGCAACCCGGGAGAAATCCTGCACAAATCTCCTATAGTATCCTGCCAGCCCCAGGAAACTCCTGATCTCTGCCACTGAAGTCAGCGCTGTCCAAGCCTCAACTGCTACAATCTTCTTGGGGTCAACTGAGATACCATCTCCAGTCACCACATGCCCCAAGAAGTCCACCCGGTCCAAGAAAAACTCACACTTGGAGAGTTTTCCATAAAGCTGCTCCCGCCTGAGAGTCTCTAGCACTATCCGCAGATACTCCTCGTGCTCCTCCTCTGTCTTGGAATATATCAAGATATCATCAATGAACACCACCACGAACTTGTCCAATTACTGGTGGAACACCTTATTCATTAGATTCATAAATACTGCTGGTGCATTGGTTAGCCCAAATGGCATAACCAAAAACTCAAACTGCCCGTACCGCGTCCTGAAAGCGGTCTTGGAGATATCCTCCCTCTTCACCTTCACTTGGTGATAACCCGACCTCAAATCAATCTTGGAGAACACCCGAGCTCCGCTCAACTGATCAAACAGATCATCGATCCGCGACAGTGGGTATCTGTTCTTGATTGTCAGGTTGTTAAGTGCCCTGTAGTCGATACACATACATACCGACCCATCCTTCTTGGGTACGAAGAGTACCGGTGCACCCCAAGATGAAGAACGCGAGTGAATGAAGCCCTTGTCCAACAGCTCATCCACCTGCTTCTTCAGCTCCACTAACTCGCTGTTGTTCACTCGATAGACATGCTGGAAGATCGATTCCACGCCGGGAACCAAGTCTATTGAGAACTCTACATCTCTGTCCGGTGGAAGCCCTGGTAACTCCTCTGGAAACACGTCCATAAACTCTGCGATCAAGGGATACGAAGCCACCTGATCCTCGACTTATGCTCCACAGAAGACTCCGCCGTCCTGCTCTGCCTGCCGTCGGGTGTACTCAAACTCTGGCTCTCCTGGCGCCCCGAACAAAACTCTACCTCCACGACAATCAATACGGGCGTGGTGTCTACTCAGCCAGTCCATACCTAATACAATATCGTAGTTCGGTAATGGCATGACTAGTAGACTCATCCCCAACTCTCGGCCTCCGAAAATGACACTCCGCCCTCTGCAAACATCACTCACGAGGATGACCCCACCCCCAATCGTGATCTTGCAGGTCCTAGGCAATGGTTCCAAAATTAAACTGTGTCTAATAGCATACGATACAGACACAAAGCTGTGGGAAGCCCCGGAATCAAAGAGTGCAAATGCTGGAAGGGAATCTAGGAAAACCAAACCTGCTATCAGCTCTCCGACGGCCTCGACATCCTCAGCTGCCATGGCGAAAGCTCGCCCCTGCTGTCCATCCTGTGCCTGCTACTGGTGCTGCTGGAACCTCTGCTGCTGGGTCGGCAGGGCTGGTCCCTTCTGCTGGCCTGCTGGAGCCTTGGCTCCACCTCCCTGCTGTCCTCGCCCAAAAGCCCCTGGGAAGTCCCTCAACTGGTGATCTCCAGCACCACAAAGTAGGCACTTGCCTAGCTTCTTTCTGCACTCATGGATCATGTGCCCTGGCTTCTTGCAGAAGGCACAAATGACTACCTGACGAGGTGCCTGCTACCCTCTTTGCTCCTGGTGCTGCTGAAAGGGTGCACGACCCTGCTGTTGATACTGCTGCTGAGCTGGCCTCTGCTGCTACTGCTGCTGGAAATGAGGCCTCTTGGCCTACCCCTGACTGCTGCTGCCACCCTGGAAGTCACGACCCCTCTTCTGCTTCAGCCCTAGGTCGTCCTCCGCCGCCATGGCCCCAGAAAATATCTCAGCATAAGTGGTATTCCGGTCGCTCTTAGTCAGCGATCGAACCTCTCTAATCAAACCCCGGCAAAACTTCCTTGCCTTCGTCTTCTCAGACAAATCATCAATGAACCGGGCCAATCTACAGAACTCCCCGGCATACTCAGCTACCGTCTGGTTCCCCTGAACCAGAGCCTCGAACTGTGCCTCGATACCTCCCAAGGCAACATCAGGAAAGAACTGCTCCTTAAACAGCTCCTTGAACTGGGCCCAAGTCTGGCCCTCAACTCCTATCCTGGGATCTACCTGATACCATGCTCGGGCCAAATCCTGCATCTGGCTGCCTGCTGCCTCGATCTGGAGTCGAGCTGGTATCTTTACTAGTCGGAAGATCTCCT
Source organism: Iris pallida (assembly GCA_029216955.1). Classification (NCBI taxonomy): domain Eukaryota; kingdom Viridiplantae; phylum Streptophyta; class Magnoliopsida; order Asparagales; family Iridaceae; genus Iris; species Iris pallida. The sequence continues at coordinate 153,624 of JANAVB010027052.1, forward strand.
CAATATGCTCTATCCAGTCGTCTGCAACGTGGATGCCCTTTGTGCCAAAGAACTCCCGAAGGTGCATCTTCTGGAAGTCCTGAATGTCCTTCTCCCTGCTGCTGGGCCCCCTGAGCTGTGATCATCTCGACTGTGGTGCGAACCAGCTGGTGCGCCTCGTCGATCCCCTGCCTGAAATCTGCAGTCTGTCTCGTCTGCTGCTGCTGGTGGGACTCAAGAATCCTCTCCACGAAGGAGAAGAGATGTGCAGCATCTACCATCCCCGCAGGCGGAGGCTGCTACGGTAGAAGGATCTCAGGAATCACAACTGGCCTCCTGACTGCTGGAGGTGCTCCTCCAAAAGCGACAGAAATACCGACTCCAGAGGGATGCACTGTCCCTGTGGCACTAGGAGCTGGCTGCTTGACACGAGAGGTGGCAGACCCCTCTCCAGCATCTCCCGTCACGGGGCGATGCGATCGCGTCTCAACCATCCTGGAGACACAGATCAAACAAGAAGCAATTACTGAGAATGAGTCGAAAAATCAAAGGAGGACAATTTAAATTTCTAAGGAAGACAATTAGCAGCAAAATAGATATACGAAATCTGATAAGGAATTTTTCTAGTATGATTGAGTACCTTCAAAAATATGCTAATTCCTACTGCAGGCTGCAGCGATATTCTAGTTCGAATACCACTACACTTATATCCTAGACCTGCATGGGCCACCACTAAAAACGTGTCACGACCCGCAACCTAGAGTAAGGACACGAGACGTGGGTACGTCCAGCCTACGCCGTAGTGTCGGCGGTAGAACGCTGTCCTAGGTCACAACAATTAACAATTGAAGGTAATAACAGTTATACTCCCCGAATGGGGGTGACATAACAGAAATATAACTCAACCACAGCTAAGGTAGAACAGGTAAGATAGATTGATAATGAAAGATGAAATATCCAGAACAGAGAATCACAGAGATACAATCCAGAATTCTAAGTGTCTAAAATAATACATCTCAGAATATCTCAAAGTCTAATACAGTAATCCAAAATAGTAAGACAATCCTAAACTAATGGAGTGTCGTCTACTGCTAATGGATCCTGCTGCTGGTCCAAGTCCAAGCACTCATTTAGTGTGGCACCGTAGTAAGTAGGGCAGAACGCCTCAGCCTCGTCCTCTGTAATATTTCAACAGGTCCAGTCAGGACGGGAACGAGCACATATCTCTCAACAGTTCATAGCAGGTTAGGAAAATAAATCAGGCAATAGAGTAAAATACAGAAAGTGCTGAATGGAAGTACAAGTAAAACAGGAGATATTTTGTAACTGGAAATTGATACATGATAGTAAAGACTGTAAGTGACTACGTGATTTAGAGTACAATATGGTTATGTAAACGGCTTGGGGGCACATGAATACAAATAAGGAGCACATGAATACCTACTGGGGATTGTGTCCACATAACCAATTCTACTCACCCCGCCCCAATCAATACACAAGGATCCATTCAAGTTATGTCATAAGCACATGAATACAACTAAGATACGTGAACTCATGTAATGAGTAGTACATGAGGCACATGATAAGCACATAAAAGCACATGAGAACATGTAAAAACATGAACTAGTACGAGTACAAGGAGCACCTGATGCACATGATAAAGTACATGAACATGAAATACCCGATGCATCCGTAGAGGGATAACATCTTAGGTAGGGATCCATATAGTACTAATTCGTGAAGATACGTGTCACCATCATGTAGAGTAATCTAGAGCATGAATATAGTCCCGACAGGTATAAAAAGATCAGAGAACGTACTCGCCTGCTAACTGAAAGTCCGAGATGAAAGTACTGTCCGAGGAGTGGTGTCTGGCTCCTATTTAGAACAGTACGAGTCAAAACAAGTCCAGAATAGAAATATAATGCACTACAATACGTTCTACATGAATCTAGGTCAATCTAGACCAAAGACAACTCTTGGTCAACTCTGGTCAACCCTAGAAGTCAAACTAGGTCAACCAAGTCTAATCTAGGTCAAACTAGTCAAACTAGTCTAATTCTAGGTCTACAACCCATTCTAGGTCCTAACAAGGCTAAACAGTCTATTCTAAACTCCACACTGACATACCATGCCATAGGCTAGAAGACTAGGCCATGGGCCAATAGGCTAAGCCAAGTCTAAACAACCATATATATAATACATTATGTCATTGGTATCCCATATTTATATATATATATATACAATCATATCACAAAGTATCATGTATATATACACATTATCACACATTCCTATATATATAATATATATATTAAAATACATATACACATGTATAGAAAAGCTTGTATATATATACATAACAATGCTTGTATATATATACATACATAGGGAGTGAGGGGAAGAACACATGAGTACATGAGTATTAGGTGTGTGTGTGTTCAAAAACTGGAAAACAGGGACTGTAAATCCTGAAACAGTGAGCCATGTGGGTGTGAGTGAAAGAGAAATTAAGAAACAGTGGCAGTGTGGGTAACATGTATGTGTGTGTGTAGGTTAGTGTTCATGAGAGTGTGATGAGTGAAAACAGTGAGATACAAGATAAATCTGGAACCTAACAGTGAAGAGGGAAACCCACATTGCATTAACAGTTATGCAGTACCCAATCTCAACTTTAAACATATGCAGTGAATCACACAGTCAAGGAAAAAGAACTGGAAAACAGTGTATACATGCACAGGAAATCAGTGAGCATAGGAATGGCATGTGTGTGTAAACAGGATTTAAGAACAGTGTATACCTTACACAGGAATTCAGTTTGCAGTAAATAATATGGTTAAAAAAACTATTCTCAGTTTTCAAAGCACTGGAAATGTAACCCAAATCTCAGGCTAATGTTCTCAGGTTTACATAAAAACTGGGAACTAAATCCCATCTCAGGTTTTATACCTCAGGATATGACAGTTTAGGAAGGAAAAGAAATCATTCAAACTCAGGTTAATGTGAAGAACACAAACTCAGTCTCAGTGAATCAAAAGAATCAGTGAGCAAATTATATCTCAGATAATGGAAGCTGAGAACATAATCTACATCTCAGGTTTTTTATAAAAACTGGGAACTAATCTCAGTTTGAATTACGCCTTCTCAGAATATGTCATTCGAATGAAGAGAACTCAGGTTTCTAACCTCATTCCCAGGTTCAACTAAACTCCAAGGAAACAGTTCATAACAACAGTTCAACACATAAAAACAGTGGCACCAGATTTATGTACATCCAAAATTCAGGTTTCATAAAAACCAATTGAAGGGGAAATCAATTAACAAGTGAATTCAATATGGTTTAAATCATTCTCAGGTTTTAACAATAATTTCAGATTCTGAACCACAAACCAAATCCCATATCACACCATACAAACCCAAATCTTGAATGAAAGTACTTAGCTAACATGTATTATGATATGTGGGTAATCATATATCAATTTAAAACATAACAAAAAGGGAATTAACTGGGTTGGGAAAACTCGAAATAATAGTGTCAGTCAGTGTGTATCAGGAATTTAGCAGTTCAAACCAAAATCGAGCCAAAATCCAACATTAAACTGTAGGCCTTTAAAAATGACAGTCACGCTGAGTTGATCAGAACAAGTCTAACAGTCACGCTGAGTTGATCAGGGCAAAGTCAAAAGTCACGCTTAGTTGATCCAGACAATATTTACAAATCACGCTGAGGGACAGCTCATCATTTAACAGAGAGTAATTATGACTGACAGCACAACAGTCGAAGAATGTCTCTTCGTATGCCACGTATGCACAGAATTCGAGAGATCACAGCCGTCTATTTCGTGATTTTTGAAATCTTCTTCAGCAAGACTCAACCTTCGTCATGTTGGCGTACTAAAAGAGTTTCTTATCATTTAATGCACTGACAAAAGCAATCACTGCCAGAGATTTTGTGTCAGTCGAGGCACGCCAAATCAAGACAGCTGGCAGTTCTATCTCAAGTCTGCGTGTATTTGTGAGATCTTCATCTCAAACGTGCGTGGATTCTGAAGTGTTCTTCCTCAAGTCTGCGTGGATTCTGAAGTTTTCTTCACCAAATCTGCGTGGATTCTGAAGCTTCTTGCCCTAAGTTTGCGTGGATTTTGAAGCTTTCTACACCGAGTTTGCGTGGATTTCGTCTTCAACAAGTCTGCGTAGATTTCATCAAATTGGAGTACGTGGCAGCCATGCCACTGATCTCTCGCCTGCGTGTCCTGTAACTTGCATACGACTCATGCATGATCGCCATGTGTCCAACAGTTACAGGCCACGTCCAGTAACTTTTCACAACCTTGCGTATGTTAAATCCTGCGTGATTTTCAACTAAGCACAGGCTGTGAAGACAGTTATCTTTTCAGTTTTATTTGTGACTCTATAAATAGAGTTCTTTTTCTCATTCATTAGAGAGATACATAGTTATCTACTGTCAAAATTTTGAGAGCTTTTCTTCTTCGCATAGTCCAAGGGGTAAAGTGATCGTCTTCTAGATCAGATTCCCACAGTTATAATTTTTCCAGATACACAATAAATAAAGGAATTTATTTATGGAAAACAGGTTCGACCCAATTAGTTGGGATCGGGTCGTGACAGATTTAAGTCATGTTTATATAAATATATGTATTACACTATATTTGGTATTATTATTAGTTTATTATTTCTTGCTCCTATGATATTAAGTATTAGATATTTGGGCGTGGGCTATAAATAATTTTTGACCTATCTATATAAATATATATATAATTCAGTTTTATATGTTCTAATTGATTTTTTAGGTTTCAAATATTATCTAGGAAGATTTTAGAAATGAAATATAGCTTCCTAAAATTATAAATAATTCTCTGGAATCCAAATGATATCTGAAAGTATTTCAATTTACAAGATAGAGTTTCAAAGGTATTATAGATAATTTAAATATATATATATATATATATATATATATATATATATATATATATATATATATATATATGCTTTTCTTTTGAAATCGTAAATCACGATAAATATAGTCGTTTCCCTTTCTCGATTCGGTTATCATACCAAACACTGATTTTGGACTTCTATATACCAAACTAAGCTATTTGGACTATTCTGGACTCAATAGGACTGCTTGTGCTATCATTTGGGGCCATCTTGTGGAGCATAACGTCGTACCTATCCCGTGTCGATACGTTCGTGTCGTGGACGTCGACTCAACCCAAATCAAGGCGAGTATATCCTCTGATTTTTTTATCATGATAGTATCTATATTGTCTGATCTAGACTACTTTACTTGATGCTGACACATTGTTAATACGGATTGGTACGATATGGATCTTGTCATGCGATGTTATCCCCTTATCGGGTACATCCGGTATTTTATGTTCATGTACTTTATCATATACATCGTGTACTCATTGTATTCGTATTATTCATGTACTCTCATGTGCTCACATGTGCTTTATGTTTAAAGTAACAATTGTGTACGTAACATATCGTGATTTGATCTTTGTGTGTTGATTGGGATAGGGGAGCAGAAATGGTTATGTAATTAAATCCCTCTAATGTACTTATGTATATGACGATTATGCTTTCACGTATAATCGAGTTATCATAGAATAATCATGTACAACTTAAACCAAGCACATAACTGTCTTGTGCTTTAGATCACTTATATTACTACAGTTTACCATGTTCACTATCTTATTCATGTACTCAGTTCCCTTATATCTTCATGATTCTATTTCTCTATTTCCTGTACTTACTTTCCAGCATGTCATGTATTTTATTCTATTGTGACTTATATATTTCCTACCATACCTTGGAACTACTTTTAGAGTTATGTGCTTCGCTCCAATTCTGACTAGATAACACATTTTTAGGAATTGTTATGCCTCATATTATTGGACTACAGAATGATGCTAGCTGAGACGGATCTCGATATTCTATTCACCGTGAGTTGTCTTCCGGGAGTTCTAGGCCCTTGTATTTTGATTTATGTTTTGTTATTGGATTCATCTTCGATACATTCCGGTCTTGTATATTCATTTGTAGATTTTAGTTGTTTCAGAGTTATCGATATCTTTCATATTTTATTTCTTCTTTAGTTGTTTGTGATGTGATTGGAGTACATTGTGATTATGGATCATTTAGATGTTGTAGAGATTTATTAGGTACTTGACAGCGTTCTACCGTCGATACTGCGACGTAGGCTGGTCGTGGCCTATGTACTCGTGCCCGAATATCCGGGTACGAGTCGTGACAGGGGTGACTTGTGTATATATTGCTTTGTTTCCAAGTGCTTCATTGAAGTGTTGTGTGGGATCCCTATGGGCCACACGCGTGCGCCGCCGCCGCCTGGCCCTGCTTAGCTCAGTTCGGTTCGGTTCGGCATGCGTAACAGGTGTAGGTACATGCCCATATCTGTGGGCTCCGAATGCCGATTCGATTTCCTCTTCGGGTTCGGGGGCTGAGACCCTAAAATCTTTTTGCTCCTTTAATTTTTTAACCATTATAATTTATTTAATTTTTGTGATGTTTGATATACTAATTTCTGTCCAGGTTCAATGAACCATATGTTGCACATTTGATTTCTTGTGTAATGTTTGAGTCGTTTAATACGCTGGTTAATTGGCCTTTACTCTCCATTATTTTTATCCGTTCAAAAAATAGCCTATATATTAGGCCCATCTCATACCTTCTGCTTACAATAAAAAGTTCCTATACGAAAATTCTCTCCAATTCTTGTCTCCTCCAAGTTCTCGTTTGTTCTTCATTTTTGCTCTAGGCAGAGCTAAGTCAAGAGTCGCTCTCTCTACGTTGTGTACGACAAAGAGATTCCGGTGGAGCGGAGATTTTACTACTATGAGCATTCGGACAAAGTCTGCACATAGACCCGGATTAACTCTTAGGGCAGTGCTATGTACGCGACTTCTACGGTGGCCTGTAACATTTATTATTTTTATTTGTTGCAGATTTTAAAACAAAAACAAAAGGAATTTCCAATAATCTAATAGTTAAATCATTGTCTTTAAAAAAATTGTTAGTTTTATTATCAACTTTTTTCTGTTGAATTTGTTAACAATTTTCATAAAACTATTTTCTAATGTTAAATCATTACTGTTGTTAACAGTTCAACATTTGCTACTGTTAAATTTGCTATATGCTATTGTTAAACCTATGCTACTGTTAAATATTTTCTACTATTAAACATTTACCATAGTTAACAATTTAGTCTCTAACAAATATTCCTTCATAAGATTGTGTTCTGATTAACATCTTGTACTGTTAATCATTTAGTACTGTTAAAAAGTTACTCAATATAAATATTGTTAACTAATTTGTATTGCTAATTGTTTTAAGATTATTCATTTGTAAAAGAAAGAAAAATTGTACTAAACATTTTTGTCATACTACTGTTACAAGGAAATATTGCTTGCTATTCATAACAAGTTACTTGTTCATATTTGTTGCTCACTACCAAATATTTGTTACCTATTTTATATTTGTTGCTCACTACAAACAAGTTACTTGTTACCTTTCAAATATTTGTCATATTAGTAACAAATTGTTATTATTGGTTAAATAAATATTTGTTATTTGAGTGAACTAAGATTGCTATTATTAATTGTCATTATATAAATTGACACCTTAGATAAACATTATTGTGTTAGTATCCTTTGTCAATACTAGTTGAGTAGTTTCCTTTACTCAACATTTAAATTAGGCTAAAGCAAACAGTTTATTGATTTAGTAAATTCCTTTAATTTTAAAGTTCTAAAGTAGAGATTTGTTTGGGTACAAGTCGAAAGGGCCCTTCTGTCAACAAGGCGTAACTCGTCTAAGCGACCGGTACTTAAGCGTCGCTAGTGGACCTCTGCTTGCCGGGATCCGGCCCCTACAGCTAACCCAACCTGATCAAAACTTGAATAACTAAAATTTTAAAGGAGAATTACATATCATTTAAACTGTTAGTCTTTAACTTAAAGTCAATTTTATTGAGTAAATATAATTACTGCAGACGTTACAAATCATGACTGTCAAGGAAGAGACCTTCACAACCAAACCTTCAAAGTTCAATGGCACATATTTCAAGAGCTGGTAGAGCCAGATAAAGTTTTGGCTTACCACTTTAGGTCTGATTTCGGCTATTGATGGGTCCACGCCCATCACAAATGATTCTGATGATGCTGAGTCTGTTATAGGGTAACCAAGTTATCATCTTCCTCCAAAACTAAAATCCCTAAGGAAATAGACTACCACTGTTTCCACAGAATCTTAAGCACTTTATCTGAGTCTCTCTATAACATATTTTTTGAATATAAAAGTGCTAAAGAACTCTGGGATGCTTTGAAAGATGAATATGGTTATGATGATTCTGGAATTGAAAGATTCAATTCCTCCACATTCAACAGCTATGTCATGGTAGATAATAAACTTATCAATGACCAAATTCATGAATTCTAAGAACACCTTAGGCATGTTCAAGCCAAAGGTACATTCTTTTCTACTGAGCATAAAATAGGATGCATGATAGAAAAACTCCCTCCTTCTTGATCTGACGTGGCAAAGGAACTTACCCATCTACAAGGAACTCTTACATACCCTCAAGCTTTAAAGAGACTTAGAACATAAGAAGGGTTTAGGTTAAAGTCCAAAGCTAGTTCTGATTCCAAAGCTATGGTAAACCTTGTAGAAAGCTATGGCAAACCCAAGCCTAATCACCATCTCAAATCCAAGAAAAACTCCTTCAAAAAAAAGTAGAGCTTTCAACCAAATCACCAAAACCCTCATTCCCAAAACCCTCATCACCAGCAATCTCATAAACCTAGAAACTATGGTCAATCTCAGGATTAGAGAAGATTTCGTTTTGTGTGTGGTAAAATAAACCATACGGCCATCAACTGCTTCCATTGGAAGAAGGAAGCTGTCAAGACCTACTACAAAGGGAAGGACTCAAATAAGCCAGAGGCTAATACGATTCTGAATGGGTCATCTAGCTCCTTCAGGTCTTTAAGCTATCAACCGATAGTTAATATTTCTTACCATTCTGATGATTGGTGGTTGGATTCCGGAGCTAATATTTATGTTTCGTTTGATCGCTCATGTTTTTCAAACTATCAGGAATCAGGTAGAGGAGGTGTGACCACGAGAGATGACTCAATGACACAAATTATAGGAAGAGAAAAAAAATATCTGAATACGATATCTGGAAAATTTTACCTCTCTATGATGTGCTTCAGGTACCGTCGGTTGGGAGAAAACTTGTTAGTGGATCTCCACTTGTAGTCTCAGGATACAAAATTGTAATGGAGGCTAATGAAGTAAAAAAAAAACCAAAATGAATTACTTATATGAAAAGGATTTGTAAAATATGGTCTTTTATTTTAAGTACTATGAATAAAATTTTAAATCCTTCTTTTGTTGTTGCAAATATTGAATCCTCCAATGTTTGACATGGCAGATTAGGTTATGTGAATGCATGATCTCTTAAAAGGGTGATGAACTTAGATTTTATTCCTAAGACTCCTATTGATGATAAACACAAATGTGAAATTTGTATTCAAGCCAAACATACTAGACTACCTTTCAAATCTGTCCAACAGAATTTCAAACTTGTAGAACTTATCCATAGTGACATTTATGATTTCAATAGGGTTTTGTCCCGAGACGGTAGGATATAATTATCACTTTTATAGATGATCATTCAAAGTATTGTTACACCTACCTTCTTAAAACCAAAGATGAAGTTCTAGACAGATTCAAGGTCTATAATTCTGAAGTTGAGAATCAGTTAGATAGAAAGATTAAGATTCTTATATCAGATCATGGTGGAGAGTATACCTCAAATAAAAAAGAACATGGAATTATTCATGAGGTTACTGCTCCTTATTCACTACAGTCTAACGGAGTTGCTGAAAGAAAGGATCGCACTCTATTAGACATGGTTAATGTCATACTTCTCAGCTCAGGTGCTCCTGATAATCTTTTGAGAAAAGCCTTATTATTAGCATATTATATCCTTTACATGATATCCAGTAAGTCTAATGATAAGACACTATATGAGTTATGGAATGGCCGAACCCCTAGGATTAATTATCTCAAAGTTTAGGGATGTCTAGCTATGGTAGAAATTTCTGAACCCAAGAAGAGGATGATTGGACCTAAAACTGAGATGTGGTGTCCATACACTACAAGAAAAAAGGCTTTTCTTGATGGTGATTTCCCGTCAAGAAATGGGTATCTTGACGGTTGCGGATCCGTCAAGTAGGCCGGAGTCAAGAAAAGCCCCCACTTCTTGACGGTTGCTGGAAGGACTTTTCTTGACTATTTTTGGCCGTCATATGAAGTACTTTTCTTGACTGTTTTTAGCCGTAAAGATAGCAGTTTTTAGAAACCATCAACATAGGCAAAAAATTTTCTTGACTCCGGCCTAGATGACGGACTTTAGCCGTCAAGAAATGAATATTTGCAGCAAAATTAATATATTTGTTGACATTTTGTAAACGTTTAGAGAAGCTAAATTTGTATAACAATTTTTAATAATTATATATAATATATCAAGCACACACACATAATATCAATTATCCAGAATATTGCAAACATCAAAGAGTTATAATACAAATTTTATATTAACAAATACGTGTTCGTACACCACAAACATTAATTCTACCGCATCCAAATAACAAAAGTATATGGAGCTTTTACAACATCTTAAACATCCAAAACCTATATTTATGCAAGTAAACTGAAGTACATCTGAATCCGGAGCACATCCATCCAATCATAGTATAACCTTTATTTTTATGTAGTTTATGAAAGAATAAGAGAAATAGATTTAAACAATATGCGTGTTTGTACAAACTGATATCAAATGTATCAGAGAACAAATTTTTAAATCTATCAGTATTTGGTAGTGCAAAGATGAATAAATAGCAGTAGCAGTACATGAGCCAACTAAACTTAAATAGATATAGCTGTAGAAATATCTGTGCACTAATACGTGCTAGATACGACATGAGATAATCATGGTGATCCAAGATGCGGATATTCTTGTCTTAGAAGCTACAAAAAGAATCATATGTAAAATTCATTTTATCTCGTAGGTTAATCTATCAGAGGCATTGTGTATAAATTGACCATATATATATATATGGTTCTAGCATTATATAACTAAACGGTTGGAGGTACCTCGTAAGAGACTATCTCCGAAAACATATTCTAAACAAATTTGCAAGTCCACAAGTCCAAATTTGCAAAAATTTCCAAATTGATACTCTTGTACTCAATTGCCACTTTTCTCTCTCATGGATATGCGAATTAGGTTCCATTAGAGCTGGACTATAAATCTGAAGCATATATCAGGCTAATTAGCAAGGTGTATAACCTTTCATGAACAAACACGAAGTTATATGGTTTTAGATATGTTAGTAGTTCTAATAAAATATGGATCTTGGTTTTCTATTTTGGAAAGGGTATCTTGGGAAGAAAATGGATGTGTACCTTTAAGTTAACTTCACTTGGATATTTGGATGAGTTACGATAAATTCTTGAGTATTCACGGTAAGTTGTGGTTTTGTGACCCTTAGATTTCTAAGAGTTATGATTGCTTAATACCCTAATATTCTCTATATTCACTTGGGGCCTGGCACAGAAACCAAGTATTAACAACTAGGAGTTTAAGTACCACAGATATGGACATAGTAACACGGATTACTATATCTAACAATTTTTGTTTCTTTTTTGGATAAAGAAAGAAGCATCAGCCAAGAGAGAGAGAGAGAGAGAGAGATGCTTCATAGGTTTCAATTATGATTAATGGTTTCTGGATAAAGAAAGATCCCATGGAACAACTACATAGATTTTTCTATCTATTTTAGAAGTCAGAACATAATCTAGTAACTCTCGACTAATATGTCAAGGTACAAGGGATAACAGAAAATAGGCAGTACCTGACCCAACGCTTGCATGCTAAGAGCTCGTAGGTTTTCTTTAGCTAAAACTGTGGAAAGAAAATGCCTGCAAGTTACAATAGTAAATCAGTACACTAGTCTAACTTAAAAGTAAAATGGAAAGAAACATCTTTAACAATTAGTTTATAAATTGAATTTCTAGATTTACTATATTCCATCAAGGAAGTGCAAAAAGTAGTTTGATGGAGAAAAAGAATTTTGAATATGTCAAACCTGACTTCAGAAGGAATTCGTGGAAGCACGTACAAAATAGCACAATCTAAATATCCTGCTGCTTTCAAGAAAACAACAATGGTAGCTCTTCTGCTTTCTGAAATGAACCATACACAGATATCATAATGCCACAACATCCCAGAGATAATGCACTTAAGTTGTCAACATGGCAGTGTGAGAAAGTATGAACTACAAAGAAGACCATCACTACTATAGGTTAACAATCCTTCGTAACAATAAAGAGAAATCAAGATGGTTTTGAATGATGTAAACTTAGATTAGATGCCTACTACTGCACAAGTAACTGCAAATTTTTGGATTTCCTAGCAAAAACCTTCACAATTTTCCTAGCAAAAAATGTATCAGAATACCTAGGGAAGAATACTTCAGTTATTTTTAGAACAATTGGTCAATTGTGCAGCACATTTTGCTACTTGCTATCTATTTATAGTTTACACATCAGGACCAATGCTTCGCATGACTGGAAAAAGCCTTTGTAGTTTATATTCCACCCTTATCAAGCAATTTATGAAGTAGCATTTGATTTTTCTATTTGATACACTAAAAAAATAAATTATATAGGTAGAAAGAAACTAGAAATTTAAAAACATTTTGCCATTTGCTATCTATTTATAGTTTTTCCTTCCACAAAATGCTTCATATTCAAACTTTTTTTTATAAAATTGTTCCGGTTATACATAAAACAAGGACAAAATGCTAAAGTAGAACCAAATTTTGAAGGAAATTTAGACTAAATTTGTCGATGAACAAACTTAAAAAGTAGATACAACATTCTAACCATCACAATCAAAATTAAAAGACTCGAGAGTGGTGTATCTGTCAAAATCAGATAGATATATAGCATTCGTGAATGTTGTAGATAGATTATAGCGTTCATGAATGTTGTGGATGGTCTATAGCATTTTTGAATGTTGTTGATGAATAATAACGTTCATGAATGTTGTAGATAGTGCATAGCGTTCTCTAATGCTATTGATTTATTATATCATTTCTGAACGCTATCAATTTTTTATAGCGTTTTGAGTGCCATAAATATGCTACACAATTTTATATCTGAATAACCTGTTCTGTATCACATACAATTAATCTGTGCATCATAAAAATTTATACTGAAATGCAATTTTGATTTCAACAGTTCCAGTCGCAACTTCCATTTCGATCAATTAAGATATAGAAAAGGTTTGCCAAAATAAATAAATTGTACATTTTTCATTAAAATATTCAAGATGTACAAAAAGTTGTTGTATGCCTAAAGTGATCGAAATAGTAGTCCAAAATAAATTTTTCATGTAAAAAGAATTCAAGATGTACAAAACGTTTGTAACCAAAAACTAAACCATTCTATTTCCAGACTCTTTCCTTCTAGCTTATATCCACAACCATAAAAAATTACACACCAACCTACACAAATTTGAGAATAAAATAAATTGGCATTATTATATAAAAAATAAGTTCATACAAGATCATGTATCCATGTATTCCATAAACATTTATCTTTGTTGCATTTGTATTCCTTGCAAAGAATCATGGTATACAAGGAGCGCAACTTATGAATGCATCAATTTGCTGGAGTAACTAATAGGTGATTCCTATACAACTATTAGCTTTATGTTGTAAAGAGAATATTGCATCATCTAAAGACTACTTCATCAACAAGTATAGCAAGAATCTTGGTATTCTAAATTAATTATAGATTTTGGTAGGCATTGTAGCATATTTCCCACATCAAAAAATTAAAAGATAAAGCATCTCTCATACGGAGCTTCTGCAGCCGTCAGGCAGTGCCATTCATATTTGAGGTATTTGCCACAAGTGTGGTCCGCTTCATGACAGATTCTTCAAGACCATCAGGCAGTGTCATTGTCAATTGTGGGAAAACAATAAGAACCTGGTGTGCATAATTAGAACTATATAGAGATAAACAATGTACGCACAAACCTATGTCGTCTCATTTCCTCTTTCTCTACAGCCCATATAACCACAATGTCAGAGTTAGAGTGTTGTACAAAGAAAAAGTTATGAAATATGATACATGCCCAATAAATATAGTTTAATAATATAGAGGAGGAGAGTTATCTAACCAAATAAACTGGCAAGGCTACCTTTGAAAGTGCTTGACTAATAACTGTTTTACCACAACCAAAAGCGCTCGAGATAGCACAAGTTCCTCCAAGCACGAAGGAGAAAAGGGCATCAAGAATGCGCTGAAGTTTTGTTCACAACCAAACAATTAGGAACGTATTTCTTTTTAAAAACAACTTGGATAAGATAACCATTAAGACTGAGGTGAGATAAATTTTAATTATATTTACATGTCTAGTAAAGAGATGAGGGAGTGGGAGTGAGGATTAGGGGGTTGGTGCTGCTCAAAATCTGGGGGGGAATGAAAATCGGGGGAGGGAGATGAAAACTTAAGAGAAATTGTAGAAATTCTTTCTTCCAAATTTAACTTTTTTTAAGTAATTAGTAACAGTTATTTTCATTATAAAAATAAAAGAATAAAACATATAGTAAACCTATAGGTTGTAAGTAACAGTTATTTTCATTCTAGAAAATAGTACTCGGCTTTTTTTACATTTTTTAAGTAATTAGTAACAGTTATTTTCATTCTAGAAAATAGTACTCGGCTTTTAGCAGACCTATCTTTAGGTAGTAAACCTATAGGTGTAAGTAGATTTCAAAAAGAAACTTACAGTCGATGGTACCATAGATAAATATGGTTTTTAGCATACCTATCTTGTCACGACCCGCTCCTATTTTTCGGACGCGAGCACGTGAGCAAGCCAGCTACGTATCGAGCGGACACCAGCCCCTCTCGAATACGTAAATGCTGTCGTGGCTATGGTATACTCTCAAATCATGGCAAAACAAATCTATATCTCAATCCACAACAAGAATATGAAATACGAATGAAACACTACGGGTCGTGGTCTGCAGCCCACTAGCATATATGTCCGATAAGACTCCAAAGAATATAACAAGAGTCTCTAAAGTAAATCAATAAGCAGGATATCACATGAAAAGGAACGAAAAGCACGAAATGATAACAATGTAATATCACTAACAAAATACCTGAAGCATGCATCGCAATCATCTACCATCCCGCTCTGTTAACTAACTCCATGCAATCGGTAAACCTGAAGAGATCATCAGGTCCCCAGGGGACATAGCAAGATACATATAAATATGCCTATCTAGTTGTTTAATCATGCACAAATTATAAACATGATATAAGCAAGGAATGAGGTACACTCGACAAGAGACTACAACCAAAACTACTAACTAGTGACTATCGACAAATGGCTACTGACAGGTGACCATGAACTGGAACATAAGAACAACTACACGTAACTGAACTGCTAAATGAACAAGCGAACATGAGATCAATGGAATACCAAACCCTCGCCCCGAGTGGACTCGCAGGTTTGAACTAATCACTAACCTCGTCCTAAGCGTGGACTCTCTGGTTAGTACTAACCCTAGTCCCGAGTGTGGACTCTCTAGTTAGTTTACGGCAAGGCACCCTCGTCCCGAGTGTGGACTCTCTGGTGCAAGTATAACATCCTCATCCCGAGTGTGGACTCTCTGATGTAAACATCCTCGTCCCGAGTGGACTCTCTGTTGCAAGTCAAGTCAACACCCCCATCCCAAGTATGGTCTCTCTGGTGCAAATAATCGACATCCTCGTCCTGAGTGTGGACTCACAGATGTAAACAGATCAAGGCAAACACCCTTGTCCAGAGTAGACTCTCTGGTACCAAGGAAACAATAACAAGGATTTAGCAGTTCAATTACACGTACTCGTTCTATGACACGACTCAAGCATGGTACTAGTGAGACAAGGTACGACTCAGTCAAGACGCGGTCAAGTCCAGTATAACTACACTGTCAAGTCAAGCAAGACCATAAACTGGTGAACACGGTATATAGAAACTAAATAAAGCAAGTAGACAAGAAAACTAATGAATCATGTAAATCTATAACAAATATAGTATCTATGATAATACACAAATAACATGAAAACTAAAACATGAAATTAAACTGAAGAGAGAGGCAAGGTATCTTGACTGTGGTTATTGTACAAACCGTCACAAGTCAAGGATGAGGATGCCGATCTAGGAGCTGTCAACCTATAACACATATCGCACATGAACCGTGCACGAAAACTATAAATCAATTCTAATGTCCTAGTTCTAAATTCATGGAATAGTGGCTAGTTGAATTAGTAATCTAATAATAATTAATTCTAGAATAATTCACTTAAAAACCTAATTTAACCTAATAATAATCTGATATAATCTAAACATGGAAGTTTGGCCATCAAAGTCGTGTTTCCCAATTTTGGAAACTATGGCACGCAAATCGAGACGTGCCATTGACTATCTAGTCAAATGCTATGAACTCTAGAGTTTGAAAGTGCACCTTGGTAGATTTCAGTACCACGAGTGCGCTGGAATCAACCGTGCGCAAGATCACGCTTTGGTCAAAAGATATCGTCGTTATGGCTAATCGTGACCAAAACGGATCAACCGATCAATTCTGAGTTCAACAGAATAACTAAAATACTAGATGAATGAAATAATTTCTGGGAAAAGTAAATATCGTAGAGCTCTGTGTTAGCTTTCCTAAACTTCAAACGGTTCATGATTTTGATTTTTGGTTCTCCCTAAATCTTGAAAACACCGAAACGTGTCAAGTTTCGGACAACCGATACTCTACAAATTTTTCAGAAATTTAGAAAACAATACATACGAAATAATATTATATATTCAGAAGGTTTACTCGAGACGAAAACAAAAAAAACGGCACGCTAAAATCAGTCGGAGTTGACGGCAATCGTCTCGGGAAATCGAGATCTCTACTGTAACTCTCTCTCAAAAAGGCGGCTGAAATTTAATTAGGGTTTCGAATTATATAGGGAGAGAGAGAGAGAAGCAGTTCAGCCTGGGCGCCAACAGGTGGGTCCCCCTGGGTGAATTTCTGGGTAATTAATTATTTTAATTTAGAAAATTATTTAAAAATCATTTTAAGTCCAATAAAAAACTAATAAATTGCAGAAAAATCTAGAAAGTTCTAGAAAATATTTCCAAGTGTCTAGAATCTAAAAAAATATTTAACGCAAAATATCATCATGTGACCGCATAGTAAATTCCCAAAGCCTATAAAAATAATTTCTATAGGTTTTAATTATATAAAAATTCTCAAAAATTCTAAAAAAATCTAGAAAAATTCTAAAATATTCTAGAAAATATTTCTAACCTCCTAGAACCTAAATAAAAATAACTCGTCTCAAAATAGTCCCAAATGACCATATAGTAATTCATGAAAGTCAATAAAATAAATATATCTTTAATAAATAAATATCTAAAAATGTCTAAAAATTATAAAAAAAATAAATAGCTATAGCATGCTTAAAACCTATCTATAGATCATGTGACCACAAGATGGTCATAAATCACCTGTGGGCTTTGTCACAACTCCTATGATCATAGAAAAATTATATAAACTAATCAAATAAAAAAAATAAAAATATATCACAAAATTTTGGGAAGAGGAGTTACAAATGTACCCACCTTAAAAATAATTTCGTCATCGAAATTCTAATTCATAACTATTCCTAAAAATCAAAGTCTACTATTACTAACCTCAATTTAATTTCTCCAAAAATATTTCATGGCCATCTCTAGTCATTTTATAACTCCGAGTACTTGAGGACTTCTACCCACCTTTGGTCATACTACTCCTCAAATACGGTCACTAAAATCTTATAATCTTCTAACTACTGGCAGTCCTTCCAACAGATATCTAGGGCATATGGCATTTATAATCTCTCATATTTATAAACAACCAAATATTCAATAGTCAAGCAATATTATACTATAATTTAAGAATTTTTGATAAATCTTAGACAGCACGATCGTTCGTCACCCCGAAATAGGAAGGGACGAGAATCAATGGTACGAAAGGCAATGGAGAATAATCGAGAAAAATATGAAATTTCAAGGACGTAAAGAAATTTCTAAGAGAATTTTCAAGGCAGAGGGATTGAGATATCTAAGGGTTTGTCATAGTCGCAGGCTCGTATCATTACAGTTATGTAACCGATACTATATGCTCTGACCTGCATTGGTCACCAAAAAAACTTATCACAATCCGTACCTGCTTTTCGGATGCGAGCACGTGAGCAAGCCAGCTACGTATCGAGCAGACACCAGCCCCTCTCGAATACGTAAATGCTGTCATGGCTATGGTATACTGCCAAATCATGAAAAACAATATATCTCAATCCACAACAAGAATATGAAACACGAGATGAACACTATAGGTCGTGGTCTGTAGCCCACTTACATATATGTCCGATAAGAGTCCAAAGAATATAACAAGAGTCTCTAAGTAAATCAATAAGCAGGATATCTCATGATAAGGAATGAAAAGCATGAAAGGATAAATGTAATATCACTGACGAAATACCTGAAGCATGCATCATAATCATCTACCATCCCGCTCTGCTAACTAACTCATGCAATCGCTAAACCTTAAGAGATCATCAGGTACTCAGGGGACATAGCAAGATACATATAAACATGCCTATCTAGAAGTTAATTATGCACAAATTATAAACAGGATATAAGCAAGGAACGAGGTACACACGGCAAGAGACTACGACCAAAACTGCTAACCAGTGACTATCGACAAGTGGCTACTGACAGGTGACCATGAACTGGAACACAAGAACAACTACATGTAACTGAACTACTGAATGAACAAGCGAACACGAGATCAATGGAATACCAAACCCTCGCCCTGAGTGGACTGCAGGTTTGAACTAATCACTAACCCTCATCCCGAGTGTGGACTCTCTGGTGCAGAACATCATCATCCCGAGTGTTGACTCTCTGATGTAAACACCCTCGTCCCGAGTGGACTCTCTAGTGCAAGTCAAGTCAACACCCTCGTCCCGAGTGTGGACTCTCTAGTACAAATAATCGACATCCTCGTCCGGAGTGTGGACTCAGGATGTAAACAGATCAAGGCAAACACCCTCGTCCCGAGTGGACTCTCTGGTGCCAAGGAAACAATAACAAGGATTTAGCAGTTCAATTACACGTACTCGTTCTATGACATGACTCAAGCAAGGTACTGGTGAGACAAGGTGTCATGACCTGCACACTGTTTAGGGGCACGAGCACGTGGGTACGTCCAGCCTACGCCGCAGTATCGACGGTAGAACGTTGTAAAGGTCATCTAGAATATATAGAATCTAAGACACAATAATAACCTATCATCTCCGTACGAAGGAATATAATCACCACTCATCACATAATCTAAGAAAGATAAGCATGATGATAAAGATAAAGATAAAGATAAAGATAAAGATAAAGATAAGATAAAGATAAGATAAATAGTCTGAAACAACGCTGAGCGCAATCACAAGTTCAAAGACCAAGACAAAAACAATATCCTAAAATAAATACTACAAGTTCAAAGTTCAAAACTAGAATATAATCAAGACAAAATCTAGGTGAACTAGGTCACTATTAGCGGTGCGTCCTCTACGAGCACCGGGTCCACAGGCTGGTCCTGAGTCTATGCCAAACCGTAGTAGGTCGGGCAATCTGCATCTAAATCCTCTAAAATAAAACTGGAATATAAACAACGGAAAGTAATCTGAGGTATGATGTAAACATAAAAATAAAGTGCCATGAGATATTAGAGCGTTATGTTATCGGCGTGGGTCAAGATCAGGCTGTTTCATTTGACCGGCTATGCACAGGTAGTATAATAGTATAGGGAACAGGCCGGCCAAAATGGAAAGCTATGCACAAGTAGTATAAGGTCAGGCTACACCCTATGTGTGGTGAGGGTGGAGCTATGCACAAGTAATAAACAAGTAGGGGTATGATCACATAATCTCTAATAACTCCCCATCCTCGAGTAGTATAATGAATCCAGACATGACAGTCATGACACGGGATTTGAAGAGCATGGGGCCAGCCCACTCCTAAATCGGTGTCTATACAAGTACAAGAAACAATATCAAACAATGTACTCATATACCAGGTAAACCGGAATGACATCTCATGACGAGATCATGTATACTAGTCCGTGTATCCTCGTGTAGAGAATCAAGTATAACACTACACTGAATTGGATATAGTAGATATCAAAGTAATAAAAACTATCAGAGAATATACTTGCCTATTGTCCTGAGCTACTACAACCCACTCAATGAGCCACGAATGGTCAACTCACACAACTGACTTTTATTGCTGAAACAGACATTACGAACATTCTCAGAATGGTCAAATTAGCTAGAAACGCCTATCCATAAGACCAATTCTGAACACAGAAGCAAAACGGTAATTTCAAGTCAAAATGGTGTCCGCCGTTGGACCCACTTTGTACCGAAAAACATGCAGAACCTACGGTCTCTAAATTCGTCAAACTATATGTCTACAAATTTATTTTGATAAGAAACCCAACGGTATGTCCAATTTTGGATTCCGGTGGGCCGTGTACAAAATCGCCCGTTGAGTCGAATTGTGGGCCCGCCAAAATGGTGTCCTAGTCAACGGTCTCAGGATCGGACCAAACTTGGCTCACAGGAACAGAAAAATATTTTGAGTCCAATGGCGCAAATTTCGTCGCGATTTGATGAGTGTGCACAAAGTAATTATAAAATTTTAAAAAATTTCATACAAAAAATTTTGATGGATACGGATCAAATTCGTCCCGCACACGCAACCAATTTAAATTTGTCAAAACCC
>JANAVB010027053.1:0-17500 GCA_029216955.1 Iris pallida
TCGTGTTACGTCCCTCAAAGGACCTGGTGATTTCTCTAGGTATGTGCTTTCATGAATTATCGTAGGATTTCCAACGAAGATCATGATCTTCTCTCTCTCTCTCTCTCTCTCTCTCTCTCTATCGAAGATGACACGCACTTGGACCTTCTAGTTGATTGTATTATTTCTTTTGTCATTTCCCTTTTTCTTCTAGTTTAATTGCTTGGTAGTGGATTATCTCCATCTAGCAATCTGTATAACGACAAACTTAAATTTGATTTTATACTATCTTTATTCTTTATTTTTGTGGATGAGATTTAGTGAAGTCATGGCTATTTATATACTACAAAATTACAGCTTACGTATATTTATTATACGACTGGCATGTACGTTCTCCTACGTATTTTGGGACTAGGGTGTTACATATTTTTGTGATAGCCCATGCAGGTCAGAATAAATTATTTGGTACATGACTGTACCAAGCAAGCCTACATATCGGATTAGAGTCTAGGATCTCATCCATACGCTTGATCTCCTCCCTTGGTTCCATTTTTGAAATCTCACTTGACTGCCATGATTTACCTTTTCTCTGAACCCTTTCTACCGTAATTCTTATCTTTTTCCTTCGTGCTTGATCAAGCTCCAACCGCGAGCGCGGCACCAACAGAGCTTGGGTTTAGGCTTGGGAGGTGGCAGCTATGGTTTTAGATTGGAGGAGAAAGGAACTTGTAATATATATAGATGAGTAGTGAAGGAAGCGCTAGCCTGCCAGCTGGGATGGCCGCATGGCATGCCGTGCCTGGCGTCGTCTATAATAGCAGAACGGGAGCGCAGGTACTGTACGCGCGCAGTTGCATGAGGAAGATGACACTGTTTATCCATCGTCTAAAGGTAAGCGGATCGGGTTTAACTGGTTGGCGGGTTTACTCACCACCCACCTCGCCGAAAGAAAGGCACATAAGTTCGAGTTTTGGGGGCTCGGGTTTGGGGCCACCCGACCCAAAATTTAAAATAGAATATGCTTCATATTATATCGGTATAGGGGATTTGAGGTATATAGTTGGGTTAAAGGCTTAGAATTTTTATTAGAGGATGTAATAGAGTTGTGAGTTGAGTTTTAAGGAAGGAAAGAAAAGAAAGAAAATCATTAAACATTTAGGTTTTGGGTTAAGCCATTTATATTAACAAAATAAATATGACTAATCCATATATACCTATATTTGTTATCTAATTTCTACCATTCTGTTTTTAATAATAATAATGCTAATAATTAAATAAAGAAACCTGGGGGTTTATATCCTCCCCAATTTAGAAGAATTTCGTCCCCGAAATTAAGAATTTTGCATGAATAAGAGTACGTTGTTTGAAAGTTTATGAGAATTAAATGCAATACATAAGTTTGTACCTGAATCTTCAAACAATTGAGGAAAGCGCTCCCGAACAGAATCCTCGTGCTCCCAAGTCGATTCGCCTGGTGAATGGTACTTCTACCTAACATGGACTAGTCGAATCGATGTCCCCCAACACCTTCTTGCTGCTGCGGAGGATCCCAACTGGTTGTTCCTCACATGACAGACTCGGTCCTACTATAATCTCTGAATGATAAAGCACGTGACTTGGATCAGCCATGTATCTCCTCAACTGTGACACATGGAATATGCCATGCCCGCTTCTAGTGATGGAGGCAATGCAAGTTTGTAAGCCACCTCGCTAATCCGCTCCAATATATCAAATGGTCCGATGCACCTCGGATTGAGCTTGCCCCTAGCTCTAAAGTAGATAGTACCCCGGGTAAGCGAGATCTTCAAGAACAAAAGATCGCATACCTTGAACTCCAAGGGTCGACGATGCGCATCTGTCCAATGCTTCTGTCTGTCCTACACTGCTCGAAGGTGACCCTGAATCATCTTTACCTTCTCAACTTTCCTAGTCACTAACTCTGTTATAATAATCTGCCTCTCGTCGACATCACTCCAACACACGGGAGAACGTCTGTAACCTCCGTTAATCGATTTATTAGATTTTTTGAAATTTTTGTATATTTTTAAATCTCTGAAAACTTTCTGAATCTTTGAAATCGTGCAATTCTAATTTTGAGAAATATTTTACGACCGTGATTGCTATCGGTACTTGTTTTCATTAGTTTTGTAAAAACTATTTTTTTGTGATTTTATACTATTGGGATTTTCCTGTCCATTTCCTTAAATCAATAAGTTATAAATATGGTTTGATATAAAGAAAATATTTATCAAATTATGAAATTATAAATATATTTATTTAATGGTCGTTAATTTATATATATATATATTATATATATATATATATATATATATCTATATATATATATATATATTATATATATATATATATATATATATATATATATATAATTAGTGGATAATTGGTATTATTTAAGTAATTAGGAAAATTAGCTAAATTGCAATTAGTTATGAAATAATTTTGATTGTTAACATCTATAATTAGACAATGATTAATTAACTAGTAAATATTTACTACATAAATTATTAGATAATACTACCTAGACTAGCAGACCACAAATTAATAGTGGTTAGTGTTAGTATGTTAGTTTTTCACTATAATTCCTAATTTCTATTACGTGTACAATTTGTTTTAGGGTTTTTCCAATTTCCCCTATATAAGGACACTTTTCCCAATACTTTTGCAACAATCCCAAAACCTAAAATTCCTAGACTACTAGTCTGCCGCCACCCCCCCTCTATAGTTTTCCAACAGCAACAGCCAACCAACCCAGCTCCCTTCCCGACCAAGCTCCGCCATCACTCCGTCTCAACTCCACATTTCCGACCACGACAACCATGTTGGGGCATTTGTATTCTTGACATGTAGAGAACTTGTTATCTACATGCTTAGTAAAGTTTTAGTCCCACATCGGAAATGCACTATGTGGTATCTCAACATATATAGGCTTCTATGTATTGTTGGGATGTGCACATAGGTGGTGACCCAAAGGTGGGAACCATGTGGGTGATTTTACTAAGAGGTAAGAATAAGGCTCCATGGTAAGCTTCTAGCTTTTTGCTCTTGGAAAATTTATTTCCATGGGAGCTAAGCCCCATAGGGGCTTAGCGACTCGGACTCTCGGGCTCGAGGCTCGAACTCGGGCTCAAGCTCAAGGGCTCTTGAGGCATAATGTGGCGTTTTGTTGGCGCACTTTGCACTTAGCACGTCAGCATCGTCGCTAGGCGCATAGTACGCTTAAGTTGCGCTCGTTGCGCGAGCCACTTGCGCTCCACGTTACGCGGGCCTCGTTATACGAGCCCAGTTACGTGCCTTATTATGCGAGCCCAGTTACGCAGCCCGTTACGCGTTACCCGCCACGTTACGCGGGCCTCGTTACGCGAGCCCGGTTACGCCGGTCCAGTTATGCAGCCCAGTGTACGTAGTGTGCGTAGCGTGCACAGCGTGCTTAGAGTGCACAGTGTGCGCAGCTTACGCAGTGTGCGTAGAGTGTGTAGGGTTGCGTAAAGGGGCTGTGTGCGTAAAGTGCAAATCACGCTGGTTACGCGAGTGGCACAACTTGCGGCAGAACGTGTCTTTGCATGTTTGAGCGGTTGCTCCATGTTCGGGGTGGTTATTACCACGTCCCTAACATTGTGCTAACCGGGCAGTTGTTGCAGGGGCCTATATAAGGTCTCCTCCTTCTCTCTCACAGGAAAGAACTAATACACAGGTAGTAGACAGAAAGTTTACAAGTATTTAGAAGCTGTGAGAGAGAAGAGAGGTATTGTACCAGCGTTGAGTTTTGCACGGGAGTTCGTGTTCATCCGAGGAGTCAGAAGATCAAGAGTGTTCCAAGTTCTCCGACGAACTTGCTGGTTCCTGGAAGCTATTCGTGTGGGGCGAATAAAGCTTTGAGCACGGTAATCATTCACCCCAGCAGAAGTTTTTCCATCTTTCGCCTGTCACCTTCTTCGTTTATCTGAATTCTATTAGCGCACCTTCGGTGAAGTGTTTGCGCTAATAGAAATCTGTGCACCTTCTGTGAAGTGTTGCATTAGTAATTATCCGAATTCTATTAGCGCACCTTCGGTGAAGTGTTTGCATTGGTAGAAATCTGTGCACCTTCTGTGAAGTGTTGCATTAGTGGAATTTCTGTTACGTACCTTCTGTGAAGTGTTACGTAATAACGATTGTTTTTACAATTGTTACAAATTCTCAGTTTTCCCTCGAAAAATTGTGCCCCGGTAATAACAATCTCAAAGCTTTATCGCTACGATGGAAAACGTTAATGTTTCACTCTTCAATTCTGACTTTTGTAAGTTAGAAAAGTTTGATGGAGAATATTACCAAGTCTGGAAGAGGAAGGTTTATCTCACCCTTCAACTCAAAGACCTAGATCACGTGCTTCTGGAGGAAGAACCTACTGTTCCAGATGTTGGGTCTGCTGCCGCAATTACCGCGGCTACTAAACTTCAAGCAAAATGGAGAAGGGAAAATAGTATTTGGAGGCTGCTTATCCTGAATGCTGTGGAAGATTCCCTTGCAGAATCCTATTCTAAGAAGACTATCGCTAGAGACATATGGGAGTCTCTCGAAAAACTCTACGAAGATGACAAGAACTGCAGTAAAATCTTTGTGGTTGAAAGATATCACAAGTGGTTCTTTGAGGACGAAAAGTCTATGTTGCCGCAGGTGAAGGAGTTCCTGAAACTACGACAGAAGCTGGAAGACGAGGCGATGTCCCTCCCAGACAAGTTTGTTGTTGGAGGGATTGTCTCAAAGCTCCCCGCTGGGTGGAGCAAGTTCTATGCAAACATGCATAGGAAGAAGCTGGAGATCACCCTTGAAGATCTCCTGCAGGAAATCTATGTTGAGGACCAAATGCGGGCTCAACTGAAAGTGGACGCAATATCCAAGTAATTGGCTAACGCCAATCTGTTGCATTCAAGGGAACCAAGAGGAAAGCATGCGGCTTCCCAAAGCAAGAAGAAGGACCTTGACAATCTAAGAGTCAAGGGTACTTCAATGAAGAAGAAGAAGCCAAAGTCCCACTTGGCTTGCTTCAAGTGTGGCAAGAAGGGCCACTTTAAGAATGAGTGCAAAGCAAAAGCCAAGCAATCGGAGCAAGAAGAGCCTAGTAAGGTAACTATGATCACTGATGTTGTTGCTATGATTGCGCAGGTTGATGCGATAGGAACTGATGCTGACTGGTGGGTAGACACTGGAGCCACATGCCATGTTTGCTCCAGCAAGGAGTGGTTCACCACCTACACCCCTACTTCTGATGTGGTTATGGTGGCAAATCAGGTACAAGCTGAAGTGCTTAGGATCGGGACAGTGGTATTGAAGCTGACTTCTGGTAAGTCTCTGACGCTTCAAGGTGTGAAGTATGTACCTGCTATCGCCAAGAATCTGATCTCAGGAGGCCTACTCTGCAAAGCAGGCCTCAAGATGAACATCAATGCTGGCCAGATGGTGATGTCTATAAGGGAAACATATTTCGGAAAAGCTTTTTATACAGAAGGAATGTTCAAAATTTAGCTTGTAAATCAGTTCAATGTTGTTAATGCAATCACTCATTCTGCTTATACTTTTGAGTTGTGGCATAATAGGCTAGGACATGTTCATTCTAAATGAATTAACAGAATGTCTAATCTAGGGCTTATCTCCAAGTGTGGGGGTAAGGTAGAGAAATGTGAAGTTTGTGCTCAAACTAAGATCACAAGGAAACCCTTTCCTCGGGTTAATTGAAGTACAGATCTTCTGGAGTTAGTACACTCAGATATCTGTTACTTCAAACAGTTCTCTACAAAGGTCGGGATGAAGTATTTTATAACCTTCATCGATGACTTCTCAAAGTATGAATTCATCTACTTGCTGAAGGCTAAAGACGAAGCATTCGAGAAGTTCAAGGAGTTCAGAGCCGAAGCTGAGCGGCAGACTGGACAACAACTCAAAAGAATAAGAAGTGATCGAGGTGGGGAGTACAAGTCTCATGAATTCGCATCGTTCTGCAAAAAACATAGAATTGTCAATGAGACTACGGCTCCGTACTCTCCTCAATCAAACGGAGTAGCAGAGAGGAAGAACAGAACGTTAACAGAAATGATTAACTCAATGTTGTTGACTGCTGGTCTTCCTAAGTGCTACTGGGGAGAAGATGCACTGACGGCCACTTTTATTCTGAATAGGGTGCCTCATGCAACTTCTGACATTACTCCTCATGAACTCTGGTTCAAAGTCAGACCTAACTTGAATGTCATTCGAGTGTGGGGGTGTCTGGCATATGTCAAGCTTCCAGATCTGAAGATTCAGAAGCTTGGGACAAGGACTACTAAGACGATCTTCTTGGGGTATGCCGAGAAGAGTGATGCTCGGAGATTTCTTGATATTGAGTCAAATCATATCATTGAATCTCGCAACGCAGAATATTTTGAAGACAAATTTGTAAGGCAGAAGAATATTGTTTTTGCGGATGTTCCGAAGAATAATGAGGGTGCGCAGGTCTTCAATGAAGATGTGGTCCAAGAAGATGTTGTTGTTGAAACAACGGTTGAACCAGATCTCGCTAAGCTGTCAACAAAGCGAGTGAGGAGGCCTAAGGACTTCGGAAGTGACTTTGTCACCTATCATGTGGAAGCAGATCCTTTTACTTTTGATAAGGCGATGAAGACCAGAGACACAGTTTTCTGGAAGGAGGCGATTGACAATAAAATTGATTCTATCACCTCAAATAACACTTGGGTGTTGGTTGATCTTCCTGAAGGAGAAAAATCCATCGGATGCAAATGGATCTTCAAGAAGAAGATGAAAGCAGACGGAACTATTGACAAGTTCAAGACTAGGCTAGTAGCCAAGGGGTTTTCTCAGAAGCAGGGAATCGACTACTTTGACACGTATGCTCCAGTAGCCCGGATGACTACCATCAGAATGTTGATTGCTCTTGCAGCGATACATAAGATGGTGATACATCAGATGGATGTGAAAACGGCTTTCCTAAATGGCGAGCTGACCGAAGAGATTTATATGCAATAAACAGAGGGATTTGTCGTCAAGGGTCTTGAAGACAAAGTCTGCAAGTTGGTGAAATATTTGTACGGTCTTAAACAGGCTCCCAAGATGTGGCATGAGAAATTTGACAAGGTTATAAGGTCAAATGGCTACATGGTCAGCGAGACGGACAAGTGTGTTTACACGAAGTTCGCTGATGGAAGAGGTGTGATCGTTTATTTGTATATGGACGACATGCTTATCCTAGGTATGGATATGAGCTGTGTCACGGAGACAAAGAGGTTTATCTCGAGCAAGTTCAGTATGAAGGACTTGGGGGAAGCTGATGTGATCTTAGGGATCAAGATCATCCGGACAGATACTGGACTAGCGCTGTCACAGTCTCATTATATTGAGAAGATGATCACTCGTTTTGGGTATCGGGATTTCAGGGATCGATACGCCGTACAGGTGTGATCTGAAGCTGAAGCCTAATTCAGGGGAAAGCGTCAGGCAGTTGGAGTATGTAAGCGTAATCGGGAGTTTGATGTATGCTACTACTGCCACAAGGCCTGACGTAGCTTTTGCTGTGGGAATGCTGAGTCATTTCATGAGCAACCTTGGTGTTGAACACTGGAATGCTGTGAAACGGGTTATGAGATATCTCAAGAAGACTCAGACGTATGCACTGTACTACAGCGAAGATCCGCAGGTAGTGGAAGGCTTCAGTGATGCCAGCTGGTGCTCAGATTTGGAGAGCGAGAGCTCCACAGGTGGATATATTTTTACAATGGGTGGAGCTGCTATATCATGGAAGTCGAAGAAGCAGACAATGCTCACGCGGTCATCCATGGAATCTGAGTTCTTTGCACTTGACACCGCAGCCGAGGAAGCAGAATGGCTTCGGGAGCTCATGTATGATCTTTTAGTAGTTGGGTCGCAAATACCGGCAATACCGATATACTGCGACAACCAGGTGACTGCGACGGTGTCATCAAATGGCCTCTTCAAGGAAAAGAAGAGGACTGTACGGTTAAAGCACAGGGCAGTACATGATCTTATTAAGAGTGGTGTAATTGCAGTGATTGATGTTCGAAGTCAGGAAAACCTGGCGGATCCATTCACCAAGGGCCTCAAGCAACAGCTGGTCGATGATTCAGTATGTAAAATGGGCTTGAAGACATTCTGATATTAGTTATTGTATTCCTACCATAAAGTTTTATGCTATTAGTTCAAAGATTTATCTACTAGGCATCTAGCTTTTGGTTCAAGGGAGGACCATTAACTGGAAGAATATCAGGAACGGTGGGTACATGTTCTATTGGGCATGGAGAGGTAACGGACCTATAACCACTGTTGTCTACTGTTGTTTTTCTGCGGAAAACGGTTCCTGTGGAAAGTTTGGCTTAATTACCTTAATGAGTTCTCAGGCAGAGTGAATGTCTGGTGTGCTTTAGCAGAAAGTACGGTAGAGCAGCACTACAAGGAGTGAAACTCCATGCTATAGTAGGGTGACTCCACGATGAGGTTTCTATATGTGGGGTGCTGCCCAGGAATAGGATAAAGCCTCGGCTTCGCAGGCCAAGTCACAGCGACGTAGCACCGCAAATAAACAGTTAGCCTAATGTTGTATGTTAAAAATAAAGAGGGGTGTAGTCAGCACTACAAAGAGGAGGAGTTCCTCATGTTACAGTGGCACGACACCACGATGAGGTACCCAGTTAGGGATAAAGTCTCGGCCTTGCAAGCCATGTCGTTGCGGCATAACACCGCAAGGGAGCCTACGGCTTCTTGTTGGGTAGTTTGGCACTACAAAGAGTAAGTTGCCTCATGCTACAGTAGTATGACACTACAAAGGTTCCCAGATATGGGGTGATTCCCAGGGAGGGGTAATGCCTTGGCTTCGGGCCATGTCATAGCGGCGTAGCATCGCAAGGGGAGCGTAAAGCGTTCCATGCCATGTCTCTTTATAATGAACTCACCTATAGTGTATGGACAGAGATATCATGCCGTCTCTTGAGGGTAAACTTGTAGATGCCCAAAAGTATACACTGAAACCAGGCTGGCACAGGGCTTTTAATGTGCATAGCCAGAAGCACATGTGACTATATTATGTGAGTAGGAACAACTTCAACTATGGTGCAGAATTCAAGGCTTAGTCCATTCTTGTATTATAGTCTGTTGTTTAACCCATGCGGAAAGATTCAAGTCATCGCGACATCTCTCCTAATGCATGATGGACAGTCACTGTGGAGAACACTCGAACGCATATATATTGAGATATGTGGAGGATTGTTGGGACATTTGTATTCTTGACATGTAGAGAACTTGTTCTCTACATGCTTAGTGAAGTTTTAGTCCCACATCGAAAATGCACCATGTGGTATCTCAACATATATAGGCTTCTATGTACTGTTGGAATGTGCACATGGGTGGTGATCCAAAGGTGGGAACCATGTGGGTGATTTTACTAAGAGGTAAGAATAAGGCTCCATGGTAAGCTTCTAACTTTTTGCTCTTGAAAAATTTATTTCCATGGGAGCTAAGGCCCATAGGAGCTTAGCGACTCGGACTCGGACTCGGACACGGACTCGGGCTCGGGCTTGGGCTCGGACTCGGGCTCAAGGGCTCATGAGGCGTAATGTGGCATTTTGTTGGCGCACTTTGCACTTAGCACGTCAGCATCGTCGCTAGGCGCATAGTGCACTTAAGTTGCGCTCGTTGCGCGAGCCACTTGCGCGCCACGTTACGCGGGCCTCGTTATGTGAGCCCAGTTACGCGGTCCGTTACGCGAGCACAGTTACGTACCTCGTTACGCGAGCCCAGTTATGCGGCCCGTTACGCGAGCCCAGTTACGTGCGCCACGTTACGCGGGCCTCGTTACGCGAGCCCAGTTACGCCGGCCCAGTTATGCAGCCCAGTGTGCGTAGTGTACGCAGCGTGCTTAGAGTGCACAGTGTACGTAGTGTGCGTAGAGTACGTAGGGTTGCGTAAAGTGGCTGTGTGGGTAAAGTGCAAATCACGCTGGTTACGCGAGTGGCACAACTTGTGGCAGAACGTGTCTTTGCATGTTCTGAGCGGTTGCTCCATGTTCGGGGTGGTTATTACCACGTCCCTAACATTGTGCTAACCGGGCAGTTGTTGCAGGGGCCTATAAATGGTCTCCTCCTTCTCTCTCACAGAAAAGAACTAATACACAGGTAGTAGACAGAAAGTTTACAAGTGTTTAGAAGCTGTAAGAGAGAAGAGAGGTATTGTACCAGCGTTGAGTTTTGCACGGGAGTTCGTGTTCATCCTAGGAGTCAGAAGAGCAAGAGTGTTCCAAGTTCTCCGACGAACTTGCTGATTCCTGGAAGCTATTCGTGTGGGGCGAATAAAGCTTTGAGCAACGGTGATCATTCACCCCAGCAGGAGTTTTTCCATCTTTCGCCTGTCACCTTCTTCGTTTATCAGAATTCTATTAGCGCACCTTCGGTGAAGTGTTTGCGCTAATAGAAATCTGTGCACCTTCTGTGAAGTGTTGCATTAGTAATTATCAGAATTCTATTAGCGCACCTTCGGTGAAGTGTTTGCGTTGGTAGAAATCTGTGCACCTTCTGTGAAGTGTTGCATTAGTAGAATTTCTGTTACGTACCTTCTGTGAAGTGTTACGTAATAACGATTATTTTTACAATTGTTACGAATTCTCAGTTTTCCATCGAAAAATTGTGCCCCGGCAATAACAAACCACCATTGTCTTTGAGACCACGGCCAATGGCTGGACCACCCAACTCAGCCACCATTGTCGGAGTTCCAAACCAGCCACCGCAAAGCCAATCGCAACCAATGCCGCCATCACCGTACTATTTCGTCAGCCCTATCACCACCGTAAAAACGATAGCCAACCTCTGACCGCCACCGTGGCGACTCAAACCGCCACCACCATCATTGTCAAACCCACAACTACCACCACTATCATCGTCCCATACACCCGGTCGTTCCTTATTCCCAATCGCAGCCCCGCTGCAACCACCACAAGTAATCACCCTCGCCACAATCACCGATCCAACCACACGCGGTCGAGTCCCCCGTACCGCCACCACATAAATACGAGAGAGAAATAGAGGGTGAGATAGAGAACCTGCTTACCGCCGCCGACCATGGCTCACCGTCGCCCTTCCAGGTACGTCCGTCGGGAACCCCCGACCCTCTAAGAGCCTACGACCAGATAGCCACCCTGCCGGTGCTGTTTGACTGCCGACCTTCGCCCGCTTCCTCCGCGCCAAATCCGTTACTTCTCTGCCGATGCTGCCCCACCGTCGATGAACCCCAGCGAGCCCTCTTCCTGAGTCTCCCCTTCTCTTTTGAAATCATGGTTATTTGATGAGTTTTAGGCATTGAGTAGCAGCTCATGTCCCATATATATATATATATATATATATATATATATATATATATATATATATATATATATATATATATATATATATATATATATATATATATATCACAAATGTTATTTATATTAATACTTGGGAAGTATGTGTATAATATTTTATTGATCGACTCAAGTCATGAGCCCCCTCCTTCCTTTAGTCAGCTAATAGTTGTTTGGGTTCACTATGAGCAAATGACTCTTATGCCTTTAATAGTTTTATTATTATTTGTATCATTTTCTGTGGTTAAAAACATTGGGGATTTGAGAAGTTGTCAATTTAAAATGTGAAGATGGGTTGACCCTTATAGCAGAGCTGACCCCCATGTCTCTTATATTTGCCTTCTATTTTTTAATTGATTTATTCTATTATTGTTTTGTTAGATGTGAACAGTAGTAATTTGAGCCCTTTCTTTTGTCTTTTTATTTTGAATTTTGTTTCATGGGAGAAATGACCCCCTCTCTCTATTTATTATTGGGAATTTAGGTGGAGTTGACTTTGAGCCCTTCTTGCCTACTTTAATAGATTAGTTTTCTATTATTATATTTGTTTTTATTAGTGTTATTTTATATTTATATTAATGAGAGTGAATAGCAGTCGAACCTTTTATTGTTTTTATGGTTAATTAACATGATTAGTGATAATTATCATTTAGGGATGAGTGAATGAAATGAGGGCAGAGACTTCTCTCTTCCTTCAGCTCACTAATAGTAGTGTATAAGTAGTTTCTTTTCTACAGCTCAGTTTTAATAAGTTGGGTTAGTTGTAATTATTTTCTTGCATTTGGACTTCAAGCCCAGGAGCTTTTGTCTAAATTGGTTTTGTTTGATGAATTGTTTTGGGTCGGACTATCAGCTCAATAGCTTGGAAGGCTATTAAGCCATCTGTTTTATTATTATTTTGTTGGCTAGACTGGGATCAGGGCCCAGTAGTAGTTTTGATAATTTTGGCTAATTATTTTGGATTTTTGGGCTTTTATTATAATCATGGACTTTAGGCCCTAAAATATAATTTGGATAAATATATAGTTTGAGCCTATATTATAATGGATATTTAGCCTTGATATAATAAATGTATTTTTTTATTTCTAAAAACTTTATGTGATTACAATTTATTTTGGCACCAATATTATTCTTAATCAAACTATTTTTTGTGTGACTAGAATAATCTACTCTTGGTCATGACTAATATAGTAATTTTCTATCCTTTGGTCATGAACTTCTTTCGTGTCTCGATAATCGTACTGAATCCTGATTATGGACTTTAATATACCTAACTAGACTATCTGGACTGTTCTGGACCCGATGGAACTGTTTGCGTCATCGTTTGGGACCATCTTGTGGAGCATAGTGTCGTATCTACCTTGTATCGACAAGTTCGTATCGTGCATGTTGACTCCAACCATTTCAGGCAAGTACATTCTCTGTTAGTTTTCATTCATGATAATATCTATATTGCCTGCTCTAGACTACTTTACTTGATGTTGACACATTATTAACACGGACCAGTACTATATAGATCTTATCATGAGATGTTATCCCCTTAACGGGTGCATCGGGTTTTCATGTTCATGTACTTTACCATGTACATCGAGTACTCCTTGTATTCGTATTATTCATGTACACTCATGTGCTTTTATGTATGTTCATGTGCTCTCATGTACTCACATGTGCTCTCATGTACTCCCATGTTCTTACATGTACTTCATGTATAAACTAACAATCATGTACGTAACGTAACTTGATCGAATCCTTGTGTATTGATTAGGGTAGGGGGAGTAGAAGTGGTTATGTGATTAAATCTCATTAGTGTAATCATGTACATGTCGATTATGCCTTAACGTATAATCGAGTTACCATAGAATAATCATGTACAACCTAAACTGATCACATAACCATCTTGTGCTCTTAAACACTTATATTATTTACAGTTCATAGATTCTCTATCTTATTCATGTACTCAGATTCCCTGTCTATATTTCCTACC
The DNA here is from genome assembly GCA_029216955.1 of Iris pallida. Taxonomy (NCBI): domain Eukaryota; kingdom Viridiplantae; phylum Streptophyta; class Magnoliopsida; order Asparagales; family Iridaceae; genus Iris; species Iris pallida. The sequence continues at coordinate 13,353 of JANAVB010027053.1, forward strand.
ATGCATTGGAACTGCTTTCAGAGTTATGTGCTTCACTCTAATCCTGACTGTATAACCACATTTTTAGGAATTATTATCTCCCACATATTTGGACTACATGATGATGCTAGCTGAGATGGTCCTCGATGTTCTTTTCGTCGTGAGTTGACTCCCGGGAGTTTCATGCCTTCGTATCTATGATTCATACTTCATTATCGGATTTGTCTCCGATATTTTCTGATCCGACATATTCTTTTGTAGACTGTAGTTGTTTCAGTGTTATTAATATCTTTTCTATTTCATATCTTCCTTAGTCGTTTTTGGTGTGATTTGAGTACATTTATTATGGAGGGGTCGTCGGGGGGAGGCCTCGCCGGAGGGGAGGAGTTCGTCGGGGGGAGCGATCGCCGGAGACGAGAGGGGGAGGGGGAGAGAGATTTGGGGCTCGAGGTGGGAGATCAAAAATTTGGGTGAATTAAAATAAAATCGATCGGGTTTCAGAACCCTATATGAAAGTTTTTAGCGACGTCTGAAAGAGACGTCGCTAGACGTCACTGTTCAGTAATAGGATAGCGACGGACTTGATTAAATGTCGCAAAACGTCGCTGAATAAAATAAATCAGCGACGTTTTGCGACTAAATAGCGACTTGTTTTTTCCAAACCATAATTCTAGTCACTATTAGTCGCTAAACGTCGCTGATAGTGACGTTCAGCGACGTCATTTTCATACGTCGCTAAATACACAAAACATAGCGACGTTTTTAACTGGAGTCGCTAATCTCATCGCTAATTTGACGTATTTTGGTAGTGTTACCATGGATCATCTAGATGTTCACTACAATAAAAAAGTGTTTTAACGACACTCAAAAATGTCGTTAATGACTTTCCATCACACTTTTCTAGTGCTGTCTAGCGGGGGTGTCATAGAAATTTTTTGACTTTCAATGACACTCGATAAGTGTCATGTAATAACTTTATGATGACATTTTCTGAATGTCGTATAATGTTTATTGCACGACACTTTACTGGTGTCATCTTAACATGCTTCAATAACAGCTGATAAGTGTTGTTAAAATTACGACACTTTATAGATGTCAGTTAAAAGCATTAAATGACAATTAATAAATGTCGTAGATATTTTTTACAACACTTTTTATGTGTCAACTAAACATGTAAATAATAGATGTCAGACACCTTATAAGTGTCATCTAAACTCACTTCAACAACACATTTTAAATGCTGTCAAAACATCATCAAAATATCTTTAAAATATAAATTTATTTCATATATAAATTTATTTCATATATATATATATTATATATATATATATATATATATATATATATATATATATTATATATATATATATATATATATATATATATATATATATATATATATATATATATACACACACTATTAGCGAAAACTTAATTTTACAAATAACAAAACTTTAATGTGCCAACAATAATATATTAAAATATTTCAAACCTGTACATAGTGTACTACAACTTAAAGTCCAATTATTCGCAGTTTTCAGCTCTTAAATACCAATTGAGCCACAACTACTACTTTCAACAAGTCAAATAAATGTACAAAAAGCCAATACAGTTATTTCTGGAGACAATAAAGCCATCCGAAGACAATAAAGCCATCCTGAATAACAGGACCTATTACAACTATAAGCATGGAATTCCTCTCCTTGTCATAACTTCAAGTTGTAACAATCCATGGCACCACTTGTTCGTGAGCCGACCACATCTTTGGTAGTATCTCTTAGTTGGATAGGTTTGAACAGCATTTGTAGGATACATTCTTCTACACTCGTTTTCAAACTGATCCAAGGAGTTGTAACATCCGCCCAGATTACAATCTCCTTGGCCACGACAACCTAAAACATAAGAATGGTGAATAAGTACAATAAGCACATGTCCAAGATGTAGTGTCTAACATATCAACCTAATAAAATTCAATGTCGACATGGACCCATTTGACATTGAACTCCAATTAAGCATCCAACTGAATATAGAAATTTAAATTTTGTAACTTTACTAAGTACCTAATGCCTTCATATTTGTTCTGCCAAAGAAGTAAAATTGAGAAGAGAAATTTCCATCTTCAAACTTCCACATATATCTTTTTCAGTAGAGCTTTCCCAGATTTCTGACAAATTACAAACCCGTGTATTAAAGAAGAATCGAGCCAAAAAAATTCAAATTACAAAGTAAAGACGATAGATGTCAAACTTTGATTCAGATAGAAATACATCCGTTCAAGGTTAGAACAAGTGAAAGAGAGAATCATAAAGCTAGAAGATTGAATAACAAATTAATATTCATAGTGTAAATAAATATGTACCTGCTTATTTATTTAAAGAGCTAACATAAATGTACCCGGTAAGAAGTGAGACAGAAACAGACTGGTGTTGGTGTAGATTTTGCAACTTTCACTTGAAACGCTTGTGTTGTTTTCATTCACAATGATATAGATTATTCCACTGGCATCATGGACCTTACTGTCATCAATTTATTGGAAGAATCAGTGTTAGTAAACAATATCAAGCATTTCATGTTGTTTTATTGACATTGCTTGTCATCATTAATTTAAGATGCCATGTAAAACTTGTGTTAGAAAAGCTAGAACGGTGAGCCATATTTTGTTCAAAAGGAATCACATCTCTACATGTATCTACAAACATCCTAAACTTCCAAGCAAAATAAAATAATGACAATAATATTCAGACTTTTCCAGAAGTACTTTCAACCAATCTGAGCAAAGCTGAAAGAATCATCAAGCAAAGCTGGTCCTACTAAAGTTATCTCGCCCAAAACTGCCTTATTATTTTTTATCCACAAATGAAAAGCATGTATATTCAAAATAAAATGTACTGCAGATGTGCAATAAAAAAAGTTAAACTTGTCCAAAACTACCTTCATATTATTTCTTATCCACAAATAAGAACCATGTACAATTTCAAAATAGCATCTACTCCAGTGCAACTCTTACATTTTAACCACAATAATACAAAGTAGTACCACCGATCTTCCAAAGAATAGCTTGCCTGTAGGGATAGGGTTTTCCTAATTTATTGAGGAATAATTTGACTATAATAGAAAATCTAGATTACGGAAACTAAATTTGAACAACTAATCTTGTATACAGGTCTACAATGTGCAAATGAACGATACTAATCATGTGGAGGTGTACAATGTACCCAATAAAAGTAGTATCCTATCACTTAACCCTATTGTTGAAAAAAATTGTATGTTTCATTTCAGCAACAATGAAATATGAAAGAAAGAATATGGTGATGGCCAATGCGCACTGAACGAGTTTGTAACTGAAATAACAAGGCACAGACATGCTGAAAAGATATCGTTCTCATAAGGACGAGTCATAGATATAAGAAAAGTTAGGCCAGCAACAACAATCACAAAGATACTTACTGATTGCTTTCTTGCCACAGCACCCAAATAGGCCTCCCTACCTCCCACCTGCATCAGGATGCAGAAAATTAATCGCGTAGACAAGTAATTTCACAGAAAAAGGCAAGCACGAGAGAGCAACAAATCAATTGCAAACCATTTGAGTTTCTGGCTTAGCCAACTTCACGAGCGCAGTGCCCTTCCTCAATTGCAAACCATTTGAACCACAACAAAACTTCAATCACCCGCAACGATTAGCAAATAGACTATCGTACGCAATAGAACTATTTGAGTATTCTTAAAAACTCATGAATGACAATACCAATTACCATGAGTCTGAAAGTTTTGTATCTAACTAGAACAGGTCCAAAATAAATGTAATATACAAATATCAGTAAACAAATCAAGTACAAAAACAACACTCATTGTCATACTGAAAAGTAAGTTGACATGTACAACTGCAACGACTATACAGTCTTGCATAGCTAGTCTAAATATGGATATGGATATATACTATATACATATGTGAAGGCTAAAGATCAATATTTATAATAAGATAAGGCAAGACGGTAAATTGTCACCTGTATTTTTGCCTCAAATCGAGTTTGGCCAGCTTGATCTATGTTTTTCGACCCTGCCATATCGACAAGCATCAGCCTGGCCCTCTGACTCTCTGATTGATGGAACATCCAATATTATCTGTAAAAACATTTACAAAAAGAACACACATTAAGTTACGGCAC
>JANAVB010027053.1:20000-34066 GCA_029216955.1 Iris pallida
TATCATTTTTGGCCTAGGAGTATTTTGGTCATTTTGGTTTCTTGGATTTATTTCTTAAGAGACTAACCTAGAGTTGACTTTGACTTGGCAGCTGCCACTTGGCACCTCATACAGGCCACGTAGGCAGCTGCCACTTGGCATGGATGTGGGGGCCATGACTGATAGGGCAGCCCCCAAGCCTCGTGTCATAGGATTCGTGTCGGACACGAAATCCAGTGTGCACTGTTTTGCACTGACACGCGCGCGCGAGATCTGCTTATGATACAGGTCTCGTGTCCGCACAGGACACGTCGTGGACACTTTGTGTTGTGTCGAAAGTGTAGCCCTACATGTGGGCTACATGTGGACATAACCACGAGGCTCCACGTGAGCCGTGTCGTGTCCACGAGCTTGTGTACCAGCTGCATGAGACACTGCACGAGGCTCGTGCTGTCCCCTGCTTCTCGGGCACTGTATCGGACACGACACGCACGGTTTGACATGAAACTTGCTGGACACCTAAGGCACATTTCTGACATTACACGGACAAAGTTTCATAGAGTTTCATCGAGTAGATTGGGAGAAATCCCACCCTACTGATTTACACACACGCACACAAGCACACAAACACTCATTGACACGGACTTCGTGTCCTGTCCTGACACGACGAGGACTCGGTACAGGGTGTCGAGCCTCTAGCCCTATACCCCCTATTTGTGTGCACGAGCACGTTGTGTCTTGAGCCCTGTGTCGAGGCCAATCGAGCTCGACACGGCTGCACGAGGCCTAGGCTACACTATTTTTCTGATACACATGTTATTTGATGTTTTGACACTTCATGTCCAAATCTTGGACACGTTTGGGCTCTCTTGGACACGTGGGGCTTGTCCCTACCACTGTACACTAGTTTCCTATATTTATTTTGAGTTTGTTTGGTTATTTGGGGTTTTCGAATATTGTTATAATATGTTCATATTTATCGGTATTTTACCAGTTGTTGTTTTGAAATGTATTCTCAGGTTTGGGGTTTTATTGATTGGGATTTAGATTCATGTATAAACTTGAGATTATATAGGTTTAGTTCTATTTTGATTGATATAGTTGATTGTGATATATATAGGTATTTCCATATGTACATATGGGTCATTTGGGTTTACATATAGGTAGGTTACTGTGCAATTCTGAGATTGTATATTGAGTTTGGGGTTGTGATTCTCAGGTTTCATGAGAATGTATCCCTATACAAGCCATGAACCTGAGAACATAAGCCCTTACTGTCTACACACACACTCTCCTACTCACTGTCACACCCCTCACTCTTCACTCTCACTGTCACACCCTCTCACTCTCACTGTCACACCCTTAACACACACACACATTGGACTGAAACACACACACACACACACACACACACACCCCCCTCACCTTATCACTCTTTGTCTATACACACACCCACTCTCTAACTTGCAGTCCCCCCACACACACACCATATCACTATCCACTATAATGTTGACACACACACACTCACCCTATATATATATATATATATATATATTTATATATATATAGATATATATATATATTATATATATATAATATATATATAATATGTATGTTATGAATGGATTTATGCAATAAAAATGCAAGATAATGAATGACATGAATGAATGATTAAATGAATGCATGAATGAAAATATATATATGTATACAAGTATGTATGCAATGTAAGGAGGTAATATATGAACTTAAACATGAATGTTTATATGCCTATAGGTATGCCTATATATAGTGTATGTAGATATGTGTGTATATGTATTTGTGTATGTGTGTTGGTGTTGACCTTGTGATTGTGTGTGAGTGCTAGGCTAGACTTGGTTAGGCACAATGAGACTTGATTGGGCTAGGACTTGACCTAGTTGACCTAGTTTGACTAGTGTAGTTGACTAGAGTTGACCAAAAGTTGACTTTAGTGTATAATGACGTAGAAATCATATAGAATGCATTGTAATCTTCAGTATTACCATTCTGGACATGTTGTGACATGTGTTCTAAATAGGACTCATCTACTCTGTCTGGACATCTACACTTACCAGATACTCAGGAATCAGGCGAGTACATCTCTGATCATTTCATACTTGTTAGGATTTATATTCTTGCTCTATATTACTTTACTTGATGTTGTACATTGTTAACACGGATTAGTACTATATGGATCTTTACATTGAGATGTTATCCCCCTCGGGAGCATCGGATACATCATGTCATGTGCGTTTCACTTTCATCAGTACTCTTATGCTTTCATTATTCATGTATACTCTTGTGATTCATGTACTCTCATGTTCGCAGAGCTCTCATGTATACCTTCATATGCATCCATTTATGGGCCTCCATGTGAAATATTGTACAATAACATAACTTGTCTGGATCCTTGTGTATTGATTAGGGTACGGGGGAGTAGAAGCAGTCATGTGAACAATTCCATTATAGTCATTGTATAAACTCTTTAGTGTAATTATTGCAAATTCAAGCCGTTCACATGTCTATCTTGTACTCTACATCACTAGTCACTGATAGTTCTCTACTTATAGTAGCTATTATATTATAGTTCTCTCTCTTTTACTACATGTACTTTCTTTCAGCGTTTCATGTATTTTAGTCTATTGTATGCTTATATTCCTGTCTTGATATGAACTGTTGAGATTATGTGCTCGTTCATGTCCTAACTGAACCTGTTGAAATATTACAGAGGATGACGAGGACCATTGTCCTAACTATTATGGAGCTGCCATAGATGACACCTACACAACTTGGACCTTTAGCAGGATCCATCATCAGTGGAGGATTTCACCCCTATAGTTTAGGCTAGTTAGCTTAGACTTCTATCTTATTTTGATGTCTTGTCTCACTTGGATTACATTTATGTTTATATTTGGGATCTTATTATTTTGGATGAGATGTTATCTTAGACACTTAGACTTCTTCTCATGTTTGTATCTCATTTGATAATTTTATTATCTACCTATCTATCTATCTATCTTATCGTACTTTTACCTTAATTGTGATTGAGTTGTACATTTCTGTATTATCCTCCGTTTGGAGTGTATATACTGTACAGGTACCTTATAATTATTAGATGTATGTGACCTAGGACATCGTTCTACCGCCGACACTGCGGTGTAGGCTGGATGCACCCACTTCTCGTGCCCCTACACTGGGTACGGGTCGTGACACGTTTATAGTGGTGGCCCATGCGGGTCTCGAGTTATGTTGTGGTATTTGAACTAGAGTATCACTACAGCCTGTAGTAAGATATAGGATATAGTTTTGAAGGTACTCAATCACACCTAGGAAAACTCTTATCTGATTCTATCATCAAAATTCTTGCTGCTATTGTCTTCCTTTGAAATAAATTGTCCTCCTTTGACGTTATCGATTCATTCTCAGTAATTGCCTTCTTGTTTGATCTATCTCCAGGATGGTGCAAACACGATCCCATCGCTCTGGCCAGAGGGATACTACTGAGAGGTCTGCCACCTCTCGTCTGGCTCAGCCCGGTCAGGCAGCTCCCGTAGTACCTTCTCATGTCGGAGTTTCTGCCGCATTTAGGGGTGCACCTCCGCCTATTCCGAGATCTTCCTCTGTCATTCCTGATTTCTTCCAGCAGCAGTAGCAGCCACTTTCCGGATAGGTTGACGTGGCACACTTGTTCGACTTCTTTCAGAGGATGGTGGAGGCCCCGACAACAGTCCGCTCATTTTCAGCAGGGCATAGAGAATGCCCATCAGCTTGCCCTGACGACAGTGGAGAGAGTCATTACGCAACCCCAGGCAGGCCAGATTCAGTATCAACCGAAGACACCAGGGATCCAGGACTTCCAGAAGATGCGTCCGCGGGACTTTCGCGACACAGAGAGATTCTATATGCAGATGACTGGATAGAGCACATCGATGAGATCTTCCGGCTGGCGGAGATACCAGCTCGACTGCAGATTGAGGTGGTAGGTAGTCAGATGCAGGACCTGGCTCGCACTTGGTACCAGACGGACCCGAGGGTCGATACAGAGGGACAGACTTGGGCAGCCTTCAAGAAGCTGTTCAAGGAGAAGTTTTTCCCTGACACAGCTCTTGGCACCCTGGAGTCACAGTTTGAGAGCTTAGTTCAGGGCAGTTAGACTGTCGAGGAGTACGCTGGGGAGTTCTGTTGTCTGGGCATATTTTTGAGGGACTCAGTGAGACAGCGAAGGCCGGGAGATTCCGAAAGGGGTTAGTCAAGGAGGTCAAGTCCTTGACCAAGAGTGACCGGAGTGCCACTTTTGAGAAGATTCTGGTGGATGCCCTAGCAGCAGAGGGTGATCTTGAGCTGAAGCTCAGGAGGGAGACACTCATGGAGTCAACAGCAGCGGAGGCCAGGCCAAGAGGCCTCACGTATAGATTCAGCAGCAGCAGCAGCAGCAGAGGCCAGTTCAACAACAGTTTCAGGACCAGGGACATACACTTTACCAACAGGCACCCAAGCAACAGCCCATTAGTTGTACTTTCTGCAAGAAGCTGGGTCATAGATGGAATGACTGCAGGAAGAGACTAGGCAAGTGTTTACTTTGTCGTTCAACGGAGCATCAGTGTAGGGAGTGTCCCAAGAACCAGACACCATTGACTCAGGTAGCAGCAGGAGCTAGGGCTCCGACAGGGCAGCAAAGGTTTTTCTAGCATCAATAGCAGGCCAGAGGAGGCCAGCAGGGGCGAGCTTTCGCCATGATAGTTGAGGATGCACGCAGGCAGTAGGAGGGATACTTGTAGGTTCTGTTCTTCTCGATTTTATTCCCACTTTTTCCTTATAATAACTATCTTGAAATTCAATTCCGATAGTTTTGTCTACCTCCTTGTTCATCGATAAATTTGATTCTTAGTATTTTGTGTTGATTGATTTTGATTTTCCCAATATAAGTCGTATGGGCTAGGTCGTCTCAGTTATGGAATTTAGAATTTTCTACAGTCATATTAGCTAGTATAGTGAGGACTATAGTCAAATTGTGGACGTATTTCTTGGGCGTAGGAATTTAAGGTTTTCGCGGCCAAGCATGCGACAATGCAAAAATCTTAAATACCATGATTCTAGAGGTATGTAACATAGTTGGGGACTCTATGATTATCGTAGCCTTACTTACTAGTATGACGAAGATTCTGAGTCTCATGATTTTGGACAGACGCATATGATTATAGGATTGTATGATTAGAGACTTTGATTGATTGGGGGTTTGACCTAGAAAGAGTACGACTATCTTAATTTCGAGGACAAAATTCTTTTAAGGAGGGTAGACTTGTAACACCCACTTTTCTAAATGAGGGTAATTTTGAACTTTTGTATTTTTAATCATTTAATAATGTTATTTAAATCATGTTATAATTTTTGGTGATTTTTAATCATTTTAAAACTATTTAAATCATCGACTTGTGATTTTGGTGTTTTGCTAGTGTAACCTTAGAGACTGCCTGACCTAGAACCTAACCATGTGATTAGGATGTTAATGATCATTTTTGGCCTAGGAGTATTTTGGTCATTTTGGTTTCTTGGAATTATTTGTTAATTATTTGATTGATGGTTGTTATTTTTGACTTTTGCTAGTTGTGACTTAAGAGACTAACCTAGAGTTGACTTTGACTTTGGTGACTTAGATAGCATGGTAGAATGGTGTGGGACCCTAATCTAACTTAAGTTGGTCTTAGTTGACTTGAGTGTGGCTAAGTTTCATAGAAGGATTAGGAGAGTTTTCATTTAGACTTAAGGCTAAGGAGTTGAGCTAGTTAGCTAATGATCTTGGCCCAAAGCCCATTCATATGAAACCCTAACCCTAATTCTCTAAATGACCAGCCACAGCAGCCACTAATGACCTAATTTCATCCTATATAATCCTTCTCCATGACCACTTGCCTCTTTTAGAACACCCCATTGTAGGAAACCCTAATTTCTTCCCCAAATTGTCAAATCTTCCCATTCCTCCACCAAATTGATCCCAATCTTTTGCATTTGGATTGAAATATGGAATAGAGGTTGAAGAAGGCTATCTTACAAGAAGATGAGCTCATTTGGACTTTGCTTGAGGAAGAGGATATCACATTTTAGGGCTTTTTCATTGAGTTTGACACTCAATAGGTAAATCCTTCAAATTACCTCTAAATCCTAGTTTCTTTCCATAGATGCATCCATCTAGGTGTCCCCTAGCTGTAGGTGAAGTTTGGTAGAAATTAAAATTGGTTTGGTATCCGTATCGGACACGTATCACTCATTAGGTCTAGGTGTTTGTTGAAATGCCTCAATGAAGTTTTTATTGTTGTTTTCAAAAACTAATTTTTCAAAAATGTAGATTTATATGTGTTTTCATTTCCCCTTGGACTGAGCTAGATATCGTATCGTGTCCGTGTCCAAATCGGACACGAACACGCTCACAGCACACTATGAGCAGTGCCCTGCTGCTCGAGGAGGATTCCTCCTCGTATAGGCCACGTGGGCAGCTGCCACTTGGCATGGAGGTGGGGGCCATGAATGACAGGTCAGCCCCCAAGCCTCGTGTCATGAGGATTCGTGTCGGACACGAAATCTAGTGTGTACTGTTTTGCACTGACACGCACGCGCACGAGATCTGCTTATGATACAGGTATGGTGTTCGCACAGGACACGTTGTGGACACTTCGTGTTGTGTCAAAAGTGTAGCCCTACATGTGGGCTACACGTGGACATAACTACGTGGCTCCACGTGAGCCGTGTCGTGTCCACGAGCTTGTGTACCAGCTGCACGAGACACTGCACGAGGCTCGTGTTGTCCCCTGCTTCTCGGGCACTGTATCGGACACGGCACAACACGATTTGACACGAAACTTGGTGGACACCTAAGGCACATGTCTGACACTACACTGACAAAGTTTCATAGAGTTTCATCGAGTAAATTGGGAGAAATCCCACCCGTACTGATTTTACATACACGCACACAAGCACACAGACACTCACTAACACGGACTTCGTGTCCTGTCCTGACACGACGAGGACTCGATACAGGGTGACGAGCCTCTAGCCCTATACCCCCTATTTGTGTGCACGAGTACGTTGTGTCTTGAGCCCTGTGTCGAGCCCAATCGAGCTCGACACGGCTGCACGAGGCCTAGGCTACACTGTTTTTCTGATACACATGTTATTTGATGTTTTGATACTTCGTGTCCAAATCTTGGACAAGTTTGGGCTCTTTTGGACACGTGGAGCTCGTGCCTACCACTGTACACTAGTTTCCTATATTTATTTCGAGTTTGTTTGGTTATTTGGGGTTTTCGAATATATATTATAATATGCTCATATTTTTCAGTATTTTATCAGTTGTTGTTTTGAAATGTATTCACAGGTTTGGGGTTTTTATTGATTGGGATTTAGATTCATGTATAAACCTTAGATTCATCTCTCCTACTCACTGTCACACCCTCTCACTCTTCACTCTCACTGTCACACCCTTAACACACACACATTGGACTGAAACACACACATACACCCCTCACCATATCACTCTTTGTCTATACACACACACCCACTCTCTAACTTGCAGCCCCACATACACACACCATATCACTATCTACTACAATGTTGACAGACACACTCACCCTATATTATGTATATATAATGTATGTTATGAATGGATATATATGCAATGAAAAATGCAAGATAATGAATAACATGAATGAATGATTAAATGAATGCATGAATGAAAAAATATATGTACTTATGTATGCAATGTAAGGAGGTAATGTATGAACTTAAACATAAATGTTATATGCCTATAGGTATGCCTATATATATAGTGTATGTAGATATATGTGTATATGTATTTGTGTATGTGTGATGTTGGTGTTGACCTTGTGATTGTGTGTGAGTGCTAGGCTAGACTTGGTTAGGCTTAGTGAGACTTGATTGGGCTAGGACTTGACCTAGTTGACCTAGTTTGACTAGTGTAGTTGACTAGAGTTGACCAAAAGTTGACTTTAGTCTAGAATGACCTAGAAATCATATAGAATGCATTGTAATCTTCAGTATTACCATTCTGGACATGTTGTGACCTGTGTTGCTCTAAATAGGACTCATCTACTCTGTCTGGACATCTACACTTACCAGATACTCAGGATATCAGGCGAGTACATTCTCTGATCATTTCATACTTGTTAGGATATTCTTGTTCTAGATTACTTTACTTGATGTTGTCACGTTGTTAACACGGATTAGTACTATATGGATCTTTACATTGAGATGTTATCCCCCTCGGGAGCATCGGATACATCATGTCATGTGCGTTTCACTTTCATCATGTACTCTTGTGCTTTCATTATTCATGTACACTCTTGTGATTCATGTACTCTCATGTTCGCATAGCCCTCATGTATACCTTCATCTGCACCCATTTATGGGCCCCCGTGCGAAATATTGTAAATAACATAACTTGTCTGGATTCTTGTGTATTGATTAGGGTACAGGGAGTAGAAGCAGTCATGTGAACAATTCCATTGTAGTCATTGTATGAACTTTTGAGTGTAATCATGTGCAAATTCAAGCCGTTCACATGTCTATCTTGTACTCTACATCACTAGTCACTGATAGTTCTCTACTTATAGTAGCTATTTACATTACAGTTCTCTGTCTTTTACTACATGTACTTTCTTTCAGCATTTCATGTATTTTACTCTATTGCATGCTTTATATTCCTATCTTGACATGAACTGTTGAGATTATGTGCTCGTTCTTGTCCTAACTGGACCTATTAAAAATATTACAGAGGATGATGAGGACCTTTGCCCTACCTATTATAGAGCTGCCAAAGATGACACCTGCGACTTGGACCTTCAGCTGGATCCATCAGCAGTAGAGGATGTCACCCTTATTGTTTAGGCTAGTTAGCTTAGACTTCTATCTTATTTTGATGTCTTGTCTCATTTGGATTACATTTTTATATTTGGGATCTTGTTATTATTCTGGATGTTTGTGGAGATGTTATCTTAGACACTTATACTTCTTCTCCTGTATGTATCTCATTTGATAATTTTTATTATCTATCTATCTTATCGTACTTCTACCTTAGTTGTGATTGAGCTGTACATTTCTGTATTGTCCTCCGTTTGGAGTGTATATACTGTACAGATACCTTATAATTGTTAGATGTATGTGACCTAGACAACGTTCTACTGCCGAGACTGCGGCATAGGCTGGACGTACCGCACAGTGACGGCAACCCCGTTGCCGCCCTAATTGAAATGAGAGAGAGAAAAAAGACGAGAGAGACCACAAAAAAAGGAAAAAGTTAGGGGAAAAGCTTTTATCGGGCTGCTATCAGCGCCAAAATTTGGGGAGAGCGATAAAGTAAAAAAATGATGGGAAATAAAATTTAAGACAACACTATAAATCTGCTGTGTATATTATATATATTATACGACATTTCTATGTGGTATTAAAAGTGCTGTTGAATTTTTGTTCACGACATTTATTAAAATGTGTCGTAGATGATGATAAATATTTAACTACAACGACACCTTTTAGTAGGATGTCATCACTGAAAAAATTAATGACACTTATTTAGAAAGTATCATAAATAAAGTGTCGTTATTGATCTATTTTGTTGTAGTGAACGTTGTAGATATTTATTGGGTACTTGACAGCGTTCTACCGCCGACACTGCGGCGTAGGTTGGACGTGGCCCGTGTACTCGTACCCGAATATCCGGGTACGGATCGTGACACGTTTTTATGGTGTCCCATACAGGCCACTATTTGCAACTATTACAAAGTCGTTGTACCTAGATCTCCTGTTTAGGAATCTCCTCTTTAGGAATCTTCTGTACTCTTTTACCTAGAAATTCTTCCCCATAAATTCTATTGCAACTGTAGTGCTCGATTGCAACTATTGCAACTGTAGTGCTCGATCTCCACTGTCACACTTTTTCAGTAATTCTTGTACCTAGATCTCCTGTTTAGGAATCTTTTGTACTCTTTTACACGTTTGAAATACAAAAAGTTCACTACAAGAAAAATACCCTAATATATAACGCTTGAAAACAAACTATTACAACCGTTCATATATAAGCGTTACATGATTTCAACAACACCACATAATATAACGGTTTCAAAGAGTTTTTGGCATATTATAATATTTTTTTAATATAAACGTTATATTGTTCATACATTTATAACGTCTCTATTCACTTCGGTTATAAATATTTACAAAAACCTATTTTCCAACCCGCGTGCCCGCTCACTGTTCTAATTTTTCCCGATAAAAAAAGGCAAATGTTAAAGGCCACCCCTTTTTTACTAAGGGCAACCCATCTACTAAGGCCTACCATGCCTTTGTATTTCTTTTACTAAGAGCAACCTAAAGTTCACAAGTTTACTAAGGGCTACCAAGAGGACTTTGGAGGAGGAGCTTGGCGGGCGGGGAGGCACGCGGTGGAGGGGTTGGGGTCGCCGGAGACCCGGGTCGCATGGCTCGCGGACATCGTAGAGGAGAGCTTGAGGAGGCTGAGGAGGACCTCGGCGGACGGGGGAGCTCGGCGAACTTGTGAACTTTGCGGACGGGGAGGAGCTCGAGGAGGCGGATGAGGAGCTCGGCGAACTGCTTCGGGGAGGAGCTCGGCGGACGGGGAGGCACGCGGTGGAGGGATTGGGGTCGCTACAGCCCGGCCGCACCGTGGTCAACCCTTGCGTCCACTTCGGCCAGCCGGCTGGGATACTTCATGTCTTGGACATTTTTCAGAGTGTCAACAATGGACCTCATGGTGGGTCTCACCGAGGGATCCTTCTGAAGGCATTTCTGAGCAATGTCCGCAATGGCTCGGGCTGCCTTCGGAGGACACCGTCCTTTGATGCGGGGATCCAAGATAAGAGAAAGGCGGCAATCGTCGGCAAGAAAAGGCTTGCTCCACTTAACGATGTTCCTCTCTTCCCTTGGGTGGCGGGAGTCCAGATTCTTCCGACCAGTAAGTAATTCGAGGAGGACAATCCCGAAACTCCATACATTGCTCTTGGGTGTGAGTAATCCTCTTTCTCTAGTCTCCACTGATAGGCTTGCAGTAGCCTTCAAAGTCTGGAATATGGTAACATCCTTAGTTCAGTAATCATCATACATAATAAGTCTTCACTCGTGTTTCGTGTTTTCATAACTCATTTCTCAAGTTTAAGGCTAGAAACTTGGAGATTGCCTTGTAAATGGTGGATGAGATACCTTCTGACATATACATATCAGCTGGAAGGCGGACTGCAGGCCTTGCCTGCAGTCCTGTCTTCACTTTGGACTGCAGGCAAGTCCTGCAGTCACTGTAAGTAAAAAAAAATGGACTGCAGGCAAGTCCTGCAGTCCTCGATTCACAAGAGCGGGGTGGCCCTTAGTGTTTTCAAAATGGCAAACTTGTAATTTTTTTTAAAATTTTAAGTTGGTGGCCCTTAGTAAAAAGGGGGTGGCCTTTAATATTTGCCAAAAAAAACCTCCCCTTCTCTGCGCCTCTCTTTCACGGTGCCTCCCTCCTTCCGAAATCCCCAATCCCAAAGTCCTCCTCTCCGATGAGATCGACAGCATCCGTTCGGTCCTCAGACCCAAGTCCCCGAAGGCGACGTCATCAGCGCCCTCTCCGCCTCCGGAAACAACGTGGACTCTGCTTCGACGATGCAAACCCTAACCAAGAAGAAAACGGAGGATCACGAAGAAGGATGGGGCGAAAGCATGGCGGCAGCGCAACTCGCTCCCTACCTCAACGCATGGCCCATCAGGGCCATCATGCCGCCGGCTGCGGTCGCCCACTAGAGAGCGCCCCCGGGCGCGGTCACCGACCGGAGACTTCAGGCTCTCCCCGATGCTGTCCCTCCAGAGCTCGGGGAGTTCTCCGACGAGCCCGATTGGTTCCTGGTCAGGAAGACCTACGCCACGGCGCTGTCGACCTGCTGCGGCTGGAGGAAGCTCGAAGAAGGCGAGGACGTCCACTTCGCCTTCCTCAAGAACGACGCCAGGAAGAAGTTCTACAAGCACTGGGTGAGCACGAACTTGTTACTCTTTTTACATTGCAAAGCTTTGCTTCAGTTTCTTCATTCTTTTTGTACATATTTGTGTTAATTGAGATTGTTGATTGGCTAGAGTTTGTTTCTTGATTCATACCCATAAGTACTTTTCTATAATTTCTTCCATGTATATATACTGCATTATATGTATAGATCTGAATCTACTACCCCATCTTTGTCAAACTTGGTAACTATTTATCTTCTCCTTAAATTTCTGTGTATTGTATAGCTTGATCGTTTGGATTTTCCTTATTGTTCTTCCTTTATATATTCAACTTTTTGATATATCTTTACTTGAATGGGAACACATTTTTCTTGTCAGTATCATTCTTCAAACTTTGTAATATTGGATAGGTTTATATCTTATTTTATAGGAGTAATCGATGATGCGCCTATTTACTAATTAAGCCAATTTGAGGAATAATTGAGCCAAATTGAGGATTGGTGTTGCTGAGAATGATTTTTATATTGTACCAGTCATACTTGAGAAGAAATAGATAGTAAAATAGCTAAGAATTGATTCTCGTATTATGGTGGCATGCATATAGGTTAGCTTCAAGTGAATGACGAGAGATCATAACTCTGTAAAGGACATGTGTTGGGTGAATTGAAGAATCTTTGTGCTGGATTTTCTGTACTGGTGATTTGTTCTTTTGATTTTTTTTAGACGCACGATTCATTTAGCTATGTTCCAACTTCACCACACTTCGACAAATAAGCATCACGTCTTTTTCTATGACTATATACAAATTTGATTTGATTTGTTTAGAAAGTGTGTTAAGTGGATCTATTAGATAGAGTTGAGATGAAAAATAGGCCAACATTATCACTGTGTGCTTATGTTCCTTTATTATTAAACTTTTTGGAGAGAATATCATTTATGAGGAATTCAATGCCTTCAATTCCATAAAGGTTACAAAAAGTTTTCCTGGTTTATATTCTCTCTTCTTCTTCCAAAAGACATGTTTGAGTTTGCATCAGAACTGTACTGTTTGAGTCATGCTTTCCCCTCTCAAATGCGTGCCCCTTGAGAAGTTCTAAATTAATTTTCTTGGCAATTTTCGAAGTTATTAGACTTCCTGGCAACCAATTGAGAACTTGAATAATTTCTTTTAATCTCTTAAGTGTTGCACACAGTACTCTTTAGCACTCTGATTTCTGTAAATTTTACTTAAATTATTCAGTAATGCTCATTTACCTCTCTGTTTACTATAATTGTGTCATATTACATCAAAATTATAGCTTTGTTGCTATGTGTAACTATCTATTAGTTCTTAACATTGGTGCATAATGTTTGACCAGGGAGACGGTAATTGCCGTAATATCTCACGAGATGAATCCTGCATGATGGGCAGTGACGGTTTCCGACTGAAAAGGCGTAAATAGCAAAAATGTTGTGTAAGTTGTGTTCAGTTGATGGTTAGTTTTATAAATTCTTTTGGAGTTGATGGTATGGGTACTGATCTGTAGGTTCTTTATAGGCACTAATGTTACCAATTCTGTTACTTAGCCATAAGTTTTATATAATTAAATAATTTGTTCCAATTTGTGTTCTTGCTCAATCCAACAATGTAGACATCTCTCTATGTGCATCAATGTCAATTAAGAACAACATTTGTTGATCCGAGTACAAATTTTACATGACGACGCATTATGCTAATTATAAATTTTTTGAGTTTGGTTTCATAATATCAGTATCTCTTATGATTAAGGAGCAAGCTTCATCAATGTTTTGGGAGGTAACTCAAGGTATATGTAGGTGTTCTTTATGCGCTTCACGACAACTATGCTTAAAAATGTATAAACTTGTAATGTTGTTCGTGTAATCAACATTAACTTTCTACCCTTGCTTTTGAATCCCGTATGGCTTCGTTGTTATGTCTTCCCATGTCCTGTTGTTTAGGTAATATATGCTTGCATGGATATATCATTCGACTTTTTTCCTTTTGTTTGTGTTAATTATCTTCTCTTTCTACTAATATACACGTATGCACAAATTTCACAAGAAATTGTGCATGT
>JANAVB010027054.1:0-19694 GCA_029216955.1 Iris pallida
AACCCCTTTCAAATCGAATTGAACATTTGAAAAATATTGAAAACATTGAACAACATATATCAGCATGTATCAGTAAAATCTCTTTTGAAACCAAAACTAATTCGAAATCCTAATCAAACGTTCGAAACAAAGGGGAAATATATACCAACATAGGGGGGGTCTAGTCGTGTCCTTTCGTGTCACATTTCATGTCACGAGGTGCCACGAACATGTGTCAAACCCTAGTCGACTGGGTGTCAGAGACAGTGCAGTTCACTGTCTGGTGCATGTGTGTCGGCTTGTTTAGGGACATGTGTGTCCACCAAGACACCAAGTGGTGGTATCGAATGGGTAGCCTAGGTCTAGGGTTAGGGTAGCCTGAATCGTGTCTAAGTTGTGTTGTGTCCGAGTTTGGAACGCGTATCAGTGGCCTCATAAGCACGCGCGTGTATGCGCGACCCGTGCAGATCGAATATCTATCAAACCACTCGATGGTTTCACCCCAAATTGTGTGCATAGTTTCAGTTATTTCCTGCACCCACATAACAATTTTCATGTATCGGGGTGCCGTGTCGTGTCTGCTAGGACACCCGAGCAACATGGGAGCACAGTACTCCCTTATGCAGTGTCCAAACAGTGGGTTCGTGTCCCGAACAGAGATCCAAAACATGTTCAGTCATTCACAAATCTAATCCCTACCTATTAGGCTACCCAAATCTGAATTTTTTTTTGAAATTGGTTAAAATTCAATCCATTGAGACATTTCACCAAACACCTTCAACTACGGTCCGATACGTGTTCGATATGCATATCAAACGGACACAAAATCCTACCAAACTTGGGATACACCTAGGGAAACCCTAAACGAATGCATCTTTGAAGAAAAGTCATGATTTCAATGGGTGTAGATAGGTTAATTTATCTATTGAGAGTTGGAATCTTAATGTAAAGGGCCTAGTATCGATGTTTTTCTCGATTTGCAATGGTTCCGAAGCTTTCAAACCCTTGTTCTATCCACCAATGGCTTCTACTATTGTAGGGGAGCCCAATGCAAAAGACTAGACTCAATTTGGACTTGATTTGATGAAATGGGGTGATTTGGAAAAGAACACTAAACTAGGATTTTGTATGTTCAAAGAAGGAGGCAAGGGGGTGTCATTAAGTGTTTAACTAGGAAGGAGGCTCCTTATGGCAGCCTACGGTTAGGGTTTAGATGTAGATGGATGGCTAAGGCTTCTCCACATAATTCTAAGTCCATTCATTGGTCCAATTTAGACCTAAGGCTTTCTTTCTACAAATATCTTAAGAAAAATATCCTACTACAATAATATCTAGATATTACTAACCTTGTCATGTAATGGATATTTCTAACCTAATCTCTAGGCCCATGGTTAACCTCTAGATTAGAGAAATTCTAGGTTAAGGCCCTAACTATCAATTAGCACATTACTCAAAGGCCAAAATCCATAATAATTCAAAAGTCACCAAATGACCAAAATACCCTTAGCCTATAAAATGGAAATTTGCTAATCTAAACACTTGGTTAGGTCTCTGTGGTCATGGTTAGTCTCTAGGCTAAACAGTTTCTAGGGTTGTACTAGCAAACTACCAAAATCACAATACACCAATTTAAATAATATTAAATTAATTAAAATTCACCAAAATTAAGAAAAAACTGAGAAATGACAAAATTACCCTTGATTTTGAAAACAGACAGTTACACCACCTCCACCGACCCGATGTCCCCGGAAGAGAAGATGAGGATGTCATCGGCATAGGCCAGATGCGTGATGAGAGGGCAGCCTGTGGTGGTGTGATAGTGACAAAATCTGGAGGTGTTCGCCATATTGTTTAGGTTTCTGTTGAGCGCTTCGGCTGCGATGATGAAAATGGTGGCGGATAAAGGATCACCTTTTCGTACCTCGCCGCTGGATCTGAAGAAACCGTCAATTTGCCCGTTGATGACCGTGGAGAACCAAGAGTTGTTGACGGACCTGAAGATGACGTCGATCCAAGTCTCCGAGAACCCGAAGGCTCTGAGTACGTAAATCATGAATTGTCAGTCCAGACGGTCATAGGCTTTCTCTATGTCGAGTTTGATGTCGACGTTCCCCCCTCCTGGACGAGAATTTTATGCAAGTGATCAACTCCTGAGCGAGCAAGATGTTATCGGTGATGTTCCGACCGGGGACGAAGCCGCTCTGCTCCTCGGAGATGATCTTGGGAAGAAGAGTGGACATGAGGGTCACGATGATCTTGGAGATAATTTTGTTGGTGAAGGTGCATAAGCTGATCGGTCTGAAGTCTTTGAATGTCTCCGGGTTATCTTTTTTAGGGATTAGGATAAGGTTGGCCCGAAAGTTTGATTTGGGGTAGCTCGCTCCTTCAAAAATACCACCGCGGTATCGTGAAAGTCAGGCCCAATAATCTCCCAACAAGAACGGAAGAAAGCTCCAAAAAAATCGTCTGGTCTGGGAGCGCTGTGTTCGTCTAGGGACCAGACAGCCGACTTGACTTCCTCCAGGGGGGTCAACAGCATGACGTTCTCCTGATCGCTGATCAGGCTGGGGACCTTAGCCAGGAAAGACTCATCTTTAACGATATTCCTTTTGGAAAAAAGTTTGGTGTAGAAGTTGGCGGCTGCCATGTTAATGCTTTTCTGCTCTTTGAGGAGGATGTCGTTGTCGTCCGAGATTTGGTGAAGATTGAGCTAATTTCTGTGACCTTTGACACAGGCGTAGAAGAAGCCAGAATTTCTGTCACCCTCGGTATCCCAGGTCAATCTGGATTATTGCTTCCAGAATTCCGTCTCAACCTTCAGCCTGGACTTGAGTATCGCCTTGGTAAGGTTCAGGGCGGTGCGGGCTTCCGACGATCTGTTCGCAGCGAGCAAGATCTCAGCACGAGTGACGCCATCTTCTGCTGTCTTGATAGCTTAAAAATATTTCCAAAAGCGAGTCTGCTCTAAGACGATAACGCACCCCTGGTGGCTTTGAGCTTGACTGCTACGCGGATGAGGGGGTCTGGATTGCTGGTTGACCTCCACGTGGAGGCCACGATGTTCCTAAAATGGGGGGTGATGGCTCCAGAAGTTCAGGAAGCGGAAAGGTTTTTGATCTGGGTAGAGTTGTTGCTTCTCTATCAGGGGAGTGGAATGGTCCAATTCTGTGGTGTTGAGGTGAAAGAGGTTTATGATGAGATCCAAGTCGGCCCACAGGTTGTCTACCAGCACTCGATCTAGACGAAAGTATTATCTGCGGGCGCCTTCTTGCATGTTGTACCAGGTGAAAGCGTTGTCGGAGAACTACAGGGGGGACAAGTGGGCATTGAAGATGAAATTGTTAAAGTCGGTCATCGCCGGCTGGGGGTGTAGGAACAAAATCGTAAAGCAGAATACTCTAGAGGGGGGTGAATAGAGTAGACAGCGGAATATTGCTAATTAAAAATCTTGTTAGCAGTTAGATCACAGATATAAAAATAATCATAAAGTACATGACAGTAATGAAAAAGTGATCAGAAGGTAAACACAAACACTAAGATTTATACTGGTTTCCCTCTTGTGAGGACTAGTCCAGTAGGAAGAACTTTAGCTTCCAGTTGAAACCACTATTGGAAAATCCTACAAGTTTTCATACGAAGTCCTTGCAACTTCTACAGACGCGAGCTTTGATACGAAGAACTCGACCAATTAACTTCAATTGTGAAGAGTTGTACCTTCTATCAAGCCTCTGATTACAAGCGCTCTAAAACTTCTAGACCGTACCGCACTGACAAATCGACTAGAGGATTGTAACTGGCTTGGGATTTAAAAATGAAAGCTTTTGAGGACTATTTGGAGAAAATGTACGCTTTAGAAGAGGAGATTGAAAGTGAATTGGTGATTTGAAATGATCAAATACTTCTCTATTTATAGTTTTTCCCAAGACAGAACTCTGACAGAATTCGGGCAGAATTCAGACATAACTCTTTGTAACAAACCGCAACTGAAGGATGACCAAGTTTAAAATCAAATGTTCACTAACGTTCATCTTGGCCGAACTCTGGCCGAGTTCTGCTAGGGTTCTGCCTGTCCATTTTTTGAGAAAAATCAATTTGGCTTTTTGAAAAATCCTTCAGAAGCTTTTTGTAAAAAGGATGTTTTTCAAAAACATAGGTCATTTTTAAAGAGATAGGTCAGTTTTAAAAAACAATTCCGGACAGCCTATTTGCCAGTACGACTTGGTGTACATTGTATTCCTAGACTCAATAAAATGAAAAATTATATTGCTTTGAAGGAAATACATTCTGAATGGCAAACGGCTTCAGTCTTGAACATCGTAGATATCCATCGTTGATTAGTGTCCAAAACGTCGTAGGTAAACAGCTGAATTGACTTGTATTTATATCGAGACAGAGTTTGATCAATTATTAAAATCAGGTTTGACCATGACCAATGGGCCAACAATCTCCCCCATTTTGATAATTAACAAACCTTGCCGATATAACATCTAAGTTTGGATCAATTCAAAAATGTATATGAAAAAATTGTTCATAACCTGTATTCATAAAGATGTTAGATCTATTTCTTCTCCGTTGTCACTTAACAAAATAATTGTAAAAGAGGAAGCTCCCCCGCAATAAATGCATAAGTAACACACAGTGAAGAAACACAAAAAATATATATAAAAAATATTCATCACAGGTATGGTATAAATAGTTAAAAAGATATTGTATAAACAACACATGCATGATATTTATCACAGACAGTTTATATGGAAGCAAGAAAAGAAATGCTATAGTAAAGCTGAAACAAATAAAATGTTGAATAATAAACTAAGTGAAACGTATGCCAAACTGAGGCATAATAAAAACCATGTCTATGAAGAGTCACAAAAAATAACTAAAAGAGTGCTGGTAATATTTTGAAATATCGGAGCATTTCCAAGTAAACATAAGACAAAAATATCAGTCTCAATATGTAACATCTCAAAAATCATCATCCTCATCATCATCGTCATCGGCTGCAGCGCCAGCATGTCCAGATGGACCAGCTCTAGAAGTATGAGGAGTGGCACCAGAAGTATGATACCAATTGTAAGCATTCTCTGGCTGGAACAGAGAGTGGACCGCCTCATCATCAATGTGGTAGCCAGAAACAGAAGGGTCACGAGGTAGAGAGGTAGCTGAGTAACCCGTCTACGCAAATTTTAGATCGGCGAAGGAGTTGGCAATAGCCTGGAATCGTGTCACGTCACAGAACTCATGTTCCCTGGAAGTCTCAACATAAAAGGACTGCAGATCTGATAGGTGCTGATGAATACCCTCAAATGTCATAGGGTAAGAATGAGGAGGACCAGGTGCTGTGGGAGTAGGTGTAGGAGGAGCAGATGCAGTAGGTGGAGGAACAGTGACAATGCTGCGACGAGAGAGTTTGAGGAACTTGGGTTCAGGATCAATAGCACAAGTAGATAGGTCAATGTCAAATATCTGAAAGATGCGTGGGATGAGCATCGCATAAGAAAGGTTGCGGTCTCTTCCGCGACATCTACCCATCATCTGAATGATAGTCTTAGGGGCAGAAAAAAGAAATCCCCTTAAGAATGTGATAGAAAGCAGAAAGCAGAAAGCTCAAGTGCAGTGACATCATCTTTGGAAGTGGATTTTGGAAGTAAAGTGGAATAGATGATGTAATATAATTTTTAGTTAAACAAGTTCAAGTTATTAGTCTTGAACTTTCCAGGACGAGCACGTGCGGGCGCACAAAGCTCATTCTTAAAACTAAAGAGAATCGTACCATCGGGGAAATCAAAATCAGTGATTCCGTCGAGCGGGGCACCTCCGTTTGGAATACCAAGAATTTTCGCTAATGTTTCATCAGTGAACTCGATACCGCTCCCTCTGACACATGTTCTCGCGGTAAAGTGTCTAACACGAAATTACAATAGAATAATCTAATGGCATTAGTAGCAATAGGAAATTGTAAGGTAACAAAGTATTGTAACCCTAATGCCTCAAAGTAACGGTGGTGGTCAGAAAAGATAGTCCATTTAATCGGTGATCCGGTACAGATAGTACGCATAATGAAATCGGCATACCATAATAAGGCTTGGTCGGAAGTTTTGAAGTAAAACTCGTCCGATGCACCGTCATCCGATTGGACCGGAGAAAAGAGGAAATCCGTATGCGGATCCGAAGACGATGCCACTTCACTGGCATTGGTCTTCTTCCTCTTGAGGGGATTGAACTTAGGTATTCTTTCCCAAAAATTCTAGAAACCCTAAGAATTTGAAAGTGGAGGAGAGAAGGAATTATACCTTCCAAGAATTGGATATGTTGTTGAGGACAAAATTCTTCGCACGAATCCAAAGTTTGGACAAAGATCTCCACGCGGATTAGAAAAACAAGGGTGGAGAAGAGCTAGGGTTTGAAGGCACGGCTGCTGCTGTTTGAGGATGTTTGGAAGAATGAAGAAGATGGGGGTCTCGGGTTCTGGCTGGTACATATATATACCCATCCGAACTCTGTCCGAATTTGGACCGAACTCGGGCCGAATTCGCCAAGGGTTGTCTGGCTATATATATATATATAAAATAATAATAATGGGGCCACATCTTTTTCATTAATTCGTTTCAAATATTTAATTCAGAGTTCAGTAATTTAAATTTCAAAATAATATAATTAATATTATTTTATAAATTAATATTTTTTACTCAGCATCTGTCTCAGATTAGCTGTAGGAGTATTGTCCCAGCTAATGGAGGTTCATCGGGGAACTCTTAAATACCGCTTCGCTTCGATCGTAGTCGGGGTGACAGACAGACTCTTTTTAGGCTTATCTCGAAAATAGTTTTTGAGTATTAAATAAATAATTAATAAAACAAAATTAATTAATATTATTGACATCTGAAATTTCTAATTCTCGACGTAAATAATTGAAACGATCTTCCGCTAGAGGTTTTGTGAGTATGTCAGCTAATTGATTCTGTGTGTCTATGTATACAAGGTCAATATCTCTATTTTGTTGATGATCTCTAAGAAAGTGATGTCGAATCTCGATATATTTAGTACGAGAGTGACATACTGGATTCATAGTCAAATTAATAGAACTAGTGTTGTCACAGAAAATGGGTATTTGTGTAAAATGCAATCCATGGTCTTCTAAAGTTTGTTTCATCCATAAAATTTGTGCACAACAACATCCTGCGGTGATATACTCAGCCTCGGTTGTTGATAATGCAACAAAATTTTGCTTCTTACTGAACCAAGAGACTAGAGCTTTTCCTAGGAATAACATGTGCCACTTGTGCTTTTTCTATCTACTTTTTATCCGACAAAATCAGCATCAGAATAACCGGTTAGGTCAAATGATATGGTTTTGGGATTCCATAAGCCGACAGAAGAAGTGCCCTTAAGGTATCGGAAGATACGCTTAACTGCGCACAGATGTGATTTCTTAGGATTAGCTTGAAAGCGTGCACATAAACAAACACTAAACATAATGTCTAGTCGACTAGCAGTTAAATACAGTAAACTACCGATCATACCTCGATACTTACGTATGTCGACAGATTTGCCTTGTTCATCAATATCAAGCTTGGTTGAAGTCGCCATTGGAGTGCTAAGTGGCTTGACTGCTTCCATGTCGAACTTCTTTAATTGATCCTTTGTGTACTTTGTTTGATTTATGAACGTCCTATTGTTGGTTTGTCTGATTTGCAGTCCAAAAAAGAATTTCAGCTCTCCCATCATGCTCATCTCAAACTCATTAAGCATACACTTTGAAAATTCTTGACAAAGAGATTCATCAGTAGATCCAAAGATAATATCATCTACATAGACTTGAATCAAAAGAATAATGTTATTCAAAGATTTTATAAATAAAGTAGTGTCAACCTTTCCCTTTGAAAAATCGTTATCAAGTAGAAAAGAGCTTAGACGATCGTACCAAGCACGAGGGGCTTGTTTCAAATCGTATAAGGCTTTCTTCAACTTGAAAACATATTCAAAAATTTAAAATCAGTAAAACCGGGTGGTTGAGCTACATAAACTTCTTCATTTATAAAACCATTTAAAAATGCGCTTTTGATATCCATTTGAAATAACTTAAAATTATGAAAATATGCAAATGCACATAACATGCGAATGGATTCTAATCTCGCAATTGGGGCATAAGTCTCATCGTAGTCGATACCTTCTTCTTGATTGTATCCTTGAGCTACGAGTCGAGCCTTATTACGAGTCACTAAACCATTCTCGTTCAGTTTGTTTCGAAATACCCATCGGGTGCCAATGACTGGATGATCAATGGGCTTGGGAATAAGTTCCTAAACTTGATTTCGTTCGAATTGGTTTAATTTCTCTTGCATAGCATCTAACCAAAAGTTATCACTACATGCTTCATCAATATTTTGGGTTCAAACTGTGAAACAAAAGCAACACAAGAAGCTATATCCTTATTCGATGAACGAGTACTTACACCCTTGGTAATCTCACCAATTACCAAGTCCTTTGGATGATTAGCCAAGAATCTCATCTCTTTTGGTGTAGTCTCAAGATTGCTAGTTCCAGCTTCTTAGCTTGGAGGTTCATCTGATGCCTGATGTGATGGTTATACATCTTTGTGTGAAGGTTTTGCAGTAGCTATACTTGGTACAATTATGTCTTCAGTGTCATCATCGTCTAAGTGTTGATTTAGCTCATCAAACTTGACATTGATAGATTCTTCAATGATTATAGTTCTTTTGTTGAAGACTCTGTATCCTTTGTTCTTTTGCTGCATAACCTAAAAATATACCTTCATCGGCCTTTTCATCAAATTTACTCAAATTATCTTTAGTATTAAGAATAAAACATTTACAACCAAAGATTTTGAAATAAGAAACATTTGGTGTTCTATCAAACCATAGTTCATGGGGTGTCTTCTTCGATATAGGTCGAATTAGAACCATATTGAGAATATAGCATGTTGTATTTACAGCTTCAGCCCATAAGTATCTTGGTAGACTAAACTGATTTAACATTACTCTAGCCATTTCAGATAGAGTTCTATTCTTACGTTCTACAACTCCATTTGTTACGGAGTCCTAGGGCAAGAGAATTCATGCAAATAACCGTGTGTGTCACAAAACTGCTTGAATTCTGCATTCTTAAATTCGCCGCCATGATTACTACGAATGCGAATAATCATGAACCCTTTTTCATTCTGTACTTTCTTGTAAAAGGTGACGAATTCTGATAATGTATCGTTCTTGCGTGTAAGAAAATAAACCCATGTATATCTAGAGAAATCATCTACAATGACAAATGCATATAACTTACCACCTAGACTAGCAATTCTACTTGGTCCAAATAAGTCCATATACAACAGTTGTAAAGGTCTAGTGGTACTTACAACGTTCTTGGATTTGAATGCGAATTTGGTAGCTTTGTTCTTTTCACATTCACTACATATCGTATCTTTCTTGAAAGAAATGTCCGGTAAGCCGCGTACCAACTTCTTTGTAGATAGTCTTGAAATTGTATCCATGTTTGCATGACCGAGTCTTATATGCCATAGTTGACTCTCAACGCTTTTGGCCATCAAATATCTACCTGCTTTGTTAGTATCTTCCAACAAATAGAAAACATATATGTTATCTTCCCTAATACCTTCAAATATAGTACTACCAGTTGAACTATCAACTATAGTACATTTATCTTTGACGAAGTTAATACCATAACCGTGATCAGCTAAATGGCTTATGCTGAGCAGATTATGTTTTAACTCGGTAACTAGACAAACATCTTTAATCACTGGATAGGGAGCCTTACCAATATCACCGATACCGATTATGTACCCTCTTAAATTATTACCGAAGGAGACGTATCTTTCTTTATTCTTCTTCGACAGTGTTACGAATAATGAAGCGTCACCGGTCATGTGCCGTGAGCAACCATTGTCTAGAATCCATTTGCTTCTAGCATGTGAAGGGCGTCCCACCTACAAAACAATTTGCAGATGAAACTCTTAGTACCCATTTCTTGTAGGGTCCTGACTGGTTAGTTTTCGTTATCTATGCATAAACATTTAAATCTACTAACTTTCTGATTCTACATGCAGAAGATATATGACCAATGAGGCCACAATAATGACATTTAGCATGTTGAGTGTTGAAAGTAGTGTGAGGTGCATGATTGGAAGGTTTTGGTTTTCTAGTATAGAAGAATGCAAGCCTATTGGTCTTCTTGGGCATAGTTTTGGTATGGTTTGGTCTAACAATATTGGGCGTGTTCCGGTTATTCGGTAATTGACACGTGTTACAATAGGAAGCAGCAACTTCAGGCCGTTTTCCTAAACTAATTTCCAACTTTTTAGAAGTGTCATATAATCTAGTATAGTCAGATGTGAGTGATTCTAATCTGACCTGTGCACACTGGAGACTCTTTCTCTCCTTAGATAGGTCTTCCTTTAACTGGATAATAGTTTGGTATTTTTCTTCGGATAGCTTAACAGTCTCGTGTAATAACAATTTAATAGAAAAAAGCTCACCATACTCAGTTGAAGAGTCATTATTTCAAACATGATCTAATTGGTCGGTAAGTCTTCCTATTTTACCCTTGTACTCATTGGGTACCTTCTTAGAGATTTTATATTTACTACGCAGTTTCTTGTAATTATCTAACAGTTCACTGAAAGCCTCTCCTAGTTGCTCAAAGGTGAAATAATCATAAGGATCAAATAGAGGATTAGAGATTACCTGATCGCAAGCCATCAAGCACACATTTGCAGCATCATCTGATTGTTTATCTTCTGAGTCGCTGACTTTCATGCTATATGCTTGTGTTGGCGTACTTTCTTGATATAGATTTCTTCAGGTAGCCTTTGTTATATTTGCTGCTTTCTTTAATGATGATGCTGAGGGACAATATTTCTTTATGTGTCCTTTCTTCTTACATCCGTAGCAAATAGGATCTTCCTCGTTGTTGTTGTTGTCTTTGCTGTCTTTTGTTCTCCTGTTAAATCTCATGAACTTCTTGAATTTTCTTACCAGAAGAGCTTGATCTTCAGAGTCGGAGTCGCTGTCGTCAGAATCATTGTCGATGGTTCTTCTATGTTGAGCCTTGAGAGCGATCGTTCTCTGACTTCTCCTTTGGTGTAGCATCTTCAAAGTCTTGAAGTTCTAACTCGTGAGTGAGTAGCTTACCCATGAGTGTGTTTAGAGACATTGTTGAGAGGTCGTTCCCTTCAATGATTGCAGTAGCCTTTGGAATCCAGTTCTTTGTAAGGGCTCGTAGAAGTTTGCGAATCTTCTCATGGTTACTGTAATCCTTTCTAGTGTAGACAGAGGATTTACAATGTCCAAGAATCTTGTAAATATCTGAGTGACTGATTCACTTGGCTTTATTTTGAACGCATCGTACTCTTGAGTAAGTCTGCTGATCTTTGACTCCTTGACTTTCGTTGTTCCTTCGTGGGTTACTTCGAGAAGTTTTCACACTTCGTTTGATGTTGTGCAAGTAGACACCCTGTTGAATTCAGTTCGTGTAAAGCATAAAATAAAGCGTTAATAGCACGTGCATCAAGACTGGCCTTTTTTTTCTTCCTCTGTATATTTGTCATGGGATTTTTCAACCAAAACACCATCAACACTAATACGAGAGGGCTTTTTATAGCCATCAATAACTACAGACCATAAGTCAAAATCAAGAGATTTCAGAAAGAAACTCATACGTGTTTTCCAATAAATGTAGTTTGTGCCGTCAAATAGTGGAGGTCTGTTTGTGGCTTGGCCTTCACTTGTGAATTTTACAGTTGCCATGTGTAATGCTGTGATCTATATAAAAATTGAATATAACTGCAATTTTACCTTGCTTTACCTGTATAACCCGCTCTGATACCAATTATAGGAACAATTGGGATCAGAATATAATACCTCTAGATGGAGATCCTGCTCTGATATCAATTGTAGGAACGAAATCGTAAAGCAGAATACTCTAGAGGGGGGTAAATAGAGTAGGCAGCGGAATATTGCTAATTAAAAATCTTGTTAGCAGTTAGATCACAGATATAAAAATAATCACAAAGTAAATAACAGTAATGAAAAAGTGATCAGAAGGCAAACACAAACACCAAAATTTATACTGGTTTTCCTCTTGTGAGGACTAGTCCAGTCGGAAGAACTCTAGCTTCCAGTTGAATCCACTATTGAAAAATCCCGTAAGTTTTCATACGAAGTCCTTGCAACTTCTACAGACGTGAGCTTTGATACGAAGAACTCGACCAACTTCAATTGTGAAGAGTTGTATCTTCTATCAAGCCTCTGATTACAACCGCTCTGAAACTTCTAGACCATACCACACTGGAAAATCGACTAGAGGATTGTAGCTGGCTTGGGATTTGAAAATGAAAGATTTTGAGAACTCTTTGGAGAAAAAGTACGCTTTGGAAGAGAAGAGATTGAAAGTGAATTGGTGACTTGAAATGATCGAAATACTTCTCTATTTATAGTTTTTCCAAAGACAGAACTCTGACAGAATTCGGGCAGAATTCGGGCAGAATTCGGACAGAATTCGGACAGAACTCTTTGTAACAAACCGCAACTGAAGGGTGACCAAGTTCAAAATCAAACGTTCACTAACGTTCATCTTGGCCGAACTCTGGCCGAGTTCTGCTAGGGTTCTGCCAGTTCATTTTTGAGAAAAATCAATTTGGCTTTTTGAAAAGTCCTACAGAAGCTTTTTGTAAAATGGATGTTTTTCAAAAACAAAGGTCATTTTTAAAGAGATAGGTCAGTTTTGAAAAATAATTTTGGATAGCCTATTTGTCGGTACAACTTGGTGTACAATGTATTCCTAGACTCAATAAAATGAAAAATTACATTGCTTTGAAGGAAATACATTCTGAATGGCAAACGGCTTCAGTCTTGAACATCGTAGATATCCATCGTTGAGCAGTGTCCAAAACGTCGTAGGTAAACAGCTGAATTGACTTGTATTTATATAAAGACAGAGTTTGATCAATTATTAAAATCAGGTTTGACCATGACCAATGGCCAACAGGGGGCGCCCCCCCCCCCCGATTCTCCTCTCGACGCGAGATCATGTTGAAGCCTCCAAGGCATATCCACGGAAGATTGTTAAGGTGTTGGTGGGTGTCCATGAGGGTATCCCAGAGGTTCTTGTGCTCGGGATAGTTGCAGCTGCCGTGAACAGCAGAGACAAGTACTATGGACTTAAGTGAGGGGTGCTCTATCCAGCAGGAAAGTGCCTGATTGGAGTCGTTCACGATGCTGATTCTGCATTCGGCGGTAAAAAGGATCCAAATGTCATGGCATCCGGCAACTGTGGACGCTAAACCGAGTTGGAGTTGAATGGATTTGAGATTTCTTTGGGGGATTTTGGGTTCAATGATGATCAGAAGATCGATTTGGAGGATTTTTTTAGGCTAATTAATCTCCTCAAGGTAGGTTTGTTGGCCAGCCCTCTAACATTCCACGAGAGGATGTTAGGCATTGGGTTATTTGTGGAGGCGGTAGGTATTGAGCTTAGTGGCTGACCGAGTGGTCATGGCCGTGGGCTCTAGTTTTTTTCTTGTTAATGGAGATTTTAGAGGCTCTCTGTGGTGCCCCGTTAACGTCATCCGCCGAGTCTGACGTGCCACGAGCGGAGTGTCCAATATCCTCCAACGGGAGAAGATATCTTCTTTGTCTATCTCGACAAGAGCACAGAGAGGGTTGTCAGGGTCTAGGAAACCTGCTTTTATGGCTTGCTGAAGCCTGTCAGCCGGGACTATACAGCATCGTCGGGTCGATCGCAAAATCTCTCCCGGGGATAAGAAGGGATTCAGCGGGGGGGGGGGGGGGGGGTCGGGATGGATGATCAAAGACTTGATATTCTCCGTCACCGCTCGAAGAAGTGTCATTTGTCTGATGTGGGTTAGTGGACTTCTTGTTCACCTCGGGAGAGGTCGGGCCTAGTTGGGGTTGCTCCCATAGAGTGTTAGACGTGGTGACGGTGAGGATATCGAACCGTTTGTTGAGAAGGATGCCCGGGGGCTGGAGGAGTGTTGCTATCAATGAAGTGGGAGTGAGAATTAGGGAGAGGGAGAATGGAGGATGTGGAAATGATTTGGGTCGTCTTCCGGGAGCGCGGCTTGCGGGGAGGCTTTCTTCTGAATCTTCGGGTGAGCTTTGAAACAATGCCTAGTGAGGTATCCTCTGGACTGGCAGTGCCTGCACAAGATTATGTTATTATCGTACTCCAGATTTTGGAAGTGTGACAAACCCCCGAGGTCGATCTGAATCTGGTTGGGGGGGTCTGAAGACAGGTCAAGTTTTACGCATATCTTTGCGTAGTTGCCTTTGGATAGGGTGAGGGTTTCTTCTGCGATGGCCACCAGAGATCCGAAAGAGCTCGCAGTTCTCTTGAGAGATGTGGGCGCGAAGTAGACTAGGGGAAGGTTTGGGAGGGTGATCCACGCCGAGATGATCGAAGAGTTGACTGTTGGGCTGAAGACAGGGGACCATTTGGCGATCTTGACATTGTGGTATCTGACGCTGGTGGTGCCTTTGGCCCAGACTAAAGAGTAGTTGGGGTATGAGGAAAGGTGGAGAAGCAAGTGTTTGGGGTCCAACGGGGTAATCCTGTAGGCGGAGGTGAGCCCCCAACCTGCGATCGCCTCTTGGACGACGGTGATCTTGGGGTACCCAGAGGGGAACTTCAATACGAATGTCCTCGCGAAGCTGGCAGAGAGAGAGGATATCTGTAGAGGAGAATGGGATGCAGATGGGTTGCCCATCGGAAGGACATGGGAATTCGATGTCTGGTAGCTCGATGTCAATGGTCTGGGGAGAGAATGGCGTCCCGCGATCTGGCCTCAGAATCTCCACAAAAGATTTCCCGGAGGAGACCCCAGAGGTAATGGGCGCATGGGCCGTAGGGAGTGTAGGCGTATAACCACCAGGGGTGTCCCACTCACTGATGGGGGGCGCATGCGCCCGGGCGTTGATTAGGGCGCATGGCCTCCGGCTGAAGAGGGGGAGGGCGCTAGGCTCTGAACCTTCTCGACAAGTGATGCTTGGGGGGGTGCATGTCCCCCGAAAGAAGGAGCCTGGCGCATGGCCTCCAAGGGCAGCCCGACTGAAGATGGAGGGAGCGCCCGATCTATGCGCCGCGAAGCGGGAGGAGGGCGCATGGGCAACAACGGTAAGCACATGGCCCCTTGTACAAGGAAGTGAGGGCGCATGTTAGATAGCGGTGGCGATACCTGAGGAGGAGGGCGCATAGGAGCCAAAGACGGGCACATAGCCCCCCGTACAAGGACGGGGGGCGCATAGCGTGGGGGGTGCTTGGCCGACTGTAGGTGCAAAGCAGTCCCGTTGGGAATAGTACGAATGGTCCCTCTCCGAAGGATGGGGGGCGCATAGGGAGTTTCAGGGGGGAATTCAATTTTGAACTGGTTGGACGGGAAGCACGCGCACCCGGCACGGCAGGCTCGATGGTGACCGGACACGCCGAGCAAGGCCGGAGGAGGGCGCCAGAGGGGGCCGCCGGGGCACTGGGCCACCGAAGGGGGTGGCAGTGCAAGAAAGTGGCAGGGGGGTCCTGGCTGCTGCCATTGGGCATGGGTGAGGGCTCGATGATCGGGTCGCGGCTCAGAGGTAGCCACCGGAGGCGACGCCGACCAGTGAGAGCTGATCGCACATCCAGGCTGGGAGCTGCCGCGAAGCCTGCAAAGCTCGCTCGCCGAGACCGGCTGGAGAAGAGAGCAGGGTGGCTAGCGTCTCCCTCGAGCGACACCGTGGAGGGATATGGGCGGCTGCCGGCGAGCTATCGGAGCTCGGCCCCGGCGTCGAGAGCGGACACGGGGGGAAGGGGGGTCATGGGACCATGCGGGCACGGGAAGGGGAGAGCTGGGTCTTTCTTCCCCAATATATATATATATAATATATATATTATATATATATAATATATATATATATATATTGCCTCAATGTATAATTTATAAACCCCAGAGATAATTTATAAGTATCTAAATTTAAATATATATAATATATATTGCCTCAATGTATAATTTATAAGTATCTAAATTTATATATATATAATATATATATATATATATAGATATATATATATATATATATATATATATATATATATATATTGCCTCAATGTATAATTTATAAGCCCCAAAGATAATTTATAAGTATCTAAATTTAAATATGAATATATTAGAGCCATGCCCAAATCCAGCCCAACCAAATATTCTAATAGTTAAAACTCAGATTTCTATTTCGGTCAAGCCCACAACTTATATATATCGAATAAAAACCCATATCATAAGTAAAAACCCTGGCCCACTAAAGAGCTCAAAACTCACTCTATTCTCCACCGAAGAGAGAGAGCATCACAGAATACCAAACAAAGAAGAACAAAGAAAGAGAACAAGAAGGGAGGAGAAGAGGGAGGGGTGCTCCCAGCGGTCACGGTGGGCCCTGGAGAAGAGAGCTTCCAGCGCTAGAGCGCGGCTTGAGTTGCAGGTGGACACAATGCCAGCGGTGCGGAGACACGATGAGGACAACATGAGGCGAACGTTGTGGTCGGGATCGGCCAACGGCGACGCTACCCAGATCTGAGGTGAAGAATGCTCACCGTGATTTTCCAACGACGGCGTAACCGGCGCTCAGTGCAGGACGCAAGGAAGGAGGGCGAGGCACATGTGCGGGAGTCAGTGGCTCACCGTGGTGGGCGCCTCGCCAGCGGCTGGATCGACGGCGTTGTACCCGATTGGTAAGGTGTTGGTGGTGATAGAACTGGTGTCAGTAGTATTTAATGGTGGTGGCGGTGGTGTTTAATAGTGATGGCGGTGGTGGTTGCATGCGGGATGACTATGATGCTCTGGTGAAATAGGGTGATCGGTGTGTTGTGTTGGCTCAATGGCAGAGGAGAGGGGGATGGATGTGGTGGCACTGCTGGTAGATGGAGGTCGGGTGGTCGAGGAGATCAGCGGGTGGCGCCTAGGGTGGTGGTGGAGTTGTGGATGGCGCTATGGATGGTTTTGGTCGGCAGGTACTGGTGTGTAGAATCGGGAGGTGGAATGAGAGAATAATGAGAGGGGTTCATCTCTATAAACTTATACATGTATGATACTCTGACGAGGAGAAGATATAAGGAGTGGTTGGAGGATGTTTATCTATATTATGAAGAGAAAAACCTACAGAAGGAGCTCATGCCTTCTATATATAAATTATAAAGATATATCATAGAAAGTATTGCTTAGTCGATTATCGTAGAAGGATGTGTTTAAGGTATAACTAAATATTCAGTCAATCCTTTGAGCTTAACCCTTTTTTTATATATTATATTCCTTCAACTTCTTTCCTTTAATTTAAACCAAAGTAAATCTTCAAATTCGAATTGATCTAATTGCAACCCATTAGTAGATAGTACCACTATTTATATCAACAACTCAAAATCAAATAAGTTCGAAGTACGAATTCAAGTATCAAATAATTAATTAAAATTTTATGTCATCAAGATAATTAAAATATACCTTTATAAAATATTTTAACAACCTTTAATTGATATAATTCATTTATGGTTTTCAAAACTGTTTTGAAAGACATTATTATTTTTGAAAACCCCAACTCAATGAACAAAATATTTTGAAATGCCAATAATAAAATTTAAGAATAAATATTTTTATTAAATTTAAGAAGTATTTTCAAACTATAAATAGTTTTCGAAACACAAAGAAAATATTATCATAATATCTCATACAAGGTTTTTAAAGAGAAATTATTTTCTAAACAAAATATGTAAGTAAACTAATTAAAATAAAAATAAAAATATTATGAAAAAAATCCGAGAAGAGGGGTTACAAATCTACCCACCTTAAAAAAAATTTGTCCTCGAAATTTCAAATGATAGGTCAAAATTTCAAAGGATAGGACTAGGCACTAATAATAATATAGTAAAAAATGATACGATTAATAATCAAAATTAAATAAGCGTAATCGTGGATAGAATCGAAACTTTAAGGAAGGACGCAATTTGGCACGATCAAAATATATTCAAAATGATTGAGCCACGATTAAATTTAGTTTAAGGATGATCAAAGAAATCGGTTTAACACGAACAATTGTTTAGGCACGATCAAAATATAACCAAATTATATGTTCAAAGGGTCAAGATCAAAATCTAAGCATGCTTAAGGACAGGAGCGAAGTAGGATTAGCTAAAAGTCATTAGGCATGATTAACCACTAATTGAAATTATGTAAGCGTGATCAATGATCAAAAGTTAGACAGTGTCTAACAGGATTAAAATCACTTGGATACAAGTAGGATGTAGTTACGATCAAGGCTAATTATGCAAGTCATCCAAGCATGATTAAAATTTGGCACGAGTATGAATATGATCAAATAATCATGATAAAATTTGGGATAAAATCTAAGCATTAGCAAAAATAGAGTTTGAAATATAGGCACGACTATGACTATAGTCAAAATAGTTTAGTCACGATCAAAGTTATTTTAATAAAGATTAAAATTTGACATCATTTTGGTACGAAGCAAAATTATCTAGGCACGATTATATAATCAAGATCTAGGTACGACTATGATTCTAGTGAAATGGAATCAAAATATACTAAATGATTACTAGGAAAGAACTAATAGGATGGGTATGGAAGAGACTACAACGCTTATCGAGAAGACATAATATAAAATAGTGTACAAAATCAAACCGAAATGAGGGTGTAATGGTCATATGCTAATAAAAGACATAGTCTCTATAGTATTCGAATCCCACAAGTATATCTGAGGTCATTTAACCGAGAATCAATGCCTCGCGAGTGTACATCTAGCTGTAGTAAACTCTTGCTTCTATGACTCAAATATGATATAGTATCGAATTTTCTATCAACTCTATCCAATTTTGACATAAAGATAACTAAGATCGAAATAGGACAACTAAGACATAGTTTTAAATAATATTCGATAACCCACGTATACCTGAAATTACTTCAACTTAGGGGTCATGCCTTGCCAGTGCACTATTGGATATAGTGACTCTCAGTCTCCATAATTCAAATAAATGATGACAGTGTGCTTCTGTCTTGGTCACGCCCCAGAACCAAAATAATGGATATCAAGGGCAAAACAAAGCCAGCTATATTAGAGTACGTAGTACCCCAGTATACGATCAAAGCTGTCTAGAAGACTAGTGGGTGGACTCTAGCAAGCCACTGAAGATCCTATGGTCGAACAAATACTATCTCAATCCAATCAACACAAGAAACAATAAAGAGTAAATCACATATGAGATGGGTAAGGCGTCCCAAACACAATACATACATAATCATGAGAGTTGACATAATAAAAAGATACATCAACTGAATATACCAAAGATACAAAGGTATAACTAGCCATGATCCAGAATATACAACTACGTCGTACGAAGACGGAGGGAACATAACCCAGATACAAGGACTAATACATGTCCTTGGCTAAACACCACCAAATTAAATTACAACAACGGAGTGGGGGATAAGATAACCCACTCGCCAATCCGTGTCGGTCCTCTGAGTGCGAACCATCCGGAGAAGAAGACGGTAGATCCTCGAGATCAACTATGGAACCTGGCCATGTAAACAAGTGGGGTCAGACCCTAAATAGCAAGTACCACAAGGAAGTCTCGAGGTGAACGACAAATCCCATAAACAATACAACAACATAATGACAGAAAATAAATAAATA
>JANAVB010027055.1:0-62456 GCA_029216955.1 Iris pallida
AATAGTCCTCATCCTTCGCCATCATCAATCCATGAAATCATGATTCATTTCATATCAAAAGCTCATGTTCAATAAAATATTTCAATCTCAATCAATCAAATCAATAAAATATATGCCGGCATCATAAAAATATTTATAAACTTATTGTATGGAACGTTTATATCATCGATGATATCAAATACGCAACATAATTTCAATCAAGAGAAAATCTTGAATTCAATCCAATCAATCGGCCAGAGGATTGTGTTGCTTTGATACCATCTTATCACACCCCGATCCCGCAGAGTCCTTTCATCCTCGCTTTGGACTCTGTGAGACTGTTCATCCTCGCTTGGGCGTGATGTCGTACAAGCCTAAGTTGCACTTGCACAAGGCCAAGACCTGTAACAAGACAAGATAGATAATACGCAGCGGAACATATTGTAGATATTTGAAGCAGCAGCGGACATATTGCAGAATATAATTGAATTAAACACAATGGTAACAAAAAAAATTCTCTCTATTGATTTTATTTCAACAGAGTACAAGCTCTCAATTCTCTCTGATACAATGTTTACATTCTCTCAGAACCAGATTAAAATGATCCCGTTCCATACATTACATCCCTTTATATACGAAACTAACTCTTTGCAACAGATGTCCATCTCTTGGCATCTCTTCTGATTTTCGGCTCCTGAGGATGAGATTCGGGCTATCACTTCGGACTTTCCTTTTCGATGCATCTTGCACATGCATGCCTAACGATGATGGGTCAGTATATCAGTATACTGGTGATTGTTAACAAAGGGCTACATTTGTCTAAAACGATCATTGTTTATTTAGTGAGAAAACGTTTCTTGTGATGTGATCTTGCTACTTTTTACTTATGTTCATTTTATGCAGTACAGAGTCAGTTTACATCTCTTTTGAAAACATCTTTGAAAAGCCACAGTTCATTTCATTTCTTTCAAGCATACAAGGGATTGTTCATTTAAAACACAGTACGCAGCATATTTTACTAGTAATAATCATTTCTTTTGTTCAAGCAACTCTTAGGGTCAATGACAAGCAGGATATTATATCTTTTCTTTAATGGGACATAACATTTCTTTTAATAGATTAATCTCTGCAAGCAATTCATATAGAAAACTTAAGCAACACATATATATCACTTTTCAGTGATTCTTACCCATAGCCGATGGTTCATCCCTGCACAAGACAAGGATAAGCATAAGCATGATATATGTATACCATGTTTCCTGTTCGTCTCTGCATTGTTAGCTCAAAACCAGACTTTCTATATGCATGCTATCGATTAGCAACTGTGATTCAAGGCTCAACTCTGCACTAATACATGCGTAGACCAGCAGCTGTGTCCCAAGGATTCAGTTTTGTACTGATAACGCACATACTAGCAGCTGCGGCTCAGGGTTCAGCTCTTCAATAACCGACATCCTATCTATATGATGGTTCATGGTTCCATTTCCATGATTAGCTGCTCCGACTCTTGGGTTCAGCTCGTCGCTAATAGACACAACATTCCCGAGGTGTAGCATTTACCTCAGGGTGCTATTACAATCTCTCCCGGGTTGATCGATTCCCAACGCCCCAGGAATCGTCGAGAGACTATTATAGGAACGAAATCATAAAGCAGAATACTCTAGAGGGGGGTGAATAGAGTAGGCAGCAGAATATTGCTAAAAAAAACTTGTTAGCAGTTAGATCACAGATATAAAAATAATCACAAAGTAAATGACAGTAATAAAAGAGTGATCAGAAGGCAAACACAAACACAGAGATTTATATTGGTTTCCCTCTTGTGAGGACTAGTCCAGTCAGAAGAACTCTAGCTTCCAGTTGAATCCACTATTGGAAAATCCTGCAAGTTTTTATACAAAGTCCTTGCAACTTCTACAGACGCGAGCTTTGATACGAAAAACTCGACCAACTTCAATTGTGAAGAGTCAATCTTAAATCAAGCCTCTGATTACAATCGCTCTGAAACTTCTAGACCGCATCGCGCTAGCAAATCGACTAGAGGATTGTAACTGGCTTGGGATTTAAAAATGGAAGCTTTATAGTACTATTTAAAAGAAATGTAAGCTTTAGAAGAGAAGAGATTGAAAGTGAATTAGTGATTTGAAATGATCGAAATCCTTCTCTATTTATAGTTTTTCCTAAGGCAGAACTCTGGCAGAATTCAGGCAGAATTCGAACAGAATTCTTTGTAACCAACCGCAACTGAAGGAAGACCAAGTTCAAAATCAAACGTTCACATAACGTTCAACTTGGCCAAACTCTGGCCGAGTTCTGTCAGGGTTTGGTCAGTTGATTTTGTGAAAAATAATTTTAGCTTTTTGAAAAGTCCTTCAGAAGCTTTTTGTAAAAATAGATGTTTGTCAAAACCATAGGTTATTTTAAAAGGATAGGTCAGTTTTGAAAAACAATTTCAGATAGCCTATTTGCCAGTACGACTTGGTGTACAATGTATTCCTAGACTCAATAAAATGAAAAATTATATTGCTTTGAAGAAAATACATTCTTGATTGGCAAACAGCTTCGGACTTGAACGGAGTAGATATCCATCTTTGATCAGTGTCCAAAACGTCGTTAGTAAATATTTAAATTGATTCGTATATCGAGACAGAGTTTGATCAATTATTAAAATCAGGTTTGACCATGACCAATGGGCCAACAATCTCCCCTATTTTGATAATTGACAAACCGTGACCGATATAACATCTTGGTTTTGATCAAGTCAAAAGTGTACCGAAAGTACCGAGAGATCAAATAAAAAAATTGTTCATAACCTGTATCTAAGCCATGAAGATGTTAGATCTTATTTCTCCCACGTTGTCACTTAGCAAAATAATTGCAAAAGAAAAAAGCTCCCCCGCAATAAATGCATAAGTAACAATCAGTGAAGAAACAAAAAAAATATGAATAAAGACATTATTCTAACATTATTGCAACACAAGCATGGTATAAATATTGACAAAAAAATAAGATAAACAGATATGGTATAAACAACACAGGCATGGTATTTGTCACAGGCAGTTTATATGAAGCATAAAGAAAGATAATGCTATAAGGCTGAAACAAATAAAATGCTAAGCTGAATAATAAACTAAACTAAGACATATGCCAAACTGAAGCATAAAAACATGTCTATTAAATGTCACAAATTATATCCAAAAATAAAAGAGTACTGATAATATCTTGAAATGTCGGAGCATTTCCAAGTAAACATAAGCCAAAATAGACAGTCTCAAAAAATGACATCTTAAAAATCATCCTCATCCTCATCATCATCGGCTGCAGTGCCAGCATGTCCAGATGGACCAGCTCCAGAAGTGCCGGCTCCAAAAGTATGTGGAGTAGCACCAGAAGTATGATACCAATCGTATGCATTCCTGTCACGACCCGCACCCACTTTTTCGGATACGAGACGTGTCCAAGCCAGCCTACGCCGCAGAATCGGCGATAGAACGCTGTCAAGCCCGCAAGAAATAAATGCTTAAAATGTAACATTTGCTGCTCATTCACATTTCTAAATTTGTTACAACATTTATAATTGAGAAAATACAAGATTTTACAATTAATGAAATTGAATACATCTGCTATCTATTTCTAGGTTTCTGTCTGCAAGTACACCCGAATCTTCCAAGCTAAGTGAAGCCACAGCTAACCTTAAAAATATTGGTTTCCAGTCAGGAATGGAACAAGTACACAAATCGACGGTAATGCGAAAACACAATAGAATTAACAAGACATGAAAATAACATAAGAGATATAAAAATTGAAAAGTACTGATGACATGGCACGATGGAAAAGAAAAGGAAAATAAATAAAAGATAACTACCTATGTGGTGTGAAATATCATTTTCAACATGTGAACGGCTAGGAGGTAAATACGGCACCCTGCACGTGTCGTGTGCAGCTGCTATCAGTCAAGATTAGACATATTGGGATAGTTCTGGGTAGTCCACATGTATACTAAGATATTTCCCCTCTCGACTACTCCGTGTGACGAGCGTGTCAACAAGCAGCAAGATATATGTATAAACATGAAATGAAAAGACTATTATGAATCGAAAGCAATCAGAAAGTGCACTTGTCTGAGGTCCTTAGCTGGAGAAACCAATAATACTATACCACTCAATGAGCCACAATCAGTCAACACATGCAAAAGTCTCCAGATGCTGAAATAAATATCACCAACATTCTCAGAATAGTCAAATTAGCTAGAATCGCCTGTCCTTAAGTCCAATTCAGGACACAGGGGCAAAACGGTAATTTCGGGTCAAAACGGTGTCCGCCGTTGGACCCGTTTTGTACCAAAAAGCGTGCCAGAGTCAACGATCTCTAAAGTTATCAAACTATATGTCAATAGGTCCGGTTTTCTGATATGAACCGAACCGTATGTCCAGAGTTGGATTTCGGCAGGCCGTGCACAAAATCGCCCGTTGAGTCGGACCGTGGGGCCCGTAAAACGACGATCCAATCAACTGTCTCAGAATCAGAACAAACTCGGCATACAGGACCAAAAAAATGATACGGTCCTGTTGGCGTAAGTTTCGTCTCGATCTGACGAGTGTGGACAAAGTAATTAAGAAATTTGTATAGAGGCCGATACGGTGAATTTCGACGGATACGCATCAAATTCGTCGCGCACATGCGACCAATTCGAGTTCCGTCAAAGTCTACACGTCCATGAAGCCGCTACGCACCTTTCGATGCTTTCGGTTCGTGACCACGTCGCCTGGATTGG
Organism: Iris pallida; assembly: GCA_029216955.1. NCBI lineage: Eukaryota > Viridiplantae > Streptophyta > Magnoliopsida > Asparagales > Iridaceae > Iris > Iris pallida. Next base: position 4,751 of record JANAVB010027055.1, read on the forward strand.
CGGGACGCACGTCGTATAGAAGGTTTTTCGTAAATTTTAATGTTTTGAAAATAGGTTTTCGCCCATCTTTGGAATCCGATTTCTCGACGTACAATCGACGAAATCGAAATCCGTAAGTTGGGTTGCAGAGCCCTATAGGTTGTCTAGGACTTTCATTAAATAGTTTCTCAAAACTGTCGATAGACCGCCAAGGAGTCGCCTTCCAATATGATGTTAAAACCAAACAATTGTTTTGTTTTTAATTAGGTTTTTGTCGATTTTTGGATCGAAACGCTGGACATATGGTTCTAGTAACCCAAAATCTATTCAATGGGATACGAACTTGGTTATATAGGTATTCTATAGAATTTTAAGGGATCGAATTCCGTGGAGTATTTGGAAAAATATACGATGATGAAAACGTACCGAGCGGGTCCAGTTTCTGCGCTATCCTTCTATGCGTGCGCGCGGGGCCTGGGTTCGACGGCCATTCCCGGCCGCGTGTGGTGGCGACGCCAGCGGCAAGCGGCGCGGGTGGGTCGCCCAGGACAGGGGTGGCGCGCCATGGTGTTAAGGTTTCTTTGAATCCCCCCTCGGCCTCTCGTACCATCCTTCTCTCTGTTCGCAAGTACGCGGATATAACCTGTGCTATGGGATCGGCTTGGTTACATATAAGCTGCTGCGTGACTTGGGTCGGGTCGGGTAGCTATAGCTTGGCTGGGCCTGCTCGCTGCTGGGCTAATTCACTATGGGTTTTGCTCGGGTCTGCTTGTTTCAGCTGGGATGCCCGCTCGGGCTATGTTGGTGTGCCTGGGCTCAGGTTTGAGCCCAGGGTTGAGCCCGAGCTGCTGTTGCTCATGGCTCCTTTTTTTTTCTTTTTTTATCTCTTTTTCTATTTCATAAATATATAAATATATATATATATATATATATATATATATATATATAGCCAGATTGAAATGGGACCTGGAGGGAGATAAGAATACTCGTTTTTTCCTTGAGTGCACCTGGAGCAGGCAAAGAAAGGCGGGTATTCAGAAAATTATTCGGGCTGATGGATCAGAAACTGGATCTACTGCGGAGGTAGCGACGGAGGCGTCTTTATTCTTCTCGAAGCTGTTTCGAGCTGAGCCTATTTCAGATAAGGACGCCTTCCTCGATGTTATCCCTAGCATCATTTCTATGGAGGACAATTCTGATCTTGTTCGTTGTCCTGACAGAGCGGAGCTGTTGGAGATTATTCGGGGGATGGACCCGGCCAGTGGCGCCGGACCAGATGGCTTTTCTGGGAGATTCTTCTCTGTTTGTTGGGATATTATTGCAGCTGACGTAGAGGAAGCCGTTGGCCTATTTTTCTTGGGTGCACGCCTTCCGGTCTCCATTTCGGATACCTTCTTATTTCTTATCCCCAAAGTCGAGCACCCGAGGAACCTTTCTGATTTTCGTCCTATTAGCCTTTGCAATTTCTGTAACAAGATTATTTCCAAGATTATTGCTTGCAGGTTACGGGAATATCTCCTCAAGATTATCTCTCCAGAGCAAAGTACTTTTGTTAAGGGGAGAGAGATTGTGGAAAATATCACTATTGCTCAGGATATGGTAGCCTCTATGAGGGAGTCCAACCAAGGCGGTAATGTTGCTATTAAGCTGGACATGCAGAAGGCCTACGACAGAGTCAATTGGCATTTCCTCCTGCGGGTTCTTCGGAGATTTGGTTTTAATGAGGTCTTCTGTGATCTGATTTATCGTCTCCTGGCGGATACCCGGTATGCGGTTCTTCTTAATGGCACTCCTACTGATTTTTTCTCAGCTTCTAGAGGGATACGGCAGGGGGACCCTCTCTCCCCGGCTCTCTTCATTATTGCTGCGGAGGTACTATCTCGGAACCTCAAGCTTCTTCAAGATTTAAATAGGAGATCTTCATTTCACACTCCGATTGGGGGACCGCGTATCTCGTATTTGGCTTATGCGGATGATGTTCTTATATTCACTTCGGGGGATATTGTTGGATTGCGTGCTCTCCAGCAAGTATTGCATAGCTATGAGGCTGTTTCTAGACAGAAGATTAATTATTCCAAATCTGCCTTTTATACTGCAACACCACTGGCTGAGGATCGTACTCGGACTATTTCTACTCTCTTCAGATTTAGTACTGGTACTGTGCCATTTTCTTATTTGGGCTGCCCATTAGTTTGCGGAAGAAGGAATGCAGGGATGTTTAGTTATTTGCTGGATAAAATCCGGTCGAAGCTGACGGGTTGGCAGAACAAGATACTTTCTCCTGGGGGTAAGTTGGTCCTTATTAAGAATGTTCTTTCTTCTATCCCTATGTATACATTGGCCGCATGTTGTCCTCACCGGGCCGTTCTCAGGACAATTGAGAGGATGTTTGCGACTTTCTTATGGTGTAGCAAGGATGGGGTGGCTAAGAAGAGCTAGATGGCGTGGAGGTTCGTCACTCGGACTAAGTCCGAAGGTGGCCTTGGGATCAAGTGCCTGAATGATATTATGGACGCCTTTTCTATGAATCTTTGGTGGAAGTTGAGGCATGGGAAGGGCCTTTGGGTGGAGCTTCTTAAATCAAAATATTTTCGTAAGCGTCATCCTTGTGATGCGTTTATGACGTCCAAGTGCTCCCATATTTGGTGACAGATTTTGCGGGTGAGGAAATTGGCGGAACCGTATATCTCGTTTAGACTTGGGCGTGGTGAGGGCTCAGCAAGGTGCGAAGCTTGGATTCCGGGGGGTCCTCGGTTGGATAGTGTTGCTATTCCATCGGCTGAGGTAGTGACTTCTGGGACCAGGCGCGGAACGGGGAGACGGACTTGGGTGCAGAGTCGAACACAGGCGAGGGTGTCTGCTGGTTCGACGGCCTCACAGAGTATGGGCACTGGGGAGCTTCGGAGGTCGACTAGATTGGCCGGAAGGAGGGTGGTCTTTTTCCAACGTTTGGTGACTGTTCGGGCTCTGTCGGATAGGGGAAGGAAGATCAGAAATTCTAGGGCGAGGAACTCTGATAATGGTGGCCCGGTTATTTGATCGTTTTGGACAGCCACTGGATGGGATCTGGCCTTGTTTTTGGAGCAGTTTGGAGTTGAGGTAACGAGGCGGCTCAGGGAGGCGAATCTGTCTTGTTCTTCGGCTCCTGATTTACTGGTTTGGGGTGAGCGAAAGGTGCTTTCACGCTGGCTGCGGCTTGGAGATGTTGTCGGATCTCTCACCCTATATCATCTCTTATTTTGAATATATGGGGCAAGTGTATTCCGGCGAAGTGGAGCATTCTGATGTGGCGGGTCTGTCACAACTGGCTTCCTACGGATGACATTATTCAGAAGATTGGCTTCCATCTGGCTTCCAGGTGTCATTGCTGTCGGGTTGGGCATGGGAAGACCCTTCAGCACATATTTTTCCACGGGGATCTTGCTATGACGATTTGGTCTATTTTTTGGGGTTTCTTCAAGGCACGGATGCATAGTGACTTTATAGTCTTTCTTCAAAGATGGTGGCGGGGTCACGGCAGCCATCATCGGAGATCATTGGCTGGTGCGATCATTTGGGTGCTTTGGAAGAACAGGAACAAGCATCGATATGAGGGACGTGGTGCTGGGTCTGACTTCCTGGTTCGGGAGGTGAAGAGACAGTTTCGGAAGTCGTTTTCGAGTTGTCGCCATCTTCCGACTATTCCTCATTGGGCTTTAGAGTAGTGTTTTTGTTCTATTTTCTTTCTTTCTTTTTGTTACCATGAGGTCGAATGTACTTATTACCCTCTTTTCTCAATAAAGGTAACAGTTTTCTTTTAATATATATATATATATATATATATATATATATATATATATATATATATATATATATATATATATGTACACTTATACATATATACATATACACACATAAATATATATTATATATATACCCATTTATATATGTATATTTATATTTACATAAACATACACATATATTTAATATATATATATATATATTTATATATTAATACACATATTTAATATTTATTTATATATATTCATACACACATATATTTATATACACTTGTATATATACATGCACATTCATATAATATTTGTATAATTCCAGGTACATATTTTATATAATTCCAATACACCTTTATATATCTTATATAAGTATATATTCTTAAATATAATACGCACATATTCATATAAAATTAGTATATGTGTAGCTGAAAATGAATTATAAATGTATACAAATATATTTATCCAAAAATGCATCAATATAATAAAAATATTTATCCAATAGAATATCGATTCAGTAATAGTAAAATTTATTAATCGCCACAAAATATAAAATAATAAACTAATTAATTATTATTATAAAATCTAATAATCACCATTTAAATCAATTAAATAATAATAATAAATTTAAAATTTTCGGGAAGGTGAGCTATAAATCTACCCACCTTAAAAATAATTTCGTCCTCAAAATTCTAACTCATAACTATTCCTTAAAATTCAAAGGAAAGTCCACCTTAACCCTAATCTTCTTAAATTTAATTTTTCAAAAATATTCTATAACCTTCTCTAGCCAGTTTATAACTCCGAATACTTGGGAACTTCTCCCCACCTTTGGTCACACTACTCCTCTAAACACGGTCACTAAAATCTTAAAATCTTCTAACTACTTGCTAACAATCCTTCCGACAGATATCTAGGGCATATGGTAGCTATAATCCTCTCCTATTTATCAAGCAACCCAAAATTTAACAAGCAATAATTTACACAAGTAGCTAAGAAATATTGATAAATTCTAATAAGCATGACCACTCGTCGCTCTAAAATAGGAAGGACAGATAGATAAGAAAAATAATCGAGAGCAGTTACGAAGTTTCAAGAACTGCAGAGAGTATCCTATGATGCAGATAGAAAGAAAGTTTATGAGCCATCGACCTATTTGCTAGATTGGGCTACTCTAGTACAATCACTTGCTAAATCGAAGAACCTTTCGTTTCTTAGAGAGGCTTACAATCCATGCAATACGAAAGTTATGTTCTCGAAATTCTATCTGAACAAGATTTTCTAATAGAACAGAATTTGAGAAATCAAGATTGTGGTCTTTTCTGTTGCTATTTAAAGACACAAGTAAGGAATATAATGCAATACAATGTCGTATCTCGACTTCCAGGTAGATGGAATAAGGGTTACGAATGGTTATCCATCCTAAGAGGTAGAGGCTACATAGCAGGTATAGGGGCCTAATTCAAATAGTTCTGTTTTATAGTCCAAATATGGTGGCATGCATGGATGGATTTTACTGAGTCTTAATGGGCTTCCTGATTTGGACATCCCACGTTGGTTGGGTGAACCTTGGATTGCAATCTATATGGACTGGACAAGATTCCAATGATAAAACTATTCCTACTAGATTAGAGTATTCTAGAATAGGTTTCTATTCAAGGGGTTGAGCTAGTTGCCCGTCAGGTTGGTTAGCTAGGTTCATAAAGCCCGAAATACGCCTTCCGTGACCTTTGTATTTAAGTAGCACATGAGATCTCAATTGGGCCGCATACTAGTGGCATATATATAGTGGGCTTCGAGTAGATCACAACCATATATAGAGTCGAAGGAATTGAGTCGAGGTTGAGGCTCTAATGGGAGTCGGGAAGTACACCGGTATTACGGTAAGGGTTATGGCTAATCCTTTTAACCTGAAACTTGTACCCCAAAAATAGAGTACAAGGTAACGAGTTTGAGTGGCACATGATATACCTAGATGAAGGTGGACTCGTCTAGATCTTGCATATGAAGTTTATTGGAAGGTAACAACTGGCCTCGTGCTCCGAATATTAATGACACGGCCGGGGACACAAAATGATCTAAATGAAAAGTGGGAGTCCAAGGGCACTAATCATCATCCTAATGGAAGTTGTTCTAATCACTCGGTAATCCTGGTATATCTTAAAAATTTTAGAAGGCTTACAGTCTACCCACCTTAGAAGCTAGGACAGGATTTTAGGAATAATGAGGTTAGAGGGTTCCCAAAGTCCGAATACTGTACCTCGACTCTTGTTAATATGGAATAAGGTACGGCATATCAGGATACGGTAGATATAAGTCAAGTCAAGGATCGGTCCTCAATAAATGGAAACTGAGTGTGTACAATGACACATGGTCGACAAAAGGAGAACGATCTACTCGTCTATAGTATACAAGAGTTATCGACGGGGTAACCGACTCTAAGGTACATCATAAGAAAAGATTTTCTAATAATTGAGTCGTGAATTTCTATTTGTGTTAAGCCTGCCAGACTATTGTCACAAGGGTTCTAGTTAAACCAAGCTTCAAACGAATGATTAGAGGCTCACAACATTTGGTCTCTCGAGAATAGGTAGTCTCTTAGATTGGCATGTGATCAAGGAAAAGATCCTAATCATTCTCGGACTCCAATGACTAGAAGATCTAGATAGTAGGTTTAATGTCGAAGGGAGGACGAGTAACTCAAGGCAAGGTTCCAGTCATATGGCTGGCCGATGGTAGCTACACTTGCGTATACAACTATCATAGTCATGGGAAGTACTCTGTATCTATCTATCAATTACGAGTTTTCGTCTTTCCAATCAGTGAAAGACAAAAAATAATAAAGAGTTCAAGAGAGATGTCATTGAATACAATTACGTGATTCAAAGGCGAACGTATAATTCAAGAAGAATTGTCAAAGCAGTCATGGATGGGATCCTAGAGACATCTACATCTCAATCCACGTAGGGTAATTAGATGAAGAGCGAACCAAATGCATCATGGTTGATCAGACCGTAATACAATGATTCTAATTAGACAATATGTTAGCGGGCGTCCCCAATAAACATATGTCTCGAATCAAGCTTGATAAAAGAGTAAGCTTGCAAAACTAGGCTGTAATAGCAGCATTGGTCAAGATAGTCAAAATATAAGTAGGCGAGATTTTTGGAAAGGAGGCACAAGTAGTTTGAGTTTTGAGCGAATCAAAACCTTACCTGGTGTTCTTTCTCACACAGTCGTCCAACTATCTTCTATCCATTCGGCCTTAGTCGACTAATGGATTATGGAACTCTAAATTCTATATTCTAGGTAAACCTATTAATGTCATTCAATTACCCTGTCAATAGATCACAAGAACCACATAACGCTAGGTTGGAAGACATGCTACTCAACTTACGGAACTTTCTCTAGTTTTGGCCTTAGGTCTTATGGTACACACAGGGCATTTTTCTACCCTCTATAGTAGCCTAAACTTGTAATCACGTCTGAAGTCACTTTACCGAGAATTATGCCTCGCCCGTATACTCAGGCTGCGGTAAACTCTTGGTTCCGTGATTTCAGGGGTGATATGCCATCAGGTACTCTACCTTATTGACACAAGGTCTAAAGAGGTCAACGAAGGTATAGTCTTAGCAATGTTCCATAAACTATAATTCTTCGAAATAATTTCTATCCTATGGGTTGTGCCTCGCCAGTGCGTTGCTGGCTGCAGTGAACCCACATTCTCCACTCTCAAATAGTTGACGACAGTGCGCTGCTGTCTAACCATTCCTTTAACTATATCCGTAAAAATTCATGAGCTTCTAGAGATTCACACAAGTTGACTAAAAATAGGGCGTATGTATTTGTCCTATCAGTCATAACACTTAAAACAAAAGAGTTAACATGGAGGAAATAACTAAAGACGAAAGGAATACAAACATTCTAGTATCTATTTCATATGAATTTTAATGGTTGAGGAAAAATCTCGAATCAATCTACCTCGAGATTCGTATATGAATAGTAGAATTAGAAATTATAAACCAGTTCCTTACAACAAAATAGAATTTAAATAGACAGTTCTAACTTATGATATAAGGTTTATATCTGAATAGAGCAAAAGAAAAAATGGAACAGTTTATCAATATTAAAGCCTTAATTATAGATAAGCCTAACTTACCAGTGAATAGTGGATCCACACTGGATCATAATATCATATCAAAAGCAATAATGTATATAGCAAGCTATCCGAATTCAATAATTCCTTATCTAAATTGCATGGCCTATCTGACAACCTTAACTACCCAACGGCCAAATTAATATGGACTCTGATCCTAGTTATCCTCCTAAATCATTTCAATCCTAATTGTGAATGAGCATTTCCTGAGCGCAGGCTCACAATAGTACGACTACGTACCATCACGAGTTTGCAATATTTTGTGAAATCTGACCTGCATGGGCCACCATAAAAACTTGTCACGACCCGTACCCGCTTTTTCGGATACGAGACGTGTCCAAGCCAGCCTACGCCGCAGAATTGGAGGTAGAACGCTGTCAAGCCCGTAACAAATAATTACTCAAAATGTAACATTTGCTGCTCATTCACATTTCTAAATTTGTTACAACATTTACAACATTTATAATTGAGAAAATAAAAGATTTTACAATTAATCAAATTGAATACAACTACTATCTATTTCTAGGTTTCTGTCTGTATATACACCCGAATCTTCCAAGCTAAGTGAAGCCACAGCTAACCTGAAAAATGTTGGTTTCCAGTCAGGAATAGAACAAGTACACAAACCGACGGCAATGCGAAAACACAATAGAATTAACAAGACATGAAAATAACATAAGAGATATGAAAACTGAAAAGTACTGATGACATGGCACGGTGGAAAAGAAAAGGAAAATAAATAAAAGACAACTACCTATGTGGTTTGAAATATCATTTTCAACATGTGAACGGCTAGGGGGTAAATACGGCACCCTGTACGTGTCGTGTGCAGCTGCTATCAGTCAAGATTAGACATATTGGGATAGTTCTGGGTAGTCCACATGTATACTAAGATATTTCCCCTCCCGACTACTCCGTGTGACAAGCGTGTCAACAAGCAGCAAGATATATGTATAAACATGAAATGAAAAGACTACTATGAATCGAAAACAATCAGAAAGTGCACTTGCCTGAGGTCATTAGCTGGAGAAACCAATAATACTATACCACTCAATGAGCCATAATCAGTCAACACATGCAGAAGTCTCTAGATGATGAAATAAACATCACCAACATTCTCAAAATAGTCAAATTAGCTAGAATAGCTTGTCCTTAAGTCCAATTCTGGACACAGGGGCAAAACGGTAATTTCGGGTCAAAACGGTGTCCGTCGTTGCACCCGCTTTGTACCGAAAAGTGTGCCAAAGTCAACGGTCTCTAAAGTCATCAAACTATATGTCAACAGGTCTGGTGTTCTGATACGAACCCAATTGTATGTCCAGAGTTGGATTCTGGCAGGCCGTGCACAAAATCGCCCGTTGAGTCGGACCGTGGGGCCCACAAAACGGCAATCCAATCAACTATCTCAGAATCGGAACAAACTTGGCATACAGGACCAAAAAAATAATACGGTCCTATTGGCGCAAGTTTCGTCTCGATCTGACTAGTGTGCACAAAGTAATTGAGGAATTTACAGAGAGACCGACACGGTAAATTTCGACGGATACGTATCAAATTCGTCGTGCACACGCGACCAATTAGAATTCTGTCAAAGTCCACACGTCCATGAAGCCGTTACGCACCTTTCGATGCTTTCGGTTCGCGACCACGTCGCCTGGATTGGCGAGACGCACGTCGTATCGAAGGTTTTTCGTAAATTTTAATGTTTTGAAAATAGGTTTTCGCCCATCTTCGGAATCCGATTTCTCGACGTACAATCGACAAAATCGAACTCCGTAAGTTGGGTTGCAGAGCCCTATAGGTTGTCTAGGACTTTCATTAAATAGTTTCTCAAAACTGTCGATAGACCGCCAGGGAGTCGCCTTCCAATACGATGTTAAAACCAAACAATTGTTCTGTTCTTAATTAGGTTTTTGTCGATCTTTGGATCGAAATGCTGGACATATGGTTCTAGTAACCCAAATCTATTCAATGGGATACGAACTTGGTTATATAGGTATTCTATAAAATTTGACGGGATCGAATTCCGTGGAGAATTTGAAAAAATATACGATGATGAAAACGTACCGAGCGGGTCCAGTTTTTGCGTTATCCCGCCTGTGCGCGCGCGCGGGGCCTGGGTTCGACGGCCATTCCGGCCGCGTGTGGTGGCGATGCCGGCGGCGAGCGGCGCGGGTGAGTCGCCCAGGGCAGGGGTAGCGCGCCATGGTGTTAGGGTTTCTTTGAATCCTCCCTCGGCCTCTCGTACCATCCTTCTCTCTGTTCGCAAGTACGTGGATATAACCTGTGCTACGGGCTCGGCTTGGTTACATATAGGCTGCTGCGTGACTTGGGTCGGGTCGGGTAGCTATAGCTTGGCTGGGGCTGCTCGCTGTTGGGCTAATTTACTATGGGTTTTGCTCGGGTCTGCTTATTTCAGCTGGGATGCCCGCGCGAGCTATGTTGGTGTGCCTAGGCTCGGGTTTGAGCCCAGGGTTGAGCCCGAGCTGCTGTTGCTCATGGCTCTTCTTTTTTTTCCTTTTTCTATCTCTTTTTCTATTTCATAAATATATTTTTTTTTCATAAATATATATATATATATATATATATATATATATATATATATATATATATATATATATATATGTACACTTATACATATATACATATACACACATAAATATATTATATATATATATATATATATATATATATATATATATATATATATTTTTACAAAAATATATATATTATATATATACCCATTTATATATGTATATTTATATTTACGTAAACATACACATATATTTAATATATATATATATATATATATATATATATATTTATATATTAATACACATACACATATTTAATATTTATTTATATATATTCATACACACATATATTTATATACACTTGTATATATACATGCACATTCATATAATATTTGTATAATTCCAAGTACATATTTTATATAATTCCAATACACCTTTATATATCTTATATAAGTATATATTCTTAAATATAATAAGCACATATTCATATAAAATTAGTATATGTGTAGCTGAAAATGAATTATAAATGTATACACATATATTTATCCAAAAATGCATCAATATAATAAAAATATTTATCCAATATAATATCGATTCAGTAATAATAAAATTTATTAATCACCACAAAATAATAAAATAATAAACTAATTAATTATTATAAAATCTAATAATCACCATTTAAATCAATTAAATAATAAAAAAATTTAAAATTTTTGGGTAGGGGAGCTACAGTTCCCTAGGTGGAATAGAGAGTGGACCGCCTCATCATCAATATGGTAGCCAGATACAGAAGGGTCTCGAGGAAGAGAGCCTAGAACTGAGTGACCCGTCTGTGCAAATCTCAGATCAGCAAAGGGTTGGCAATAGCCTGGAACTGAGTCACGTCACGGAACTCATGTTCCCTGGAGGTGTCAACGAAGAATGTCTGCAGATCTGATAGATGCTGGTGAATACCCTCAACGGTCATAGGGTATGACTGAGGAGGACCAGGTGCTGTAGGAGTAGGTACAGGAGGAGCAGGTGCAGTACGTGGAGGAACAGTGGCAATACTGCAACGAGAAAGTTTGAGGAACTTGGGCTCAGGGTCAAGAGCACAAGTGGATAATTCAATATCAAATCTCTGAAAGATGCGTGGGTTGATCATCGCATAAGAGAGGTTGCGGTCTCTTCTGCGACATCTACCCATCATCTGAATGATAGTCTTAGGGGCAGAAAAAGAAATTCCCTTAAGAATGTGATATAAAGCTGAAAGCTCAAGTGCAGTGACATCATCTTTTGAAGTGGATTTTGGAAGTAGAGTGGAATAGATGATGCGATATAATTCGTAGTTAGACAAGTTCAAGTTATTGGCCTTGAACTTTACAGAATGAGCACGTACGGGCGCACAAAGCTCATTCTTGAAACTAACGAGAGTCGTACCCTCGAGGAAATCGAAATCAGTGATGTCATCGAGCGGGGCAACTTCGTTTGGAAGACCAAGAATTTTTTCTAGCAATTCATCATTGAACTCGATATCTATTCCATCGATACGAGTTCTCATGGTAAAAGTGTCTAATACGAAATTACAGTAAAATAGTCTAATAGCATTAGTAGCTATAGGGAATTGTAAAGTAGCAAAGTGATGTAACCCTAATGCCTCAAAGTAAGGACGGTGGTCAGAAAATACAGTCCATTTGATAGAAGATCCGGTGCATATAGTACGCATAATAAAGTCGGCATACCAAAGTAAGGCTTGGTCGGGAGTTTCGAAATAAAACTCGTCCGATGCACCGTCATCCGATTGGACCGGAGAAAAGAGGGAATCCGTATGCAGATCAGAAGACAATGCATCTTCACTGGCATTGGTCTTCTTCCTCTTGAAAGGATTGAACCCCTTAGGCATTCTATCCCAAAAACTAGAAACCCTAAAAATTTGAAAGTGGAGGATAGAAGGGATTATACCTTCCGAGAATCAGGTATGTTGTAGAGGACGAGATTCTCCGCATGAATCCAAATTTTGGACGAAGATCTCCACGTAGATTAGAAGAAGTAAGGTGGAGAAGAACTAGGGTTTTCGGGACGCTGCTGCTGTTGTTTGATGTGGTTTGGAAGAATGGAGAAGATGGGGGCCTCGGGTTCTCACTGATACATATATACCCAGCCGAACTCTGGCCGAATTCGGACCGAACTCGGGCCGAATTCGCCAAGGGTTGCCTGGCTATATAAAAAAATTTATGGGGCCACATCTTTTTTATCAATTCATTTCAAATATTTATTTAAAGTTTAGTAATTTTAAATTTCAAATAATATAATTAATATTATTTTATAAATTAATATTCTTTACTCAGCATCTGTCTCAGATTAGCTGTAGGAGTACTGTCCCAGCTAACGGAGGTTCACCGAGGAACTCTTAAATACCGCTTTGCTTCGACCGTAGTCGTGGTGACAGACAGACTCTTTTTAGGCTTGTCTCGAAAATAGTTATTGAGTATTGAATAAATTAATTATTAAAACAAAATTAATTAATATTATTGACATCTAAAATTTCTAATTCTCGAAGTAAATAATTGAAACGATCTTCCGCTAGAGGTTTTATGAGTATGTCAGCTAATTGATTCTGTGTGTCTATGTATACAAGGTCTATATCTCCATTTTGTTGATGATCTCTAAGAAAGTGATGTCGAATCTCGATATATTTAGTACGAGAGTGGCATACTGGATTCTTAGTCAACTTAATAGAACTAGTGTTGTCACAGAAGATGGGTATGTATGTAAAATACAATCCATAGTCTTCTAAAGTTTGCTTCATCCATAAAATTTGTGCACAACAACGTCCTGCAGCGATATACTCAGCCTCGGTTGTTGATAATGCAACAGCATTTTGTTTTTTGCTAAACCAAGAGACTAGAGCTTTTCCTAGAAAATGACATGTGCCGCTGGTACTTTTTCTATCTACTTTGCATCCGACAAAATCAGCATCAGAATAACCGGTTAGGTCAAATGACATGGTTTTGGGATACCATAAGTCGACAAAAGAAGTGCCTTTAAGGTATCGGAAGATACGCTTAACTGCGCACAGATGTGATTCCTTAGGATTAGCTTGAAAACGTGCACACAAGCAAACACTAAACATAATGTCTGGTCGACTTGCAGTTAAATACAGTAAGCTACCGATCATACCTCGATACTTACGTATGTCGACGGGTTTGCCTTGTTCATCAGTATCAAGCTTGGTTGAAGTCACCATTGGAGTGCTAAGTGGCTTGACTGCTTCCAGGTCGAACTTCTTTAATAGATCTTTTGTGTACTTTGCTTGATTTATGAATGTTCCATTATTGGTTTGTTTGATTTGCAGACCGAGAAAGAATTTTAGCTCTCCCATCATGCTCATCTCAAACTCATTCTGCATACACTTTAAAAATTCTTGACAAAGAGATTCATCAGTAGATCCAAAAATAATATCATCTACATAAAGTTGAATCAAAAGAATATTGTTATTCAAAGATTTTATAAACAAAGTAGTGTCAACCTTTCCCTTTGAAAAACCGTTATCAAGTAGAAAAGAGCTTAGACGATCGTACCAAGCACGGGGGGCTTGTTTCAAACCGTATAAGGCTTTTTTCAACTTGAAAACATATTCAGGATATTTAAAATCAATAAAACTGGGAGGTTGAGCTACATAAACTTTTTCTTTTATAAAACCATTTAGAAATGCGCTTTTGACATCCATTTAAAATAACTTGAAATTATGAAAACATGCAAATGTACATAACATGCGAATGGATTCTAATCTCACAACTGGGGCATAAGTCTCATCGTAGTCGATACCTTCTTCTTGATTGTATCCTTAAGCTACGAGTCGAGCCTTATTACGAGTCACTAAACCACTCTCGTTTAGTTTGTTTCGGAATACCCAACGGGTGCCAATGACCAGATGATCAATGGGCTTGGGAACAAGTTCCCAAACTTGATTCTGTTCGAATTGGTTTAATTTCTCTTGCATAGCATCTAACCAAAAATTATTACTACATGCTTCTTCAATATTTTTGGGTTCAAACTGCGAAACAAAAGCAACACAAGAAGTTATATCTTTATTAGAGGAACGAGTACTTACACCCTTGGTAATCTCACCAATTACCAAGTCCTTTGGATGATCTGCCAAGAATCTCATCGCTTTTGGTGTAACCTCAGGATTGCTGGTTCCTGCTTCTTTGCTTGAAGACTCAGCTGGGGCTTGGTGTGAAGGTTCTGCATCTTTGTGTGAAGGTTTTGCAGTAGCTGTACTTGGTGTAATTACGTCTTCATTATCGTCATCGTCTGAGTGTTGATTTAGCTCATCAAACTTGACATTGATTGATTCTTCGATGATCATGGTTCTTTTGTTGAAGACTCTGTACCCTTTGCTCTTTGCTGCATAACCTAGAAATACACCTTCATCGGCCTTTTCATCAAATTTACTCAGATTGTCTTTAGTATTAAGAATAAAGTATTTACAACCAAAAATCTTAAAATATGAAACATTGGGTGTTCTATCAAACCATAGTTCGTAGGGAGTCTTCTTCGATATAGGTCGAATTAGAACCCTATTAAGAATATAGCACGCTGTATTGACAGCTTCAGCCCAAAAGTATCTAGGTAGACTAAACTGGTTTAACATTACTCTAGCCATTTCAGATAGAGTCCTGTTCTTACGTTCCATAACTCCATTTTGTTGTGGAGTCCTAGGGCAAGAGAATTCATGCACATAACCGTGTGTGTTCTAAAATTGCTTGAATTCTGTATTCTTAAATTCTCTGCCATGATCACTACGAATGCGAGTAATCATGAACCCTTTTTCATTTTGTACTTTCTTACAAAAGGTGACGAATTCTGATAATGCATCGTTCTTGCGTGCAAGAAAATATACCCATGTATATCTAGAGAAATCATCTATAATGACAAATGCATATAACTTACCACCTAGACTAGCAATTCTACTTGGTCCAAATAAGTCCATATGCAACAATTGTAAAGGTCTAGTGGTACTTACAGCGTTCTTGGATTTAAAGGCAGATCAGGTAGCTTTGTTCTTTTAACATTCACTACATACTGTATCCTTCTTGAAAGATATGTCCGGTAAGCCGCGTACCAACTTCGTTGTAGATAGTCTTGAAATTGTATCCATGTTTGTATGACCAAGTTCATATGCAATAGTTGACTCTCAATACTTTTGGCCATCAAACATCTACCTGCTTTGTTAGCATCTTCTAACAAATAGAAAACATATATGTTGTCTTCCCTGATACCTTCAAAGATAGTACTACCAGTTGAACTGTCAACTATAGTACATTTGTCTTTGACGAAGTTAATGCCATAACCATGATCAGCTAAATGGCTTATGCTGAGCAGATTATGTTTTCACTCGATAACTAGACAGACATCTTAATCACAGGATAGGGAGCCTTACCAATGTCACCGATACCGATTATGTACCCTCTTAAATTATTACCGAAGGAGACGTATCCTTCTTTATTCTTCTTCGACAGTGTTACGAATAATGAAGCATCACCGGTCATGTGCCATTAGCAACCGCTGTCGAGGATCCATTTGCTCCTAGCATGCGAAGGGCGTTCCACCTGATCGCAAGCCATCAAGCATACATTTACAGCGTCATCTAATTGTTCGTCTTCTGAATTGCTGGCTTCGGTTTTATGCCATATGCTTGTATTAGCGTACTTCCTTGATGTAGATTGCTTCAAGTAGCCTTTGTCATATTTGCTGCTTTTCTTTGATGATGATGATGCTGTTGGACAATCTTTCTTCATGTGTCCTTTCTTCTTACATCCGTAGCAAATAGGATCTTTCTTGTTGTTGTTGTTGCTGTCTTTTGTTCTCCTGTTAAATCTTATGAACTTCTTGAATTTTCTTACCATAAGAGCTTGATCTTCAGAGTCGGAGTCGCTGTCGTCAGAATCATCTTCGACAGTTCTTCTATTTTGAGCCTTGAGAGCGATCGACTTCTCTGACTTCTCTTTTGGTGTAGCATCTTCAAAGTCTTGAAGTTCTAACTCGTGAGTGAGTAGCTTACCCATGAGTGTTTCCAGAGACATTGTTGAGAGGTCGTTTCCTTCAATGATTGTTCTAGCCTTTGGAATCCAGTTCTTTGTGAGAGCTCGTAGAAGTTTGCGAATCTTTTCATGGTTACAGTAATCCTTGCCTAATAAAGACAAAGGATTTATAATATCCAAGAATCACGTAAACATCTGAGTGACTGATTCACTTGGCTTTATTTTGAACGCCTCGTACTTCTGAGTAAGTCTGCTAATTTTTGACTCCTTGACTTGTGTTGTTCCTTCGTGGGTTACTTCGAGAAGTTTCCACACTTCATTTGATATTGTACAGGTAGACACCCTGTTGAATTCAGTTCTATCTAAAACACAAAATAAAGCGTTAATAGCACGTGTGTCAAGACTGGCCTTTTTCTTTTCATCCTCTGTATATTTGTCATGGGGTTTTTCAACTAAAACTCCATCAACTTTAATACGAGGAGGCTTTTTGTATCCATCAATAACTACAGGCCATAAGTCAAAATCAAGAAATTTTAGGAAGAAACTCATACATGTTTCCAATAAGTGTTGTTTGTACCGTCAAACAGTGGAGGTTTGTTTGTGGCTTGGCCTTCACTTGTGAATTTCACAGTTGCCATGTGTAATTCTGTGATCTATACAACAATTGAAAAATAACTGAACATAGCTACAATTTTACCTTGCTTTACCTGTATAACATGGCTTTGATACCAATTGTAGGAACGAAATTGTAAAGTAGAATACTCTAGAGGGGGGTGAATAGAGTAGGCAGCGGAATATTGCTAAAAAGACTTGTTAGCAGTTAGATCACAGATATAAAAATTATCACAAAATATATGACAGTAATAAAAGAGTGATCAGAAGGGAAACACAAACACAGAGATTTATACTGGTTTCCCTCTTGTCAGGACTAGTCCAGTCGGAAGAACTCTAGCTTCTACTATTGGAAAATCCTGCATGTTTTCATACGAAGTCCTTACAACTTCTACATACGCGAGCTTTGATACGAAGAACTCGACCAACTTCAATTGTGAAGAGTCAATCTTCAATCAAGCCTCTGATTACAATCGCTCTGAAATTTCTAGACCGCACCGCACTGGCAAATGGACTAGAGGATTATAACTGGCTTAGGATTTGAAAATAGAAGCTTTTTAGAACTCTTTGGATGAAATGTAAGCTTTAAAAGAGAAGAGATTGGAAGTGAATTGGTGATTTGAAATGATCGAAATCCTTCTCTATTTATAGTTTTTCCAAAGACAGAACTCTGGCAGAATTCGGGCAGAATTCGAACAGAACTCTTTGTAACCAACCGCAACCGAAGGGAGACCAAGTTCAAAATCAAACGTTCACATAACGTTCAACTTGGCCGAACTCTAGCCGAGTTCTGTCAAGGTTTGGTCAGTTGATATTATGAAAATAATTTTGGCTTTTTGAAAAGTCCTTCAGAAGCTTTTTGTAAAAATAGATGTTTATAAAAACATAGGTCATTTTAAAAGGATAGGTCAGTTTTGAAAAACGATTTCGGATAGCCTATTTGCCAGTATGACTTGGTGTACAATGTTTTCCTAGACTCAATAAAACGAAAAATTACATTGCTTTGCAGGAAATACATTCTTGAGTGGCAAACAGCTTTGGTCTTAAACGGAGTAGATATCCATCTTTGATCAGCGTCCAAAACATGGTTAGTCAACATCTGAATTGATTCGTATATTGAGACAGAGTTTGATCAATTATTAAAATTAGGTTTGACTATGACCAATGGGCCAACAACTATTACCTTGTTAACAAGTTATCCGAGACCAATGCATGAACTATTTATTCTATCAACTAAAATCATTCCATGCACAGGTTATCAATCAGCAATCATTCTATCTTTTCTCTTCTTTCGTATAACAGAGCCATTAGCTCCTCATTTTATTTCATTCATTCAACAACAGAGTCATGCTCTGCTTTCTACATTTTGGTCATTCATTCAGCAACATAACTGTCTTTCATTCATTCGTTTCAGCATACAATCAGGGACATGTATTATCACTCTTATTTACTTAAGCATGTAAACAGTTCTATATCATTCAGCAGGCATTCTATTCATTGATAGCATACAATTTAGGGACGTGCGAGAATTCTCTTATAAGCATTACTTAATGATTACCATCTTGTTATTAGCAAGAACATTCATTCAAAAACTCAGATTCTTATTAGGCGCAGGCGAATCATAAAATGAGTCGTTGTCCACTCATCCAGATTAATCGTCTTCTGTTGTAGAGCCAGTAATCCGATTTCTCTGTTTATCTAGTGCCTTGGCGGAGCAGGGCACTATAACAGATTCATATGAATTAGACCAAGATCAACTGTTCCTTATTACATCTATAAATGTTTTTATGTCATTTTAGTGTCAACGTGTAGGTGCATTTCTATATATAATTAGCAGGTTCATATGAAAAAATATGTCAGGTAGTACATTATGCTCAATAAAGTAGTGTACTTATTACACTTAAATATAGTACTTAGTGGATTAGTAAATCGATCTCTTCAGGAGATTTTTAGCATATTTTTCTTGATGAAATTCCATTTTTACTACGTTTGTACTGAGAATTTTTTTTGTTTCACTCAAGTCTTTCATTACAAATATCTTCTCAAGATAGCTAGTGATGTTTTCAATCTTGTCTTTTGGCCTGGATAATTTGGAAAGACTACAGGGCAGGTAACCGATAGAAAGCTCTCAAATTGCATATGATAATAATTAGGATTTGTGATAACCCCTATTTAGCTAATGTAACAAGTGTACTTATTACTTGGCTTTAATTGATAGATGGAGTCTATTTCATGTTCTTATCTTGTTCCTGTCTTGTCTTGTTATTGTCTTGTCTATGTTTTACTTGTGTCGTTGAATTATTAAAGGCTAAGTTCTGTTCGGGAGACGACCTGCAACCCGGTCCTTATTTGGTCACGGCTTTTGGAGTGGATCTAGAGTAGTCCCTACATTCTCTCGTTATTCGTCTCCTTATTATGCACTCACATGTTATTCATGTCTACTTTACATGATCATGTACATGCTCTCATGTTGTCATGGATGAATTCTGAAATACGGAATCCGATAACGGATATCCTGGTATCCGCATGACTTAATTATTTTAAAAAAATTTAATAAGTTGTACTTAGGGGTGAGCATTTTTCGGTTTTGGACCGAAAATCGAACCGAACCGAACCGAATTAGAGATTAGATTCAACCGTCCAAAACCGAATAAGAAATTTTAGTTATTATTATTATTATTATTATTATTATTATTATTATTATTATAATATATATAATATATGTATAACATGTATATATATGTAGAATATATATATATATATATATATATATATATATATATATATATATATATATTTTATATATAAAAATATATATATATATATATATATATATATATATATATAATATATATATATATATATATATATATATATATAATATATATATATATATATATATATATATATATATATAAAAATAAATTTTGGTATATTTAGTTACTATATATATCAACCAAAAAAAGCGCAAATAAACCAAAAGATATATATATATATATATATATATATATATATATATATATATATATATATATATATATATATATATATATATATATATATATATATATATATATATATATATATATATATATATATATATAAATTTGGTATATTTAGTTACTATATATATCAACCAAAAAAAGCGCAAATAAACCAAAAGATCGAATAAACCAAATAAACTGAAAATCAAATCAATTTAATTTGGTTCGGCTTGATTCAGTTATGGACAAATTCGGTTCGGTTTCGGTTTTTCTTATTAGGTTTTGGGTCTAATTCAGTTTTTGGTTATTCGGTTCGGTTTGAACCGAATTAACCGAATGCTCAACCCTAGTTATACTGACTAACTTCTTTATGTAAATATATATATAAAATTATTATTATTTTTAAAAAGAAATTATATTATTTTTAGTAAGTGTGTGTGTGTGTGTGTATGTGTATATATATATATATATATATATATATATATATATATATATATATATATATATATATATATATATATATATATATATATATATATATATATATATATATATATTTGTATTTATATTCATATACCAAAAAAAAATTATATACCAATTTGTGAATTTGTCATTGGGAAAAATATGTAACTACATATTTTCTATGACACATCATCATCCACTTGTTCCTATGCATAAAGCTACAAGGGTATTTAGGTAAATTCACATAAAGACACTTGTCTTTGTACATGAGAAGGATTAGGGCATTCTGGTCATTACTATTTTTAGTTTTTTTTTTCAAAAGCGGGAATTAAATAGAAAGATGGAGAGAGAGCAGCAACAAAATTTCCATCTCTCTCTCTCTCATGCTCCCTCTCTCCGACCCTCTCCTTCACCCTTTCACCACCACCCCTCCCACTTTTTCACGCCCCTCCTTCCTTCTCTCAATCCCTCTCCTTGTCTCTCTATCTTTCACTCTCAATCTCTCTCCGTGGGCCTCTATAGTGCACCCGTGCCCGCGGTCGCAGCGCGCGTCGGCCGGCCAAACCCCCCCTCACCGTCGGCAACCTGCCACTATGCCACAGCCGCCATCACCACCGTCACCTCCACTACCATCATCATCTTCATCTCCATCATCAAAACCTAAATCCTAACCCCCATTTCTTCAAAAAAAATTATGAAGAAGAATGTAAAGGAGGAAGAAGAAGGAGAAATTGGAGAAGAAATCTCAAGCCCTAACCCCTAATTCCAAACCCAAATCTAATTTTTCCAAGGCAAGCCCTCTCCCATCTTCTTTCCTTCTATTTTATTTTTACCTGTCATATCCATTTAGATTTATTTACTTCATGAGTACGAATTAGGATAATTTGTATATCTGTAAATAAAATATGAAAGACACGTGTACCAGAAGTGACATGGACACAAGGGTACAATTATTATGAACGGTAGCTTTGATACTTACTTTTCAAATACGATTTAGATACTTAAATATAGTTAAATTTAATATTATCACACAGACGTAAGTATATACACACACACACACTTACGTCTGTGTTAAACAAATTTGGCAAACATAATATTTAAATCATAAACATGAACTAAATACTAACTAGTATCGTTGTGTCCTAATCGTGTCCTAATCAATATTTGAAATTATATAATTATATATATATATATATTTTTTTTTATATAATAAAATAAAAATAAAAAAATGTTGCCATGGTGGACTCGGTAGCATACAAATTAAGAAGTGATATAATGAATTTTATGAAGAAGCGAATTTTATGTAGTGATTGGCTTGTGGGCATAAATATATATGTCAAGGAAATATCAAGTTAACTATGGGTAATTGTTGTCTAGAAATAGAACTGGACATAAATAAGTGCATTTAAGACTTTTGTAAGGAATTCAATCCGTAATTGAGTTAGGTTTGCCTAGGGAACCTTGGGTTTGAATTTCATTAACGATACGAGGCCGTATCGGCTATATCGAGCCTAAATTGGCAGAGTAGCATAGAAATCCCGAATTACAATTCACTAGTTACCTTTAAAATAAGAATAGAAGTTACCAAGTAAATAAATTTTAGGATAATTCTAGTCTGACATTGGAATGTAAAAATGTAACCATATCGACTAAGAGTAATAATTTTGGCCAACAAATTCGTAATTAATCTAAATTCCAGCATAGATATATCTATAATGATCACCTTAAGAACAAGATACTTGACATCAAACTATTAAGTATTGCATTTCTTGTATTATAGTTTTGATATCTAAAGTGTTTATGAATCTTTATAATTACTGACTTGTATTGAGGTTTTTTACTTGTGTAGCAAACCTCGACCAGTGTAAATTGCTAAAAGTAGCTAATTGCTAAGATAAAGTGTACGATTGGTAAATAAGTTCTTGTGTTGAAATTTGATTTATCAATATATAACTTCATGTGATTTTCGGTGTTGAGTTATTCCACTGAAGGGGTCGACGTACCCAAGAAAATTCTACGAAGGGTTGCTCCGAGTCTTTTATAAACTGTAAAAAATTTGAGTCCGAAATAAGAAGGGGACTCTGTCAAAATTTTTAAGAATTCCCGAAGTGGCCATTTCGTAACACGAAATTGGTTATATATATTGAACCAAATTTATAGGAAATTTGTATAAGTTTTCTTAGAGACGGAATTGTGGTCGATTTCTTTTAGAACTTGAGACGTATAGGCCACAGACACAAGTCACACAAGTGAAACCCAACTTAAATCTCCAGTATTTCTGCTCTGTATCGAATGGAATAATTATTACCTGAATTGATATATTTATGTTATCTTGAGGTTCGTGAATGAGATATATACTTGAATTCGATGCATGCTTGAATCGTAAAATTTGTGACAAGATATGTACCTTGTCACGCCCCGATTCGTAGAGTCATTTATTCACATATTTTATCTCTTGGAATCGATCGTCCTCGCTTGGGCGTGATGTGGTACAAGTCTGGTATTGCACTTATACAAGGCAAAGATGGTACATAATTGGTTATTTTCAAATGGGAACACATTGCAGCGGCAAAAGCAGACAAATTGAAGTTAATGAGAACAATCTTTCTTATTGAATAGAAATACATCACTTCTTTATAGCACTGGAGATAAAAGGATAACTTGAAGTCACACAGAGATGTATAGAACTTTATTCTCTTGATTAAAAATTGAAAAAGAGTACAAGACTTGTATTGAGGTACAATGCCTACAACACATCTTACTTACATTGAAAGCCAACTGAACAATGCTATACAGCTTACATTTGATACTTGGATATATTGGATTACCACTCGATATACCGACTTGGCTTACAACTCACTGGTACAATTGTTTACAATGTTCCATACATTATGTCCTTTATAAACAGAAGATATCATCTTGTACAAGGAGAGCTTCCGCATGTCCAATAAATCTTCGATGCCGCGGAACCAATCAAGCCAAACTTCGTGTGTAGAACATCCCAAGCACGAGCACCTGCCCACAAAACGTGGGTCAGCACATCATCTATGTACTGGCGAGCAGAATCCAACCCACTCGCCTAAGCCAATATTTAAATAGCCATTTAAGCAAGCATTTATTAGAATGATCTTTCTATTTGGGACCTAGCATCAGTTTACATATTAATAGGCAATAATTATAGTGCAGCATGTAAACATATTCTGAGCAATATTCATGCGAACATATTATTATAGCATTCTTGGTGTTATCATGCAAAGGCATCATTGAGGTATCGTTAACATTATCATCTTAAACATCTTATGATAGTTCTCACTTCAAGCATCACTTAACATGTATGTTATATTTGAACAATGTTTATAGCAAGGCATCTTTCTAGCATACTGGATTTAACATGTTAAGCAGGTTATCATATTGAAAGGCTACACATGGCATCATTTACTTGGCATGTTAAGCACACAAGTTACACCAACGCATATATCGAGTATATCACATTTAAGTGATTTCTTACCAAAAGCCAACTCCCTCGTACATGCATCAAATACAGGTTAACTGCTACACTTACTCTGCCTGCACAAAACATTCATTAGCGTGCATCCTTACAA
Source organism: Iris pallida (assembly GCA_029216955.1). Classification (NCBI taxonomy): domain Eukaryota; kingdom Viridiplantae; phylum Streptophyta; class Magnoliopsida; order Asparagales; family Iridaceae; genus Iris; species Iris pallida. The sequence goes on from JANAVB010027055.1 coordinate 28,876, forward strand.
CATGATCATTGGTGTTAGTGTACCATTTTCAGACGTTGCCATATAGGACTTCGAAAGGTAATCGGCGTGCCATTCCACTAGGTTGCGAGCCCGAATGGAATGTCCCGATATCACGTACCCTTAAAGTAGGCTTACACTTCCCCCATGGTCGGACCGGCCCCCCCACTACCAAAATACATGTATTTACCGACGGCCTTATCCGTCGGTAGTCCGTCGCCAAAAATAAATACCGACGGATTACCGACGGATATTTTGGTAAAATAGCCGTCGGGAATAACCTCGTCGCTAAAACATATCCGTCGCTACTCCGTCGCTCAGCGACGACGTAGCGACGGAATACCGTCGGCGCATTTAAATATATATAGCGACGGATTACCGACTAGCTTTCGTCAAAACATGTATCAGGATATAGGGTTAGCGACGGAAAACTCCGTCGCTAAAGAGTCGGCAAAACCGTATCAGTGATTTTCTGATACGCAATATCCGTCGCTAATCCGTCATAAATTTGTCGGTAAAAGCGTATCAGAGATTTTCCCATACGGCAGGTCGTCGTTATGCCGTCGCTAATCCGCCGAGGTGTACGACGGATTAGCGTCGTATTAGCGACAAAACATCCGTCGCTAACTGCAAAATTTATGGACATCAAACAGAACCAGGTCGACGGACATTCCATCGCTAAACCGTCGCTCAATGTAAAATTCTCCAGGTAGCGACGGATATTACGTCGCCAATCCGTCGATACATTAAATTCCTACAGTTAGCGACGGATAGTCCGTCGGGACTTTGTCGCCAGTCCGTCGTAAGTTAGTCGCCAATCCGTCGTGAAAGCTAAAATTTATGGACATCAAACAGCACCAGGTCGACGGATCATCCGTCGCCAATCCGTCGCTTTATTGAAATGCTCCAGGTAGCGACGGTTTTTACGTCGCCACTCCGTCGCTAACCTCAGTTTCTCCAGTTAGCGACGGACTATCCGTCGCTGAGTGGTCGCCAGTCCGTCGCTAACTTCTAATTTTTGAAAAAAAATACTGCAAACAGACTCTTTCCTGTTTATACAACACATCCAACACAATATCAAACATGCAAAATATCCATATACAACACCATATATCACGAATATCCAACGTATCCAATATCCAACACCATATATCCATATGCAAAATATCCATATCCGACACCAATATCCAACGTATCCAATATCCAACAAAATATTACCAACACAATATATCCAATATCCAACATTAAATTATCCAAACATAAAAAAAATATCCGAACATACAATGTATCCAAATGTCTACAAAACCAACAACATAAACAAAATCAAACCCCGTCCGTCGGATCGTCTCGTGCTCGTGCCGCCGCATCCGCTTTGCGTATGTACTCCTCCACCGTGTGTGCCGGCACTTGGGACAAGACATGGTCTGGAAGCGCGCGTAGCTGCTCTGGCGACAACATATCAAGGAGCGTCAAGATGGTGTTATCCGATACGATGCGGACGTCCGCAGAGCGGTTAAACGAAAGCCGTCCGGGGGAAGAAGGACCAGGTCGATCCGAAGCACCGGCAGCAGCAGTAGACGGACCGGGAGCACCACCAGATGAACCGGGAGCACCAGCAGACGGACCGGGAGCAGACGGACCGGGAGCAGACGGATAGCGCCCCAACACTTTTGCCCGTAAATCTGACACCGCGGAGGTCAGAGTCGCAAGCTGCACCCTCACATCGTAAACCAGGGGCGCTGGGGGAGGCGGAGGCGGTGGATATCTCGGGGACGGCTGCAACGAGGGCGCCATGGAACCTAAGCCGTAGACGCGCCCTTTCCTAACGCCGCCGACGGATTCTACGAACACGTCATCGTAGCGAGCGGCCATAAAAGAGTGCGTCTGGGTGGGCGTCGTTTCGCCAACATTCTCGGAAGGGGGCTCGATCTCAAGCCGACTAAGTGCCTCACGATACGCAGCCTATCCAATGAATGTGTTTATACTATAAGTTTTCCTAAGTTATAATCTAAATCCTATGTTTCCCTAAGTTATAGTCTGAATCCTAAGTTATTTAATTAACTTAACAATAATTATATTTCTAACATAAATCTCATAAACGTAAGTACTTACATCAGTCTCCTCGGCCCTCGCGTCGACGAAGCTCCCGTCCTTCCGCCTCTTGTGCGTATGCACGAATACATCGTGAGCGGTGACCGTCTCCGCCTCTTTCCCCTACTTCACCGCCCGTTGGGCCTGCATATGTAGAATTTAATTAACTTCGTATATTAACAGTACGAAATTAAATAATAGAATGAATTTGAATTTGCGCTATCTCACCAAATCTGCACGCGTCGATGCGTGGGGCCTTGATCCCCCCGTATGCAGACCCGCGGCCTGTCGATTAGCCTTAGCTTTCTCCGATTTCAGCTTGAACTGCGGAGTATCCATCTTCTCCAACATCTGCTCATAGTACTCCGCCCGGATCCAGTCCTTCCTCGTATGCGCCGTACGAAGGTCGTACATCGCATCCCGTATCTTCTTCCCGGCGGCGTCTTTGTAGGTCCTGCGGATCGCCTCCTCGCGATGGAGGGGCCACCAGAACGTCCTCTGACATACAAATTCAAATATCACGTAATAAAAAATTTAATGATTTAAAGAATAATTAATAATTCACCGACGGATTTATACCCTCATCTCGTCGAGCCAGACGTACTTCATGTCCTGAGGCACCTCAGAAAAATTGAGGTAGGGGCCATGGTAGTTATCCCGGATAATGCGCCCTAGAATCCGGGCAGCATCCCACGGGAAAAACCTATAAAGAAGCAACGACTGGATTATTAACTTGAATAAATGAAACAAATTTAATAAATTAACTTAAATTTACTTACGATTCTCCAGCGGGCCATAGCTCTCGTCGGAACTCGCCCACCAGCCTCTCTGGTGGCGTCGGGGGATACGGTCGATACTGATAGCGATAGTCCGATACCGATAGCGATAGTCCGATACCGATAGTTCGATCGATACCGATAGTTCAATACCGATAGCGATAGTCCGATACCGATAGCGATAGTTCGATACCGATAGCGATAGTCCGATACAGATACACATGGACCTACATATCTATATATCACTAGTTGCCATACTCCTCTACATACTACTCTACACTAGGATCTAGTAACCATATACTACTCTACACACTAGCTACGTAGTCATACTCTAAAATAAGGTAAACTAATTTACCCACACATTAAAACCAACCCAATCAAATCTTAGGCAAACTATTCATATGATATCAATCGAAATACAAATAGGTCAACTAGGCTAGTTCTAGGTCAAATTAGGAGTCCAAGTCAACTCTGTCAAAACTAACCTTAATTAGGCTAAACTTCTACCTTAGCTAATCAAATATATATACTAGACTTCACGACGTGTGTCTGTGTATATATATATATATATTATTAATAAATTACTTAAAATTATGCCTATATATATATATATATATATATATATATATATATATATATATATATAAAAATATATATATATATATATGTCTGTGTGTGTGTGTATCCGTGTGTCTGTGTCCGTGTGTGTCCGTGTGTGTGTGTGTGTCTGTGTGTGCGTGTGTCTGTGTGTCCGTGTGTCCGTGTGTGTGTGTGTGTGTCTGTGTGTGTGTGTCCGTGTGTGTGTGTGTCCGTGTGTGTGTGTGTGTGTGTCCGTGTGTGTGTGTGTGTCTGTAGGAGAGGAGGAGGAGGACTCCTGCGCGGGAACTCCAGAGTCCCTCATACTCCCCCCTGCCCCGACCCCCCCAACCCCTGCCCGACCCCCCCAACCCCTGCCCGACCCCCTCTCCCACCCCCCTGCCCCCCCCTGTCCCGACCCACCCCCAACCCCTCCAACCCCTGCCCGACCCCCTCTCCCACCCTCCTGCCCCCCCTGTCCCGACCCCCCCAACCCCTGCCCGACCCTCCCCCAACCCCTGCCCGACCCCCTCTCCCACCCCCCTGCCCAGACCACCCCCCAACCCCTGCCCGACCCCCTCCCCGATCCCCCTTGCCTCCTCTCCCACCCAACCCTTGCCCCGACCACCCCACCCCCCTACCCGAACCCCCCCTGCCCAGACCACCCCCCCACCCCTGCCCGACCCCCTCCCCGACCCCCCTGCCCCCGACCACCCCACTCCACCCTTGCCCCGACCACCCCACCCCGTACCCGAAACCCCACTGCCCCACACCCTCTCCGACCACTACGACAGCCCCCCAACCACCCAAATCGTAAAAGAGAGAGAGAGAGAGAGAGGGAGATAGAGAGAGAGAGGGGGGAGAGAGAGCATACCTTAGAGAGAGAGAGGGAGATCGCCGGTCGGAGAGAGGGAGATCGTCGGAGAGAGGGAGAGGGAAGAGAGAGAGTGTTTTGGGGGGGAATGAAATTTCCCCCCCCCCCGTTAGTTCAATTTAAGTTAGGGTACAGAAATTAGCGACGGAGTAGCGACGGATTATTCCGTCGCTAAGTCGTCAGTAAATCTCGCGCCAATATTTTAGACTTTTTCCGCCAAAATATGCGACGTTCTAGCGACGGATATAAAACCGTCGCTACTTGGCCGACGACCTATCGACGGCGTAGCGACGGATATGGACATAAAAAATAAAAAAATTGTCCACTGCTTTCCGTCGGTATTCCGTCACAAATCCGTCGGTGATCCGACGGTAATAGCGACGGAAAATTTCTGTCGCTAAATGGCCGTCGCTAAAATACTGTAATTTGGTAGTGCCCTAACGTCCCGGGGTACCGTCCGAGGAAGCAGTCACCCCCTTGTATACAAGTTGTCGCTGACCATACGAATGTGTGTCCGACTCGATCGTGATCATAAAACACATGGTGAAATATTGAAATAAGTAAAGGCAACTGTGCATCATTCAACTCATCTATGTCGTTTTCAACGACTCATCATTTTCAATATTTCTGTCATTTCACTTGGTGATCTCGACGGTCCCAAGCCTTATCATTTCTCATTCATTACTTTATTGCAACATTTCTCATTTATTTCTACATTGCAACATTTCTCATTATGTTCCTTCTAAGGAGGAACAACAGCATTCATTCATTTCAAAGGGGCATATAGCATTTCATTCATTTATAGGAACAATAGCATATTCAATTCATTTCTCATGTAACATTCTCGCAGCATCTCATTATTCAAGTGATTCATTCATTTTATCAACATTAAATATAAGGGACATTCTCACTTCATTCTTAGGCATCAAGTTACTTTAGCAGTTCGAGTGTTATTCGTTCAGCAGTTCAATAATTCTTAGCATAAGCATTAATATTATTCAACAACTAAAATATGGGACATTTAGGGACAATTTATAGCATCACGTTATTCCATTTATTAAGCATGCAGGAATAAGGAGGAAGGAGGACAGTTCCACTTGCCTCCATAAAAGGGTTTTCTTATTCAGGTTGCACACATTCCCCCTAAGCGTAGCCCCATCAGTGAGACACGTTCCAACACTTAATTCGTCTAGTCAGCTAAAAGATACTGCATCAGTCTCAACTTCCTTGATCTCCAACACAAGTCACGGTCCAATATTCTGATCCCATCCAACAAGCCAACCAAATGTCTCGCGCGGAGCGGGGCATTACATACCTAAATCATGGAATCTAAAATAAGATATCTACTTGAATCATGGAATTCTAGACAAGACATGTTCTTGTAAATTAAGATTTGAAATAGAATACAGAGCAAAGCTAATACAAGATAATAGAATAAGATTGTTTGTAGCACTAGGTTAGTGAATTAGGCGGAAGAGAACAGTTGGATCACATCCGAAATCTTTGCAATATAATAAACAACAAGTGAAAGCTGATCAGTAGTTTTTTGTCATACGTAAGGCCTTACGATGTCGGAAGTGAGTGTAGAAGCATGGAAAATCATAACAAACATGCGCTGCAACAACTAATTGTATAATAGTGCAGCCTCCAAAGGTACAGTATCCTGAAGCACAGTACACCAAAGGCGCAGCCCCCAAAGGCACACTCTCTTGGAGCATAGTGTCCCAAAGGCACAAGATTGAAAGCAGTCTACTAGGGCATACAGCCCCTACAAGCGCAGCCTCCTGGTGCCTTGCCTCAAAAAATGCAGCTTCCAAAGGCACAGCCTCACGAGTACAGAAACCCAAGCTGTCACTTCAGCATTTATGGCATGCTGACACAGATGTCAGATGTCAGCTATCAGTTGTTAGTAGCCAGATGTCACACGTCAGCTGACAAATACCCGTTGTTGTTTGCCATAAACAAAAAGTTGAACAAACTTTTGTATTACAAACAAAATAGTATAAAAGAACTCATAAACAGAAGATCTAAGTACAATTATTTTTTATTCTGGAAAAGTGTGACGGTGGATGTCTCACGCTGTAGTTTTTCCTTTACTCCGTTGACGATCTGACAACGAAAAAAAATTTCTCTAACTCTCTGGATGTCTCTGGATGGAATAATCCAGGCCGAACCAGGCAAAATGAAGGAAGACTTCTTCTATTTATAGGCTGATGAGAAAACCAACCCATGCGCACATATGTGATGCGTGTATAGATTTAGGCATATAGGAGTATTGTGCGCATGAGATTTGTTACCACGTAGCATCTCTGAACAGAATGTTGTTGCAACTGAACGCATGTGGCACACCTAATGACCATTTGGCCGAAGTTGTTGCTGAGATCTTAGGCAGTTGACACCCGTCGTAGGCATGACTGAGTCGTTTGACACATGACACGTGCTAAAGGCTCAAAGATCCTGAACTGTTGTAACAGAAAAGATTTTATGCGCCTGCATGACTTAGCACATGAAGAAAATTGGCACATGGCTTTTGGGGGTGCATTGCTTTAACGGTGCATGCGAGGATTGGGTCTGGCCATGTGGTAGTGGATAGTTGTAATCTAGTAATTGGAAATGATGACGCTGACGTAAGTGATGACTTTTGGTTGTCAGCTCGTACTTCGGAGCGTGTTTATCTTTATCTGAAATTGTCATAATGCACATTGATGATGGGCACATGAGCAGTAGGCTCATTTGCACGTACTCTGAGGCGTATATTATGCGTAGCTATTAGTGTCGCATTGAATGCTGTAATGATAGTTGAGTGCCTTTTGGCACATCTTATGTATTTGTTTTGAGGCGCATGGTGTGTGAGGTGCGTGGCCTTATTTTTTCATGCATCTACAAGTCCCCCTTTAAAGTTTTTAAACTTGAACCAGTTTTGAAACACTTTGAATCGAGAAGCATGTGCAGTGGAATCTCAGGTGCATAGAATTTGTTCGTCTCATGGCGCATGGCCTCCTTGGCGCATGGCCCTCTTAGCGTACGGCCGATCTGACAGGCTGTCAAATTTTCGTTAGGATGAATTTTTTTGATTTGGCTTGATCTCCGAAGAGGAGGCTGTGCGGCTTGTCTTTATCGGGCCACATGCTTTTTAGCCTATAATAGGCAGGGAGATAGAGAGAAGTTTTTTCTTCCACTATCAAGAAAATTGTTTGCCTTCTTCTTCTTCTCCTTCTTCCAAATACAAAGAACCCTAGTTCTTTCCCGATGGCTCCTAAAGCTTCCAAGACTGTTGCTGCCAGCAAAGGCAAGGGAAAGAAGCCCGTTGAGGTCACCACAAAGAGCCTATAGTCGTCGACACGACCCACCCCGACGTCCTCAAGGAGGTCAAAGGTGGGTGGCCGGCGTTGACGGTGTCTTTTCAAACACATAGACACTCGTGTACGGTCAGGCGCATAGATGCACCGACCAAAGCCTTTGCTAAAGCGCATGGACATGGCGAAAGAGCTATGTTTTGAGGAAGCGCTGAAGCCCTTTCACTGCTGACGCGCATGTACATGGCGAAAGAGCTATGTTCTGAAGATGTGCTGAAGCCCTTTCACTATTGACGTGCATGGACTTTGTCCGAAAGATGAGCTGAAGCTCCAACCTGCTGATGCTTATGGACTTCAGTCTGGAGGATACGCTGAAGCTCTACTCTGCTGATGCTTATGGACTTTGGTCTAGAAGATGCGTTGATGCACTTCTTTGCGTACTTGGTGAATAACCATCATGCGTGTAAAACCCCTAAATTTATACTATATTTTTTAGTACTGATTTTTTTTGTATTTATACATCGCATAGTCGTATTGTACGTCACGCGAAAATTTACGTTTTTCGTATTTTCTCGTCGAGTGCGAATATGTGCGAGGTACATATTTTTTTTAGAAAAAAATAATTTTTGATTTTATTTCGGTGATGGTTTCAAAATAATATATATAATAATTATTTTTCTTAAAGTGGTAAAAAGTATTATTGAGGTTGGCAAAACTTATTATTTTAATTATTTATAAAATACTATCTTATTTTAATAGTGGTAGATTAGAAAAATAGATTTATGTGAATATTTTATTCGTGTAAAACACATGAAAATTATTTCATGTATGTTTGCAAATTTTATTTTTATTATTTATAATAAATTATTTAGCAAGAAGGCATTTTAAACATTTGAATATTTATGTTTATTTTTGATATTTTTTTAAAAGATATTTCATATTACTATTTAAAATATTTTTCTCATTTTCGAAATTTTTATGCTATTTGAATAAAAAGGTAGTATGAACTTTTTCCTATTAATACTCAAATAAATATTATGAATTTTCGAAATTTATTATTATTATAATTTTATTTTTCATAAAAATATTTTTGATTGATATTTAGATTAATTATTATGATATAAATTTATTCTATGGATTCTATTTTTAATGTAAAGATAGATATACCTAGATTTAAATTTGATTCGGATTTGAATTCGCTTTAAATCTATTTAAATTAATATGGTATTATCTATTGGGGTTTTAAATCAAATATAATCTTTATCTAATTGGGAATTACCACATCCTATAAATAGGCAGGTACTCCTCCACAAATTCCAACCATCCACAAATTTCCCCACCCACTTGAGTGCATCGTGTCCATGTTATCCCTCTCCGTCCAATTTTTATTCCATATGTTACATATACATTCTCCTCCCCGTGCCGACAACCCCGGCACGATACACCAAATTCCAAATCCTAAATGCTAATCCTATTCTAAAGGCCAACCCGTCACCGTTCCCGACCAGTAGCCAGCCACGTCCTGGCACCACCATCGACGGTTAGACACAACCTCCATCGCCGCCATTACCATCACCACCCCCGAGCCAGCCTTCAACACCATTATCGTCAGACTCGAGTCTTCACGCCGCCGTCACTCACGGCCACCGCTGCCGAAACCCCCACACTTCCTCCGGCCATCTCCTCCTCCTTGCCCGACTCCCCAACCCTGCCATCGTCGGCGTTCCGACAGCCTCCACCAAACCAAACCCCCAAATTAAAATATCAAAAACAAAACCCATACCTATCCGCGGTCGCCGCCGACCCCGTGCCCACGTCCCTGCCCTCCGGCGAGCCAACGCCCACTCATCCCGACCGTGTCGAGCTACCACGCGTCGAACTCCTCCGTAAATCCCCGAACGCCGCCTCTCTCGGCCGCCCGGTGATGCACCGCCGATCTTCTCCACTGCTCGTGGCCGTGCATGGACCTCCGCCGACACCAGAAGCCCCCTCCGACTCCTCCGCGACCGGCACCGCCGTCGGCGACCGTGGTGGCCGCGCGCGAGGCTAGCTCCCATCCGCCTCCCCTCTTTCCTCATCTCCTCCCCTTCCCGAGACCTCCGGCTCCCTCTCGCCGCCTCTCCATCACCGCCGGGACAGTCGGAGCTACCCCACTCAGAGCCGCCGGCGGAGCCCCCTTTCCCAGGCGCCGCCTCCACTCTCGAGCGCCGCCCGTCCTCTCCTCCATCACCTCCGAGTGGCCGCCATTTCCCTCCGAGCGCCCCTCCGCCGGATCAGAGCCGCCCCCGCTTCTCTTTTCCCCTCGCTCCTCCTTCCTCTTCCCGACTCCACTCGTTCCCTCTCTCTCTCTAGGTCTCCCTCTCTCTTCCCCTCACTAATTTACTTTTCCTTTGACTCTCTCTCTCTCCTCTTACTAATTTGGGGAATGGCTGAGGTTTTGTATTTTTGCTTTACAATTTTTTTTATTTTTTTATTTGTATCTGTTGTCGTTTTTATTATTATTATTATAGCTATTACTATTGTTACTAGTAAAGATATATGTATATATGTATGTATTTATGTAGGTACATTAGTGAAAAGATTTTTGTAAAAATATAAAGATTGCTCAGTTTACTGTTATGTGGTTGTCATTATTATTATTACTACCTTATTTGTATTATTATTATCTTATGATTATTATTATGTTATTATTTTTATTATTTTCTATTGCTATTATTATGATTATTATTAATATTAATATTATTATTATTATTATTATTATTATTATTATTTTCATTTTGAATATTGTTGTTGTTATTGTAAAAACTATTTATTTGCTACTATTATTATTTTTAGAAATTGTATGCACGTATTATTTTCTAACGATTTTCGAAGATAGTTTTTACCAAAATTTCACTTCAACAAAATTAGGTTTTTGTCTTAAAACTAGTTTTCTAGATTTGTAAATATTTATCAATAACCTTTTAATTTAACTAGTAAAATATAGTTTTTAAGGATTATAAATGGTTTTTCCAAAAATTGTATATATATATATATTAATGATTCATTACTTCGATTATCGTTCTGCCCACGACTCCTATTCCTTCACCAATCTTAGACTTCCATATGTCTACCCTAACTAAATTGACCGTTCTGGACCCGATGGAACCATCCGTGTCGCCAACAGAGGTTTCCTTGTGTAGCTGTATCACCTAAGCCGTATTTTGTGCCACATTGATCATCGTAGCACACCAGGCGTCACAACAGGCAAGTATACCTTGCTAATTAACTTTCAATTATTTATTTACTGCATTATTTATTTAGTTTCATATTGTTAGTTTCCTTAGTCGTTTTACTTTACTATATGCATGTTAACTTAGTGCTAGCGGACTACCCTCCTATTGCGGGATATTTTTATTTCTACGCTGGCCATGACACTTATACTACACAGTTTGAGGCATTTTATTAGGGACACGACTTATTGACTAGCTATCTTTATTGTTGTGTGACGGTAGATATTCGTAACTGCTATGACTAGGGTTTAGAGACTCAAGCAGTTGCAAAACTGGACAAGCCATGGACATGACTTGAACAGTGTGGGAAATATTGGGGGAGGACAGTCGCTAGTGCGTATGGGAATCCAAACAGGTAAACCACAGTCTCCGGATGGAACTGTGGCGATATATTTGCATATGCCCTCTGACGTTTTAGACGTTACGGACGGATCCAGATGACTGGATGCCAGTTACGTACACATGAGCCTAAAATCCTACCCATGTGCATGAAATTTGTCCTCTAAATCGCACATTAGGCGGTTAGAATCTCCTTGTATGTTTGTGTCTAGAATAGTCTTTTATATATTATTTATTATTCTGACAGTTCATATTAGCTTGTTCTTTCTGTATCTTGCTACGTTCGTCTGAGGACCTGATTTTTCCCCAGGTGTGTGTTCATGTCTTCTGCAGGTATCCTAGCAAAGGCCGTGGTCTTCTCCATTCCTTCGAAGACGATTGCGCTTGGTTCGTCTTGCCATTTTATGGATCGATTTCTTGTACATTTCTTTCATTGAGATAGTTGGTAGTGGACTTTATCTCCGTCCAACGATTGTACCATAACTATTCAAGTTGATTCATATATTATTATTCTTTTCATTGTGGATGAGATTTAGTTTGTCTTGGATTACTATATTTTACAGCTTATGTATACATATAAGGCCCACGTACTTCGTATGTATACAGCTGGCATGTCTACGTACTTGGTCCTACGTATTTTGGGACTGGGGCGTTACAATGCGCATGCTGCCAGCACGCATGGAGAAAAAAAATTCTTGATCTTATGCTGAGCTGGGGGTTTTTCTGCTAAAATCATGCTCCATAAAAGAAATGGCGCATGGGTTTAAAAAAGTCACTTTTTGTTTCATAATTTTTTCTAACATTTGGCTTGCTTCTTTGTGGAGTGTCTATGGTTTTGCTGACTTTGTATGAAGTTTTATTTAACTACTCGCTCAGCCAGATGGTTATAGACTTTAACAAGGAGGTCGTTAATCCTGTCAAGGCTACTATCATGAAGGACCAGCCACCGGAATGAATGGCTCTGATCAAGGCACAATCTTTCACCTTTCTCCAGCACATGATAGAGAGGGGCAATATCCCTGTTGCCGGTAGTGCCGACACCTTTTATCTGAAGCCTTAGTTTCTTTTTTGGGGGCATGTTGGCTTCTTACGAGGCTCAAATTTGAAGATAAAGGATGATTGGTACTTCGATGCGGATGATATTCGACTGTATGTACTGAGGACTGAGCGCCAGCTGCCACTTTCAGCTTTCATTTGCTTGACCTCGAAAAGGTGGATGGATTGGGAACTTACCCCAACTCAAGGGAGAGCGCTTACGGGATCCTTTAAGATTGACTCTAGTACCCACCAAAAGGATGTTTTCACCTATGTATCAGGTGGGCCATCTTACTCTTTACGGGTGTTGTGCCCTGGGAGTATACTCAGTGACATTCCCTTGGATACCTTTACTTACGACGCCTCTACTTTTGCCAATCGCATGCTGGGGGCCAAGGCGTCGTATCCAGAGGACAAATTTTGGGTTGAAGTCTGGTGTCACTACGAGCCTGAATGGCATGAACTGACCCTGTGGATTTTAACCAAGTACGAGGATGTCCTCAAGGAGTTTGGTTTGTATCACGCCATACGGGCGACTCACTTTGGTGTAGAAATGAATCAACACATGTTCTTAGCTCTCTTTGAGCTGTACAACCCTCATACCGGGACATTCTATACACCCAAAAAAGAAATGGATCTGGCCCTCCATGAGATGTTCGTAGTCTCGAAGCTTCCTTATGGTACTGAGCCATTTGCAGGGTATTCCCCGACCAATGAGGAGCTCATTGGTTTGCAGGCAAAGGAGTCAAAGATGATGAACGTATATAAGTAGTTGTTGTGCCATCACCATATATGCTAACAAAATGACAAGACGAGGGCTTCTCCCCATGTGACTACTTGGAAGGACTATATTTTCACCCTATGTCACGATGATCCGAAGAAGCTCCACATCATTACTCGTCCGGGTGCTCCTGAAGATATCATCGCTCAAATGGCAACTCTGGGAGAGAAGAGTCCCCGAGTATATACAGAAGGTGAGCCCTCCTCTAATATATATAGTTATTTTCGGCATGATATGCATAATCTATCCTCTAAGGCTGTATTGGCCTCCTATCTAACGATTTGGCTTCGGGAGTGCACATTCCATGGAGGGTCAGGGTCGGTCGAGAGGGTGACCCGGAACCTCATCCTTCCCGCGGTGAAGCTAGCTTTTGGACACCGCTTGGCCCTGCTCCCTGCTATGATCTGCAGCCTTCAGCGGGGTTTGTACGAGTTTGCAGAGAAGGCCCTTCATCCAAAAGGGAAGAGTGGAAATTTGCCGGATAGAGTTGCATTTCCATTACTTAATGGGTTGGTCAATACTACCCTACCCGAACATGATGAGCCCTGGTCTGGAAGAGGGCCCCAGGAATGAAGACGCCTTTATCCACCATGACCGCAGGAGGAGGTGGCTCCATATCGGCTTTCTAGTGTGCCAAAAAGTTTGTCATATCTGAAGGGATGGGATTTTTTTCAAGGTTCCCCCTTTTATTTAGGGTTCAAAGAAGATGAAGATATGGAAGATACAGGTGTTGATGCCTCCAGTTTGTCGCCGTAATCTTTCTGCTGGTTACAGTGTATCCTGCCTGCCTGCCTAGTTTATCGAAACAGGAATCATGCATTCCTTGAACCGTATTGCCGAGCCAATTTACCTGTCAATTCGGCTACAATCAATTGCTGATAAAGAATCCGAGCACCTGCTTAGGGTATGTAGGGAGCTTGTTAGATGGGGCCCGGGCATGGCAGTACTATAATGCTGGGTGCACGGGTGTGCATTTCTCAGCACCGCTGCAGAATCCCACCCCTCATATTCTGTATTCTACCTTAAAATTTTATTGCTCGACGAATACTCCATCTCTTGGGTATAATCGGAAGTGAAGCTTCATTGCCGGGACTTGGCTTGTGGCATCGTCGGATGTGATCCAGGAGGCTCGAACGTATTTTCTGTCGAATGCCAAATCATAAGAGGAGCCATCGAAACTGCTATAGGAAGAGGCAGAGGATCCGTTGGAGGAACCTGGGGACACTCGTTTGAAGAGGTGCGCTCCAGCGAGAACAAGTTCCCCAGCCATAAATAGAGTGAAGAAACTTTTGGCATCTAAGATGTCATGGGTTGTGAAAGTTCCTCCTCTGCCCGTGGATGGAGGAAAGGGTGCTCCCCTGTGAAGGCAACAAAGAAGAAATCCAAGCCTTCTATATGGGATCTAGGCGATTCTTCGGAGATGGAAATCATCACTTCCTCGAAAGAGCCTATTCCTCCAGTCGGGAACCTTCAGGAAGTAGAGATCTAGACCAGTGAAGTTCAGGTCGAAATACCATCCTCTTTCGATTTCGTAGATGATGATTTTGGTGGTCTACTGGCAGCATGCAATGCTGACCGGGCGTCAACAGTTCCCTCAGGTACTTTCTTTCCCTTGCAAATATATAGTTTGGTGCCACAAATAATTGCGATCTTTTTACAGCCACGCAGCGAGAGGGACCTTTGTTGAGGTCGCAGATCGGTGATGAGGCCAAGGTTGTAGCAGAGGAAACTATCGACAGGCCTCGTAATGGTTTTGTGGTGGAGGTCCTGACCCCCATAGAAATCACAATCGAAGACGTTCAAGAGCTCCCTTAAAAGATAATGACTGGAGCCGGGGTGCTGCTTCCGGATGCTGTCGCCAAGACTACTGTGAAGGCAGGGGGAGAGGAGCTGTCGATTGGTGCTTCCAGTCAAATCGAAGCAGCTGGGGGAGGAGTCCCTGCTGAGCCTACACCCATAATCGAACCGGAGGAGCCAGTACTGCAGCCGAGTCCTAACCCTATTTCGGTAACATTAGGCTATGATGTTAGCGAGCTCCCACGACAGAGCTCGATATTGACAATGATTCTACTACGAAGGACCCTGCTTATGTCCCCTGGAGGACCGTAATATCGGCTGCCCTACCTGAGGTGTTGCCTCAAGATCCTAGTCTAGGTGCTGGCGGAGGGCAATCCGGGTCAGTAGATACCTTGATCCCGGAGACACTTAAGCTGGACCCTCATCAAGAAGAAGCCAGTCCCACCACATTGGTGGCTGGGAGCTCAACTAGATGCGTGACGGTTGCTCCACCAAGTGTTGGCTTTCAGACGGCCACTACACTGCCGAGCGCTGCTACCTTTGACTCCACTGCCGACCCAGCTTCCATACGACTCTCGACAATGGTGTCCATAATGATGCCTCAAACGTCAGCCGAGGTAGATGATTATATGAAGCTTAGTGTCGAGATCGTTTTACGCAATTTTGAAGAGGGAGTATCTACTGTGATGGAGCGTGGTCGAACTTTTACATTGGCCAAGATGTCAGCACTTCTGTAGGTAGCCGCAATAAAATCTCCCCAGGGATATGAGGCTATGGCCGAGGCTTTGGAGGTATCGGTTGCTGAGCTGGAACATCGTTTAGCCGAGGTCCAAGCCCTCCAGGGAAGTGACCTCACGTCTCTGATAGCGAAAGAGCAGAGCAGGTTAATGGCTAAGGTTGATGAAGCCAAGTCGGTTTATTCATCCAGCCGAGCCATTTCGGAGCATGACCTGGTCGAATCTAATGCCAAGGAACATGACCTTACAGTTGTTGAGGAGACTCAGGTCATCCTACAAGATATCCTAGACCAGCGTGTGGCAGAGATTGATAAGAATATCTGTCTGCTCTAGCAGCAATGATCTCAACTGTTGACTGAGTCACAACAGGCGGCGGCCAAGCAAACAACCCCTTCGCCATGAGACAGAGGAGTATGCTCGATATGAGGCCAGTTTGACCGAGAAGAAGACGGAGCTTGACGCCAAGTATACAGAATTTACCGCTTTCAAGAATGAGGCGATGGTGGTGGCATGAAGCGGAACGTCGAGCTTCGGCGAGTGTTCAGGCTCGGGCTGAAGCTCTAAAGTGTCATATTAATGAATTGTGTGCCAATCTTTAGCTTTCTTTTGTTTTCCTTTTTGTCTTTTGTTTTTGTTCCTTTCAGAAGGAATATTTTGCAATATAGTCTTCTTTTTCCTTTATATTTAAAAGAAATAAGACCCTTTTTCATTCCTGAATTTTATGGAAATGAAGGTCCTATCAGAGGTATTATGAACGTGATATGGTGGAGTAATTCTACTGGGAATTTTTTTCTGGGACTTAACATCTTTTGTGCGTCTAAAATTAGACACAGATGATAAGTTTAAGATTGACTAACACCATCAGAGGTATTATGGACGTGGTGGGGAAAGTCGATTAATATAAATGTTTACTCAGAGGTAATATGGACGTGGTAAATATTGCAAGCGTAGAGCTACCTTACTCAGAGGCTATACGAACATGGAAAGATAGGACTCTGAGGGATCGTAAAAATGATTTAAAGGCGATAAGGACGTCGATATTTTCTTATGGGGGTTGTAGCGATCATGGGTTGCTAAATAGGAATGTTTACTCAGAGGTAATATGAACGTGGTAAACATTAACTAAGAAGTATCTTACTCAGAGGTTATACGAACATGGTAAGAAAAATTTTGTGGACGTATAGAACAATTCAAAGGTGCGGTAGACATGATTGTTTTCTACTGGGGAATTATAAGGAAATGTTCTAGAGTAGCTGGGATCTTTAGGACTTGTTTGACAAAGAAATAGTTCGGGGGCATATTTTTATGACCCATGTTGGGGATATAGCAACCGAGGGATGCTGAGATTAGGATGGAACTCAGCACTTTAATCGGAGTCTACTGGAGGTAGAAAAGTACATACTAGGATTAAACATAGTACTTTTGAGAAACTTGCCGTTGATCAGCATCATTAGCAAATCTCTGTTAGGTTTTGCAAATCTGTAGGCGTCGTTAGAATACATAGACTCTACCACGAAGGGGGCCTCCTACTTGGGCTAAAATTTCTCGGCTGTCTTACGAGTCATGACCATCGGTCTTCTTACTGTTAACACGAGATCGTCTATTTGAAATGCCCTTTTTTGAACTTTTTGTTCAAGGCTCTGGAAATCCGAGCATGATATAGCTCGATGCTTATTGGACTAGAAGAGCTTTTCGTCCAACGCTTCCAACTCTTATAGCCGACAACGTTGATTATTTTTCTCCGTCAGCTGGCTAGTGATGGCTACCCATAGAGAGGGAATCTGAATCCCTAGGGGGAGTACTGTCACTCCGTTTTCTGTTATACGTATTTTTAGTATACGTGTACGGATTTCTGACGTTTGTCAGGTGACCCATAGTTTGACTTGTCTTGCTTAGCCTAATCCTGGTTTAATCTTGCCTTAGTTTATTTTGGTTCATCTTGGTTCGGCTTGGCTTGGTTTGGTTTTGTGTGGTTTGAGATGAGAGTGGTTGATATATAAGTCAACTCTCTCTCCTCTCTCTCTCCTCTTCTCTCTCTCTCTCTCTTCATTACTTTCATTTTTCCTTCATCTTCTCCATTACTCCTCTCCACCCATCAAAGAAACCCTAGGCAAGTAACTTGCTGATGGATCTCAAGTTTTATTGTTTCATTCTTTTCTTCACTTGATTCTAAGCCTCTTTAGAACTTGGAGTTTTTAGTTTCCATGGATAGATTTTTGTAGATCTAAGTTTATAATTTTTCTCATTTTTTGGTTTTCATCTCTTAAATTTTATTATTTTTGAAATCCAATGGTCCTATGTTGTAGAAAATTTGATTCTACCCAATTTAGCCCCTTGAGAGTCCCGATTTTATTTATTTTGAGAGATTTATGGCCTTTCTAGTCCATGGGTTCTCATGAACATTTGGAGGCTGGTTGGAGAAGATGAGTGTAGAAGCATGAAAAAAAGGGATATTGCTTTTAATTCCACATCGAAAAGGAGAAGAAGAGAGGTCTCATTCCACTCTATATAGAGCCCTCTTGCCTCCTCTGAAAAGGGCACCAAAATAAATAAAGAAAAGGGAGCCCGTTATCTAGGGAGCCCGTTCGAGCCACAAAAGTTGCAGTAGTTCTTCTCTTCTTCTGGGTTGGCTGCAAGTTCTTCACTCGCTGTCAAGGCAAGAAAAAGTTGGATTCTGAGTACTATGCGCCTTCGCGGGCTAGTACGAAGAACTCCAAGGCGGCACGAGCTAGCACGTGCTATGCTAGCAGCGAAACCAGAAATGTGCGTTGAAAGTCATACGCACAGTTGATGGTAAGCTGAACAGGGTTGACTCAGGTGCTTTGGCACCCGAAATGGGTCAACTCTCAAGTCCCCCTTCCACTTGGGTGCATTTCATGTACTGGAACCAAGTCAGGGGACAAATCTTGCAGAGTCAAACCCATGCGCCACGTGGACTGTGCGCATAAAGTGGGTTCCACCCGCAATACATGCTCTCCTACTTATGATCTGGGCGCATTTCAGGCGCTAGAACTGGATCATGGGGCACATCACTCATACACTCAACCGACGCTTGGCTTTGCCATACGCCTGAAGAGGGTACGAGTGTCACTCATACACTCACCCTGATGCTTGGCTTTGCCATACGCCTGAAGAGGGTACGAGTGTCAACATCTCCTCACATGATTTATGTACTGTGATCAATCACAGACGTAGATCGGTAGAGACGACCATCATGCACAACTCACCCCTCACGGGACATACTTGTGCTACGGTCGCCATCAACTGCTGCCGCAAGACAGTGGCTCCACCACCAAGGCAGTCTGTTTCCAGAAGTTGCAACATGATGTGCCTGTCCGATATCGTCTCAGAAATATGATGCCAATTGAAGACTTTTAACAGCCTACTCTTAACTTGGCCCATCACTCAGATGTCTCAGCTAACCGTGTGTCTCAGCTAGCCGCGTCGTCTCACCCGGCATGCCTGGGGCTCTTCCATCATAATGAGGCTTAGGCACATCAAACCCAAACCATGCATTCAACTTGGCACTCGATGTCGTCTTGTAGAAGAATACTACCAGCAAGCGGCTTGAACATAAACTGCTATGTCCATTCCAACTCGCGAATCTCAGTCTTCTGAAGGAGTTCACCGTCAAAGCTTCTTCGAACAAGGAGAACCATCACCCACGGTACAACGTCTTGCCAAGGAGGAGGATCAGTCGAATCCATCTTCGTCGAGAAGTCAAGGGAGAGACAACAAAACCTTCTCAAACTGTTGCTATTTATAGGCCAGGCAAATCAAACCCATGCGCTAAGTGGCAACCTTCCCAAAGTTAGTGCAATGAACTTATATTTATGATGATGTTTCCCCTTCGAATTCAGCTAAGTCAGAGAGCCATCAATACCCCGAAGAACTCAACAGACAGACCAATAAAGATGTGCCATGCAGCAGATGCGTCGGTCAGATCCCGTGCATCATACAGACGCGCCGGTCAGTACCAAGCACCTCGTAAGGATGCGTCCCAAACGTCCCTATGCTCCTAGTAGAACACAGAGCAATGCACTCAAAAGCTCATCGTCCATCAAAAAGCATTAAATGCTGAAGTCTGAGATGACAACAGCCATGCCTCGATGACAGCAGCAACAGCTTTTTGCAGAAAATGAAGCACCGCTGACGTCAGCATCATTATTACTCTCCTCTGTCGGTTACAAGTCACGTGGCCGACCAACCACTCATATGCGCCTCCGCAGCCATGCCCGAAGATTTGCATGCACCTTAAAGGCCATGTGCCTTTGACTTACTTCTGATCACAGAATCAAGTCGCTGCTAGGCCTCCCAGCCAAGTGACCAAAACATGCCTTACAAGCCATGCACCCAAACTGGTTCATGATTCCTAAAGATTACAATCTAAATCTCCTCATGTGCCGGATCCCAGGCGCAGCTCATAGATCCCTCTCCACCAAATCGAGATCTTTGAGCCACGGACATACGCACGTGTCTTTGACTCAGTTCAGTCTACGAAGGGGTGCTAACCACCCAAGATCTCAGCAACCGAAGAATCCTCTCAGTCGTCATGTGTCAGCTCTTCGCAGTACCACAGGCAACAGGAAGGATTCAATCCCCAAATCAGGGAGCATCAACCATGCGTCCCCGCTAGCATCAACCACGTGGCGTTCCCACGACCAGGCGCATCCGACATATGCGCGCATGACAGCCAGCCTGCAAGCTATAAATAGAAGGATCATTCCTTCATCAGGACACACACAGAGTCAAAGACAGACATAACAAGATCATCAAAGTTACAGAGACGCACGTCCACTCATAGAGATCGGAAGAGACACTCAAAGTCTTCTTCCCCGCAAGCTCCGGCATCTAGAGCAACCCAGACCTTCAGAGAACCTAAAATCGTCGTCAGATCGTCAACGAAGTCAACGTATTACCACTCGCTCCATCGATACAGGACCCAGATAAAAACAAAAGTGTACTCCTAGGACTACATCTAAGTCCTACATTGTAACACTGTTTGTTTGTGATTGAAATTCTAATTCAAAGATTTTAATGGCAAACAAGCTGCGACTCTGCTGGGGACCTCTTTCTCCTCCGATGAGAAAGTTGTGTCGCAATCTGATGACGTGAAGGTGGGCTCATTCCACAAGACACTAGTCGTATGCCCAATCAACAGGCGTATGAGGAGTTCATCTCTGAAGGCAGTACAAGTCCTTCGAAGCGGCTGCCGAAGCCGAAGAAGACTCGCCAAGCCTGGGTACGTAAGGTGGAGGCCACTGGCACCATCACTGAAGGGATGCGCCGATGCAGCCTACCCTTCTCGTTGACGTCCTCAGTAGCCAGGATGTGCCCACGGGTGCAGCACATCTCTCGAAAACGGGTGCTGAACACATTCTCCAACCATCTCCTTCTCAGTCAAAGAAGATTCATCGACGGAGTAGGGGCACGTCTAACCCTGTACATGAACTCTGGTGCGCAAAAGGCCTCTGTCTTTGACAGACTCACTCGTTGTCATGGCATGGATAATTTGGACTCTGAGTACTATGTGCCCCACGGGCTGGTACGAAGAGGTCCAAGGCAGCATGGGCATGCGCCTCAAACGTGCTCTGCCAACGGCAAATCAGAAGCATATGCTCACAATCATGCGCTGCTGATGGTAAGTTGTACAAAATTGACTCGGGTGCTTCTGCGCCAGAAAGAGCCGACCCTCAAAGTCCTTGTCTCACTTGGGCGTATCTGCGTTCGCAACCAAGTCGTGCAAGGCAAATTCTGTGGTCTTGAACCCCCGCTATATTGGTTGTGCGTCTGAGGCTGGTTCAAGTCACTATAAATGTTGTTCCCCACTATTGATCTGGGCACGCCTTATGCGCTGGATCAGGGGGCAACATTCACTTGATCACCCCGGCGCTTGGCCTTGCCATGTGCCTGATGGGGGTATAAAGGTGGCACTCTCTTCTAACGATTTGCGTAATGTGATCATTCACAAACGTCGGTCAGGAGAGTCGACCGACAAGCACAATGCGTCTCTTACAGGACATACCTGTGATATGGTCACCATCAACTGTTGTTGCAAGATAGCAGTCCCACACAAAGGCAGTCTGTGTTCTAGCGACTGCAATCGTCAACACCCCTCCGGCATCGCCTCGGGAAGAATGTGTCGATTGAAGAAGAGCCGAACTAAAGGTTGCTTCTTGCAACGTAGTCTCTAACCTCATCAATCGAAAAGCGACTAGCAACTCCTCGACCTCGTCCTCATCCAAGAGCCAGCGTGGAAGACCAAGGTGACTATCCCGTCCTCAGGAGTGTTTGAAGGCACCCATGCAAGAAAGAAGATTTCGGAAGAAGTAATAGCTGGGGGTAGTCAAGCCCTTGTTGATCCTCCTCCGAAGATGAAGATATCCTCTAGAACATAGCTGGGGGTAGCCAAGACAAAACTCCAGGAGAAGTGACTCTTCTACAAGAAGTGAGGCTGAAAGCGAAGCTTCAACCGATCCATCCACTTCCAGTTACGTCATGAAGTATATATGACGGAGAGGTGATACGGAGTCAGATGCTCCGCCAGCAGACCTCGTTCGCATATGGATACTTTGGAGGGGGGACTCAAAACCCTCTCTGCCTCCATGTAAACACTAACTCAAGCAGCGTTCGAGATACGGACAGCTTTGGCCAGAGCACCTTCCACCAATCCGGACCCAAGAGCTAACGGGGAATCAAGTGTGCCCCTTCAACGGCCATCCTTGAATACCGATTGCCGCGAAGCACCTCGGGTATCGAAACCTTCGAATGTACAACTCCAGACTGTTCCACCTTATCCGACTCCCAGCTCCATGGAAGACGTGGTTGAGATGATCAGGGACTTGCATGAGCGCTTCGTGTCAAAGAACAGACAAGAGGAGCGCCAGAAGGGGATCCCACAACCATACCCCCTCGAATGGAACAAAGTGGTCTACCCTCCCAAGTATAAATCATAAAAGTTGATGCCATACGATAGGAAGGATCTCTACGTCGTTATCTAACGTACTTCCAGTCTCAAACGGGACATCTCGAAGGAAGACGCGCTACTCACCAGCCTGTTTGTCGGGCATTGAAAGGAGTGGCTTATGACTGGTACTCAGTCTCCCTGACAACTCCATATCCTCCTTTGATGACTTGACGCCTCTTCCTCGATCGTTTCTACGACGGAGAAAAAAACATGATGATGGCATCCCTTATAGAGGTATCAGAAGGAAAAATAAACGGTTCGAGCATTCATCGAACGATTCCGACAAGCCTACTTCAGACTGCCCCCGGGTATGCCAGAACATGCACTCATCTCCTCCTGCAGCATGAATATGCTGTCTGCGGTTAAGCTCTGGCTCAACTCCACTCCTCCTCCCGACTGGAGCTCATTGATTATTGAAGCCGAAGCAGCTGAAAAGAAGGCATACAATGCTCGCCTTCTGGGAGTCAGTTTCCCTGCCTTTGAAGATAAGAGAAAACAGCCTGCTACCAGCAACCCTGGACGTGAGACGAATGGGAAGCAGGCATTGACTATCAATGCCTCTAAAAGCGCACAAGCACCTACTCAGAAGCCTTCGCTTGCACCGAGGCCAAAAGAGGTCTATTCTTTTAATGATGAAGACACCTTGTAACTCTTCGAGATGTTGAAGCAGGGTGATAAGATTAAATTATCGGACCCGAAGCATCCTGACGAGGTAGAAAGAGTTGACAATCTGAGGTACTGTCACTACCATCGGTTTGTCGACATCCAACTCAGGACTGCTACGTCCTCAAGAACTACATCCAGCACATGATCAATGTGAATGTCATCTCCGTGATTACGAGGAGAAGACAGTCTCGCCAATCTGTGTCGCTCCAATTTGGTACCTTGTCACCAACCACATCACAAGATGGCGTCATCCCCATCCCAAAGGCAACATGGAGGTTGTCAACCTACCACCTACCCGCGACAACGTGAGTGGACTCATCCCACTCACCACATCTCGGGGAGAGATCTTATGGGTTTACCCAGACCTCGTCTCCGAAGTTACTCAATCGTGGGTACGCTCTGCCTCCAAAACAAGGCAAGAAGATAAGTCTTGCCGCATGGTCTCTTCCTTAGCGGAAGAGGCACTTCCTGTACAAACGTGTTTGCAGCCCAACCGACAAAGCTACCGTCGAGGTGGTGCCTTCCTGCACCACCCCTACTGCCCAGGAAGGGGTCCATCCAAACCTCCAGCAGCCAATAAACAGAAGCATGTAGAGGCCCACTTCGACAAGCCTTTGCGAAGAAAATGCTTCGGGCTAGCCAAGTCCCACAACTTTGACATACTGGCACAACTTGTCGGTACTCCTGCTCGCTTATCTCTGTTCGAGCTTCTTCGTATTTCCAAAGACAACCGCGAAGCTCTCTGTGAAGCCTTGAAGGATGCTAAGTCCTTATTAGTCAAGTTGCCTGAGGATATCCCAACAACATGTGCGTACTGCCATTGTGCTAAGGAGGTCATCTCCCGAGTCAATCCACTCAGGGTTCTCATAACGAAGCTGTGATCATTGAACTCCCGACTAGCTACATGGGAAATCCTGTTGACACCGTATAACATGGTGTTCACCACAGAAAGCCGTCAAGGGTCAAGCTCTAGCCGACTTTTTAGCCGCGCACCGATCCCAGAGTCCTCCAAACTCCATGAAGACATCCCGGATGAGGTCCAAGAATCAAACGTCATCGAAGAAAACTCCGTCTGGCAGGAGTTTTTTATGGTACTTCGAGAACAGGCCCCAAAGGCCAAATTATCGTAGGAGTGGGGCTGGTCTTAGTCTCCCCCGATCAGCTGGTCATCCAGCGTGCTTACTCCCTTTCAAAGCCGTCTCCAACAATGTTGCCAAGTACAACGCTCTCATCATGGGACTCCAGTTGGCACGACAACTGAGGGTGGATCATCTGGAAGCTTATGGTGACTCAAAACTCGTGTTAACTAGATCCGAGGGCAGTACGAAGTGCGTTATGAAGATATGGTTCCTTACCATGAAGTTGCATTAAATATTATCTCACCTTCACAAAGTTCTTCATAGAACACGTACCTCGTTACAAAACCTGGAGGCTGACGCTCTGGTTGGCCTCGCAGCCTGATTAGCGGCACCCCTCGGGACTCAACACTATGTCACGGTAGTTGGTCGAGACTTGGTCTATCCTAAAAACAACCTATGCACACAAATGGCCCATGCCATGATGACAAGTGCTGGTGTTAATGTCCGAGACTGGAAGTTCCCGTTCATCGACTTGCTGTCCATGGAATTCTCCCAGAAGACCCGAAAGAAGCCGTCTCTGACAGAAGGCGTTCCCTTCTATTTTATTATGATACAGCTACTAAAACGTTGTACCGATATTCCTACGATGGACTTCTCATTCGATGTCTATCCAACGAAGAAGCAGCCGAAGCCCTTCGGGAAGCTCATGACAGGACTTGCAGGACTCATCAACCTGGCCCTAAGTTGCAGGATCGACTGCGACGCATGGGTTACTACTGGCCAACTATGGCAGCCGACACCGTCGACTATGCTAAAAAGTGCCATGCTTGCCAGCTTCACGCCGACTTTATCCATACACCATCGGAACCACTACATCCAACGGTCGCCTCCTGGCCCTTTGAAGCTTGGGGCATGGACATTGTGGGACCTATCACCCCTCCTTCATCGAGGGGACACCGCTTTATCCTAGCCATCACCGACTACTTCTCCAAATGGGCAGAAGCAGTTCCATTGACGGAAGTGAAAAGCTCTAGGGTGAGCTTCATCAAGCATCATGTCATCTACCATTTTGGGGTACCCTGTAGGATTATCCACGACAATGGTCCACAGTTTATCAGCCATATTTTTAGCAGATTCTATGACAAGAATTGTATTCAGAACATGGCATCAACTGCCTACAATCCGGCAGCGAACGGATTAGCCGAGGATTTTAACAAGACTATCGTCAGGCTACTCAAAAAGCTCATGTCATCCAACAAACGTGACTGGGACAAAAAGCTCGGCAAATGCCTTTGGGCCTACTGTACAACGGTACGGACTCCGACGGGCAACACACCATTCTCCTTAGTCTATGGGAGCGAAGTGGTACTGCCTCTCAACATCCAGATACCCTCACTCCATGTAGCGATCAAAAACCAATTAGCAGAAGAAGCGATCAACGCCGCCGTCTGCGAGAATTGGAGGCACTTAACAAAAAACGTCTCCTAGCCCAGCAGCGTATTGAACTCTATCAAGCCCGTATATCACAAGCTTTCAATAAAAAGGTCAAGCAGAGGACTTTCCAAGTAGGCGGCCTGGTCCTGGCAGTCAGGAGGCCGATGGTGTTGACTCACAAGACACTAGGAAAGTTCGAGCCCAAGTCGGAGGGACCTTTCATCATAGAGACGGTACACTCAAACGGTGCTTACCGTCGCGCCCGACCAAACGGGGACTTGTTTATGATGCCCATCAACGGCAAATTTCTAAAGAAGTACTACTTTTGACATCTTTCATATATGTACTTCCATCTCTACCTAGCAAGGGAATCAGTGGACCTGATCATCAGAGCTCACGTACACCTCCCTTTCACAAAATCTTATGCTTTCGGAACCCAGTTGTTCCGTGGCATTCTATCTCCAGTAGAAGATCAACCACGTCCACATTACCTCTGAGTTGCTCCTCTACACCCTGCAAAGCAGAATCTTACACTACGTAGGATTGTGCTACTTATCATGTTTACTATGTCCACATTACCTCTGAGTAAATATTCCGTACAGACAACCCCCCGCGTTGCCGTACATCGATCGCAAAACTTCCATGTCCATATTACCCTGAGTAGTTCGTGTATCCCCCCAGAGTCACTCCTACCACGTCTATAACACCTCTGAGTAGGAAAATTCTGTCATCTGAACCCATATTTGCCACGTCCATATTACCTCTGAGCAAACATGTCGGTCCTCTCCAACTTATTATCTGTACCTAAAAACCAAGGTGCACAAAGATAATAGGACCACACAAATTACTAGTTCATGACAGTAAAGATGAACACACCAGAAAATTCTTTATTTTGCATTCAAAAGTAAAGGATTACATCCCCAGCAAAGTTCCTAAAAAAACAAAAAAGAGACTACATTTCCTAAACATCATTGGGATTGGCAGAAAGCTCTTCGATCTGATGCTTCAAGTCTTCAGCCCGAGTCCCTACAGTCGCCAAGACTCGGCATTCAGCTTCTTGACGCATCACCTCCACAGCCTCAGGAGCAGTATCATTTTCATACTTGGCGTCCAACTTTTGGATGCTACGTGCTCAGCCTGGGCTCGCTCAGCATCTAGTCAAAGTTGGGCTCGCTGGTCTTCAAGGAGGCTAATCTTGGCACTAACCTCCGCTATACTAGCATCCAATGCGGCCCGCAGCTCCATTCTTCTGCGTGGACTGAGATAGTCTCTCTGTCGCAGCCTCAGCATCGGCCACCTCGTGATCCCAGATGGCTACCGTGGCCTGATAAGACAACTCAACTTAAGCTATCAATTTCTTTTTCTGCTTCTATCAGAGCAGAAAAGTCATTCCGCCGACTACTCTGAAGTTCAAAAAGATGCTGGTCGAGCTCAGCCACCGACGCCTCCAGCATCTCAGCCATATGATCATGGCACAGTAGAAGTACCCAAACCTATCACGTCCATACTACCTCTGATAGGATTGTCACACCTAAACAGCTATACTATCCATGCTTCTTGTTCAAAGTATTTTAAAACTTGTCCAAAAGTTTTAAAAACTTTGAAGGAGGTCTTGTAGAAGCATAAAAAAGAGGGATGTTGCTTTTAATCCCACATCGGAAAGGAGAAGAAGAGAGGTCTAATTCCACTCTATATATAGAGCCCTCTTGCCTCCTTTAAAAAGGGCACCAAAATAAATAAAGAAAAGGGAGCCCGTTCGAGCCACAAAAAGTTGCAGTAGTTCTTCTCTTCTTCTGGGTTGGCCGCAAGTTCTTCACTCGCTGTCAAGGCGAGAAAAAGTTGGATTCTGAGTACTATGCACCTTCGCGGGCTTGTACGAAGAACTCCAAGGCAGCACGAGCTACGCTCCATCAACGTGCTATGCTAGCAGCGAAACCAGAAATGTGCATTGAAAGTCTTACGCACAGTTGATGGTAAGCTGAACAGGG
Source organism: Iris pallida (assembly GCA_029216955.1). Taxonomy (NCBI): domain Eukaryota; kingdom Viridiplantae; phylum Streptophyta; class Magnoliopsida; order Asparagales; family Iridaceae; genus Iris; species Iris pallida. The sequence goes on from JANAVB010027055.1 coordinate 56,581, forward strand.
TTGACTCAGGTGCTTTGGCACCCGGAATAGGTCAACTCTTAAAGTCCCCCTTCCACTTGGGTGCATTTCATGCGCTGGAACCAAGTCCGGGGACAAATCTTCCAGTGTCAAACCCATGCGCCCACGTGGGCTGTGTGCATAAAGTGGATTCCACTCGCAATATGTGCTGCTCTCCTACTTATGATCTGGGCATATTTCTGGCGCTAGAATTGGATTATGGGGCGCATCACTCATACACTCACCCTGACGCTTGGCTTTGCCATGCGCCTGAAGAGGGTACGTGTGTCACTCATACACTCACCCTGACGCTTGGCTTTGCCATGCGACTAAAGATGGTACGAGTATCAATATCTCCTCACATGATTTACGTACTGTGATCACTCACAGACGTAGATCGGGAGAGACGACCATCATGCACAACTTGTCCCTCACGGGACATACTTGTGCTACGGTCGCCATCAACTGCTGCTGCCGCAAGACATTGGCTCCACCACCAAGGCAGTCTGTGTTCCAGCTGTTGTAATATGTTGTGACTGTCCGACATCGTCTCAGAAACATGATGACAATTGAAGACTTTGTAACATCCTACTCTCAACTAGGACCATCACTCAGATATTTTAGCTAGCCGTGTCGTCTCAGCTAGCCGCGTCGTCTCAGCCCGGCATGCCTGGGGCTCTTCCATCATAATGTGGCTTAGGCACATCAAACCCAAACCATACATTCAACTTAGCACTCAATGTCATCTTGTAAAAGAATACTACCAGCAAGCGGCTCGAACATAAACTGCTATGTACATTCCAACTCGGCAAATCTCAGTCTTCTGAAGGAGTTTACCGTAAAAGCTTCTTCGAACAAGGAGAACCATCACCACAGTACAACGTCTTGCCAAGGAGGAGGATCAGTCGAATCCATCTTTGTCGAGAAGTTAAGGGAGAGACAACAAAACTCTCTCAAACTGTTGCCATTTATATGCCAGGGCAAATCAAACCCATGCGCCAAGTGGCAACCTTCCCGAAGTTAGTGTAATAAACTTGTATTTATGATAATAAATTTGCCCCTTCGAATTCAGCTAAGTCAGAGAGCCATCAATGCCCCAAAGAACTCAACAGACAGACCAATAAAGATGTGCCATGCAACAGATGTGCCGGTCAGATCCCGCGTATCATACAAACGCGTCGGTCAGTACCAAGCGCCTCGTAAGGATGCGCCCCATGCATCCCTATGCGCCTAGTGGAACGCAGAAGAATGCGCCCACTCAAAAGCTCATCGCCCATCAAAAAGCATTAAATGCTGAAGTCTGAGACGACAGCAGCCATACCTCGATGACAGAGCAACAACAGCTTTTTGCAGAAATAAAGTGCCGCTGACGTCAGCGTCATTATTACTCTCTTCTATCGATTACAAGCCACGTGGCCGACCAACCACTCGCATGCACCTCCGCAGCCATGCGTCCGAAGATTTGTATGCGCCTCAAAAGCCATGTGCCTTAGGCTTACTTCTGATCACAGAAGTCAAGTCACTGTATGTGCCTTCCCAGCCATATAACCAAAACATGTGCCTTACAAGCCATATGCCCAGACTGGTTCGTGATTCCTAAAGATAACGAGCTAAATCTCTTGATACTCCAGATCCCAGGCGCAGCTCATCAGATCCCTCTCCACCAAATTCGATATCTTTGAGCCACGGACATACGCCACGTGTCTTTCGACTTAGTTCAGTCCATGAAGGGGTGCTAACCACCTAAGATCTCAGCAACCGAAGAATCCTCTCATTCGCCACGTGTCAGCTCTTCCGTAGCACTACAGGCACAATAGGAAGGATTCAATCCCCAAATCAGGGCGCATCAATCATGCGCCCCTGCCATCATCAACCACGTGGCGTTCCCACGACCAGGCGCATCAGACATATGCGCACATGAGCAGCCAGCCTACAAGCTATAATAGAAGGATCATTCCTTCATCAGGACACACACACAGAGTCAAAGACAGACATAACGAGATCATCAGAGTTACAGAGACGTACGTCCACTCATACATAGAGATCGGAAGAGACACTCAACGTCTTCTTCCCCTTCGCAAGCTCCAACATCCAGAGCAACCAAGACCTTCAGAGAACCTAAAATCGTCGTCAGATCGTCAACGGAGTCAACGTATTAACACTCGCTCCATCGACACAGGACCCAAATAAAATAAAAGTGTACTCCTAGGACTACATCTAAGTCCTACATTGTAACACTGTTCTGTTTGTAATTTAAATTCCAATTCAAATATTTTAATAGCAAACAATGAGCAGTGCATGCTGATGCATACTGGCACATGCATGCTGGTACATGCATGCTGGCGCATGCATGCTTGCACATGCTGTCACGGTGTATGCTGTGGATGGTGCCTTTTGGCCCATGGCATATGCTGTCCTAGCGCATGCTGTCCCTGGCACATGTTGTCATTTCGTATGCTGTGGATGGTGCCTTTTAGCCCATAGCGCATGTTGTCCTAGTGCATGTTGTCCCTTCCACATGCTGTCTTGGTGTATGCTGTTCCTGGCGCATGCTATCTCTGGTACATGCTGTCCTGGCGCATGCATGTTGGCGCATGCTGTCCCGTCGTATGCTGTCCCTGGTACATGCTGTCCTAGCACATGTACCAGGCACATGTATGCTGGAGCATGCTGTCCTAGCACATGTTATCCCTGGCGTATGCTGTCCTTTTGACCCCCTTTGACCCCTTATGCCATTTCTTGCCATGATAATTCTTGTTGCATTTATCCATACTTGTCCCTTTGGTCCTTAGTGTAATGTTGTGATCCTTGCTTTTACTTGACTTGACCTATGACGACCCGACTTAATAACTTGTTGAGCATAATAAGGCTTAAACTTGATAAGATTTGACTGGACTTGACATGTACACGACATGATAACTCGTGATAGTGACCCGTCGTGGTGCACTCTTGACAAGCAACTTGACATGATAATTCTTGATAGTGGCCCTTCGTGAGGCACTCTTGACATGATAAATAACCCGACATAACATGATAATCTTGAACGCTGTTGCGACAGCTACCTGGACTTGCTAAGTAACTCTTGTCTTGACACCGTGGTTGATTCTCTTAGTTGTGCCTGTACAAGCTACATGTCCCATCTTGTATCATGCCTAGGACATAGATTCCTGATTACCATGGTCAGGGATTCATACTGAATCTGACTAGGATAATAACTAGATTGATCAAGTAGTTCATAAAGAGATTTCCCAACTACAGGTAGTCTCGTTATCTGGGCGCTTTAACAGCACGAGAAGTGGGTACGTCCAGCCTACGCCGTAGTGTCGGTGGTAGAACGATGTCCTAGGTCACAACATCTAACAATATAACCATACTTGTACAATGATATACGCTCCAAAAGGAGGATAATATAAAGGTACAACACAATCACAGAATCTAAGATAGAATAAAGAGATTAAAAAAATGGATAATCGTCTCAACTGAGAACTACAACTGAAAGAAATAAGTTTGGATGTTCAAAACAACATCAAAATCTAATTAACTGAAAGTACATCTTAATACAAAACAATCTAAGTAAGAAACTAGTCTAGAAGTCCAACTAGACATTGAGCAAGTCCTCAGCAACTGCTGGATCCTCCTGAGGGTCCAAGTCGCCGCTGTCATCTAAGCCGGTGCCATAATATGTAGTGCAGAACTCCTCATCATCACCTGTAATATTTTTAACAGTCCAATCAGGACGAAAATGAGCACAATACATGTCAGGTAGTTAATATCTTGACAGGAAATATAAAGCATGTGATAGATTAAGATACATAAAATGCTGTAAGAAATAAGCATGAAAAGAAAGAGAGAAACTGATAAAGGAAGCTATCTATATATGATCATAGAGAACTGTAAGTGACTATATGATTTAGAGTATAAGATAGACATATGAACGGCTTGATTTGCACATGATTACACTAAAGAGTTTGTACATGATTACACTACTTTGGAATTGTTTACATGACTATTTCTACTCCCCCATGCCCCAATCAATACAGAAGGATCTCGACAGGTTTGTTATTGTACATGATAGTTTATACATGAAGCTCATAAGATCATGAGAGCACATCAGTGTAAATGAATAATTCGAGTCCATGAAATACATGATGTTCGTGAAAAGCACATGACATGATGTATTAGATGAACCCGCGGGGGATAACATCTCATGTATAGATCCATATAGTACTAACCCGTGATAATGTCGTGTCAGCATCAAGTAAATTAAACTATGACAAGAATATAATTACTAACAAGTATGAAATGGTCAGAGAATGTACTCGCCTGGTATCTCGACTGTCTGATGAGAATAAGAGTCCGAAATGGAGTATCTGAATCCTATTTAGAACAAACATAGGTTACAAAGTGTCTAATATGAAATAGATAAAGTCTACAATGCATTCTAAATGATTCTAGGTCCTTCTAGGTCAAAGTCAACCCTTCGTCAACTCTGGTCAAACATGGTCAACTATAAGTCAACTAGTCCGTCTACCAAATTTTAGGTCAAACACAAGTTATCAAGTCATTCCAAGTCCCTTTGAGTCGATTTGGATCAAATTTGACTCAAAGTTGACTTTTGTCAACTTGGTGAACTTGTTAGTCAACTCGGCCAATTTAGGCTCATTGGGTCAATCCTAAACTGATTCATTAACCCTTAGACTATATCTTAAAGCAATCACAATATATCCCTATATATATATTCATACATTACTTACAATATGTATATGCATATATACATATACACACATAAACATAGGCTTGAAAGGGAAAGGAAAGAGAGTGTGTGCGTGTGTGTTGTGTGAAGGAGCCGCTGTTTTAGGTTCAAAATCTGAGAATGAAAACAAAATCTCTCAACTCTCTCTCTAAAATATATATATATATATATATATATATATATATATATATATATATATTATATATATATTATATATATATATATGTATATATATATATATATATATATAATATATATATATATATGGTTAATTAGTTTTGATTTTTACTGTATATAGATACTTGGTTGTATTTATATATATATACATGTGTCTATATATATATATATATATATATATATATTATATATATATATATATATATATATATTATATATATATATATATGGTTAGTTAGTTTTGATTTTTACTGTATATAGATACTTGGTTGTATTTTTACTGTATATAGATACTTGGTTGTATTTAATATACATTTTTTTTATATAGATGGTTCCTTATATATATAATATATAATATATATATATATATATATATATAAATATATATTTATATATATATATATATATATATATATATATATATATATATATATATATATATATATGGCCTCCGGCGGCCGGGTGGTTTGGCTGGCCGGCCGGCTCCTTGGCCGGCCGCCGCCCCCCTCTTCTTCATTATCCCCATCGGAGGCCCCCTTTCCCCCCATCCTCGTCTTCCCAGTCTGCTGTCCGCCCGGCCTCCGCTGATGGAGGTTTCAGCCGGCCTGTTCTCCTCGCGGGCTTCGCCTGGATCCCGCCTGCCTGGGCTCCGGGATCCTCCTCGGCGCCGTCGTCTTCCCCGCAGGCGCCGCCCTCGGCGCTGCTGGCGTCGCCGTTATCGGCGACATCCGCTCCCTCCCTCCCATCCAGGCCCTCACCCCTACTCCGACTTGGCTGCATCCGCCCAGGACGGGTTGGCTGTGCTTGCCGAGGCCCCTCCCCTCCGTCTTGGCTGGGACCGCCCAGGATTCCGCCACCGTGGTGGCCCCCATCTCGGCCCCTCCGCCAGGACCTCCCCCGCCCCCCTCCTCGCGGTGGCGCCCACCCCTTCGATCGTGGCCTCTCGCTC
>JANAVB010027056.1:0-50000 GCA_029216955.1 Iris pallida
TTGCATTGAGAAGAATTTTTGAAATGAAAGCTTGTCATTCCTATGTGGCAACCATTTTTTCTAAACTCACAATAGGGTTGGAGATGCTCTAAATTGAGTTTATATCCTAATTGTTATTGTACTTTAAGAAAATTTTATATCCTAGTTGTTGGATTTCTATATAGAAATTGCATACACATAAAATAAAAGTAACCATATGCATTTGAAACCATATATTTGAAACCCAATAAGAAGTAACCTATAGATCTGTCTTAGACGTGGACATTTGATTAGCAATGGATAAGGTCTCAAATTTATGGACAAGAGGAGAATCCGTGGGGGTAGTTAAGTCTCCATCTAATACTATGGGATGTTTGCTCATTTGAAAGCTACAAAACATTGGAGAGAGGAAAGCAGCAAGTATCCACCCAAAGTACTTATTCTCTTAGACTCTCATTGAAGGTTCCTAAAAAATAAATAATAATACTCTTCGTCGCTCCAAATTGTTCTTTTAAATCACTTCTTCATATGTGATAGCAGACGTGACATTGTTGATGTGATAACTGATATGACAAATTTTTAAAACTAAAATTAAAATTAAAATCAAATCAAAATTATATTAATATTATATTAACATAAAAATGGGTAATTAGTTTTTTGGGTTAAAATTTTCCATGTCAGATGACACATAATATTATTTAATATGTCACGTCAGCTGTCATATAAGGAAGAATAGTTTGGAGGTTCCTCTTTCTAAAATTGAGTTTATATCCTACTTGTCATTGTATTTTAAGAAAATTTTATATCCTAGTTGTTGGATTTCTACATAGAAATTGCATACACATAAAATATTTTATTCAACGGTTCTCCATTTATGTCCTACGTGACAACAAATAAAAAGATCAATTTAATGACATGAAATCCAATATTAATTGGTATAAAAGATAGAAAATTTCTAACGTAGAAACTCTGCATCATACATCACTGCCACATATAATAAAAATTTAGATGAACCGGTATTGAAAATATTATTCTTAAATTGAATTTCTATCATAGAAATAGAGGAGAAAGAAACCCCCATTGGAGAGGGCCTTAATAGGGACCATACCCACATAAAGTCAGATGCAGTACCCACCCAAACCCGGATCTGCATCGGGTTCTTATAACCTACTCTACTCTCATGCTAACATGGTCCCATCCGGCCCTCCGGCCACGTGTCAAGTCGTAAAAGAATTGTAACCGTTTGATTGTAATCATAGCATTACTCTTCCTACTACTGAGCACAAAACAACATATTTCTACATCAAATTTCCGTCTCAAAACATTTGGTCATCCATCCATCTTCATGATGTTAACAGTCCAAGACTCCAAGACCACATAGCTAATTAGCGAACGCACCCATCTTTGCATCCAATGTCTCTTTGAACCCACATTCATTTTCCGTCTCGAGACATGTGGGCTTTTTGAATCCGAAGAGTTCATTTTGTGGGCTTTTGTATTGGGTGCATGGGTTGGTCAAAGGTGAACTCTACTGGAATTCCAACTCAGCCCACACCCGGTTCCGCTCTTTGCTACGTGATACTATCACACCGTCGTCGTGTGCTTGAGCACGTTTGACGGAGTCTTTGAATCAAGTTTGGTTTCACATTGGAGTCTAGTAATACTGCTCATCCATATACGGACAACGAAACTTAAGTGGTGAAGTGGTTAACATGACGTTGGACAACATGATCAGGAGCATATGTAGAAAAAAAGCTGAAATAGTGACACTTTGCTTTAGCACAAGCAGAATTCATGTATAAACAGTATAATAACACCGTTCATTCATCAACATGAAGATCTCCGTGATATTGTTTGTTCCAAATCAACTAACCATATTCTTGAATTACCTGTGTTGCCAAAGGGGACGAAAAAGAGTACATTAGCAAATAATTATGCAAACAAAATGCAAAAAATTCATGAAAATGTTTGAGATGAGTGCAAAACGCTAAGGTACAAATGATCAATGATGGGGACAAGCACACGAAGTGCAAGATTTTTAATGTTGGCCATGATATGTGATGTTGCACCTTCAAAGAAGAAGTGTTGGTTGGATAATAGAACAAGCTTCAATCGAGAGAAAGTTTGAACACTTTAAAGTGCTGCAGAAGATTAATGAAAATGCCTACGTAATAGACTTACCAAGTTTGACGAAAATTTTGTTAACATACAACGTCGAATTCGTCGTACGCACGACAAGACACTTTATTCAGCCATAGAGAAGGAATATAGCTCTGGTTAAATTCGTTTGATGCAAATGTTAAAATTGAACCGAACCCAAAATTTGGCATATTGTTGGTTTGTCTTCATCATACTGCTGCTGCATGCAGCATGCTTGATGACGTAGGAATCATCATTTGGTCCAAAGTTTATGGGCGTCCGAAAAGTCCGTTCGGTCCGATGGACCAAGTTCGATAGAGTCCGATCATTAGAGTAGTTCTATCCGGTCCATATTAATATAGGGCCTGACTTAGACTATGCATCCTTCCGTCCGAGCCCGGTCCGAGGCCCGTCCGATTAATCATTAGGGTAGCCCCTAAAATTATGATCGTTATTCCTTCCATGTAATTTACACAGTCCCTAAAATTATAATCCATGTAATACAACGTTGCTCCAGTCCATGCCATAGTGATATCCAGTCTGAAATTTTTTTAGTCCAAAGTAGCCTTTAATGACTCACATATTCACAAACCATAACCTCAACGTTTCGATACTGTTTACTTGAAGCAAAGATATTAAGTAAACAGTATCCATGAAGCATGGACTGGAGCATGATCTTAAGTAAACATACTAATTAAGTAAACAGTATCCATGAAGCATGATCTTAAGTAAACACTATTCCATTTCTATTTGAAGCAAAGATTTTTTTTTTTTTTTTTTTTTTGAAAGAGTAAAACATACAAATTATTAATTTTTATAGAGTTCTAGTCCGGCCCGATCCGACGGGATCCGAAAAAAGTCCGAACCTTGTGGGCAAACTTGGGCTCATAAATAATAATTAAGCCCAGCCCGAAATTTCTTTCAGGCCAAAAAAATTCGGCCCGTCAGGCCCGAGCCCGTAATTTATGGACTTGGGCGGTCCGGCCCGGCCCAATGCGGATCCCTAATGTGATGGTGTTTGGGCGGCAAAAGTTGTTTGATGAATTGTTATTTTGCAGCTCCGATTGTTGCGCCAGTTCGAGGTGGCTGAGCTAGTTTGGATGGATATTTGTAGGAGCAGATCCAGGTTAGGATGGGCTCCAGCCCATCCTCATTTTTTTTTTCCTATTTTTTTCATAGTTTCTTTTTCTTTTCTTTTTGATTCCTTTGGAAGTTATCCCACACCTAACCCATCCCAACCCATTCGATCCCACCCAAGTAAACGTTTTCCGATTCGCCCCAGGAAATTTGGATTTTTTTTTTAGTTTGTTTATGGGTCTAAAAATTTAAGTTATGTTTGTACAATCATTATAGTACAGACAAGTTCCTTCTTATTGGCACTTTTCTATTGTAATTTTCATCTTAGGAGTTTGGAATGGCGAAGGAAATTTTAGAAATTAAAGTGAATCCTTAAAAGTAAGGGTGGGGGAACATTTCTCTCATATTTTTTCTTTCCTCGGAATCATTTTCTTTTTCTCTCCCTTTCATTCATGCATTCAAACAAGTAAATAAATAATTTTTCTTTTCCAAAACAATGATTTCGTGAACCAAACTTGATCTAAAATTATAAAGCAAAAAGATTATCAGTGTAATCATTTTCTAAATAGGAATAGTCCTAGCATAGAAAAATTGGTGTATTTATTTCTAAAGTAAATCAATTTACAGAATGGAATTTTACAATGAGTAGGTTTTCAGCCCGGCATTTCTATGTTGAGTCATTGTGCCAGGATCTACCACCTCTCTGATAACTTCTACCTACACCTTGGGCCATCCCCTGGCGGAGTCAGGAGAAGAACCTATTATTATCATATGGTAAAAAGCGAAACAGCAATTTTATCGTCTCTGCTCAACATCCTTGCCCATGTGCAATAAGAGCTTCATAGGAAGGTAGGGTGAGCATTATTCGGTTTTGGACCGAAAATCGAACCGAACCGATCCGAATAAGAGGTTCGGTTCGGTTTTAAAAAAATTTGATTCGGTTTCGGTTTTGAAAATACTAAATTTTCTTATTCGGTTTCGGTTTTGGATTTCGGTTTCGGTCCAAAACGAAAACCGAATAAGAAATTTAATTAATTTATATATATATAATATATATAATATATATATATATGTGTGTGTGTGTGTGTGTGTGTGTGTGTTGTGGTGTGTGTGTGTGTGTGTACTATATATATAAGTTAATATATATAGATATATACTAAATATATATAGGTATATACTAAATTTGTCTATGTATATTTAGTTACTATATATTAACAAAAAACCTCAAAAAAACAAAAAAATATGAATAAACCGAATAAACCGAAAACCGAACCGATTTAATTCGGTTCGGTTTGATTCGGTTTTGGGCCAATTCGGTTCGGTTTCGGTTTTGCTTATTCGGTTTCGGTCCAATTCGGTTTTGGGTTATTCGGTTCGGTTTAACCGAATAAACCGAATGCTCACCCCTATAGGAAGGTACATCCCATTTTCTATATTCTAAATTTAAGAATGTAGGAGCTCATTCTATAGAACAGTAAAATCTGTTATAGGTTTCAATTTCTAAATTTTAGGCACAATCCATCCACAAGAGCTATAGGTTGAGTCTGAGAATTTCTAAATTCAAAATGTAGAATAGTAAGTCCAAATTTGAAGTCCAATTCTAGATTTACATTAAAAAAAAATTATATTAATTTTTGACCACACAATCTTTAGAACCAAATCTCATTTTATCATTTTATTTATTCTTATTCAAACTCAACTCATTCTACGTTTACCTTTATGTTAAAATTTTGAGCCTAAAACTAAAATTTTGAGCACCATCTACTAATAATGCTCTAACAAAACAAAAATACTTCTCGAATCGAGAGCTCAACTGTACACTAATATGATCCTCTATTAGCTCCCATCCTTCTCCGTGCTACTTCCAACCGAAGGTGCCAATGGAGGACCATCGTGTTAGCATACGGTCACGGTCTCTCTTGGATGGGGAAGCACAATTGATAACAAATATTCATGATCATGAGTAAGATGTTGCACGCTATCGAGAAAATTTTCCTACTTAATTGAGCAAGGCTAAATTTGGCTTAAGATTTTTGATCTGATATGTATGTGACCAAACTATGGCTTCATTATTGCCAAACTGATAATCCTTGCAGTGTGGTCTTCGTCGTACGTACTGTTGCATGCTTGATGTGATGGTGTTGGGGGGGCAAAAAGTTGTTTGATGAATTGTTATTTTGCAGCCCTCCTTTGACGGATCGTTATTGTGCCAGTTCGAGGTGGCTGAGCTAGCTTGGATGGACATTTGGAGACGCAATCCAGCTATAACCTGGGGTGGGCTCCAGCACCTCCATTTTTTTTTCCTATTTTATTTTTTGTATAGTCTTTTTCTTCCTTTTGATTTCTTTGTGGGAGTTATCCCACACCTAATCCAACTCAACCCATTCTATTCCACCCCAAGTAAATATTTTGGATTTGGCCCTGGATATTTGGATTCTTTTAGTTTGTTTATGAGTCTTTTTAGGAGTTAAGTTTTTTTTTTTGAGCAAGCATATAGTCATTCATTCATTCAAATAACAGGAGTACAAGCGGATCTGTCTCGAACAACAAGATCATATATACATTCAGGAATCCTATCATGGATTTGCAGAGAATTCATAGTGGAATGAATCAAAGAAAGGGAGCCTAATTGGTGAGCACAACCATTAGCACTCCTATGAACATAAGAAAAGGAGATCTCCCTATTGAGACTAAGAAACTTCTTTGCATTTGCTATAGTGTGACGAGCTAGCCAAACAGAAGAATCCTCCTGGTGATTAATAGCATCAATGAGAATTTTGCAATCCCCTTCCACAATAATGTTTGTCAGATGACTTCTTTCCATGAGAACGAGTGATAAATGAATACCAAGGGCTTCTGCTTCAATTGGGTTACCTCCATCTTGACATTTGGAGTAGGCTGTGATGAAGGAACCATAAGAGTCCCGCAATATCGCTGAGGCTGCCATTTTGCCATCCAAATAAGCACCATCCAGATTTATCTTAAATTTCCCGGATCAGGTGGTCTCCATGTAGCATGTAAGGCCAATCTGTATACACACAGATTGGAAGAATCTGTACTCGAACCACATGCGGCTTCGTGTCTCTCTACAGAGTCTTTGCTTCATGAATAATTTTGTTGCTGCTAATCAACGAATTGTTGAAAATATAGTTGTTCCTAGCCTTCCAGATGGACCACATCTGATAAAAAAACTTGATATAGTATCCTTGTCACCATCTTTGAGGAGTGTAGATAGTAATGAGGAAATAGTTGTATGTGGTTGAATCAGGCGTGAAATTGCAGCATTCTTTTGCCAAGATAAACCTGAAAAAGAGCAATGTAAAATAAGGTGGTAGTAGTTTCATCACATACCTTGCATATTGGACATGTTGCTTCAATGTCATTGATTCGTCGATTGATATTTGATTTGGTGGGTAAGGAGTTAGTCAGCACTCTCCAGGCGAATAGGAGGACACGGGGATAAATATGAGTTTGTTTCCAAAGCTTCTTCCAGTCATTAAACACAATCTCAACAGAAGATAGGTGATCTTTATGAAGGCTAGCATGAATGGCCTGTATCCTGATTTTGCGAATTCCCCATCCACGTATGTTTCAAATGAGCTTATCAACAGTGCAATTCCTTGATAAAGGAATGCTGAGAATGGCCTGAGCTTCATGAGGTGAAACAGACATGAATGAGATGTTCTTTCCAGGTGTACAAATCACTGTTAATGAGGTCTTCAACAGTTTGGACTGCTCGATTATCAACATTATATCCTGAAACTCTGTTATTTGGAGATTTGGAACCCAAGGATCTGTCCAAATGTGATGTTTGCTCCATTACCAACTGACCAAACAACATTACCATTGAGAAAATCTTGCTTTTCAAAATACTAGTCCATATACATGATGAAGAAGGGGAAGGATTGACCGTCCAAAAGTTAGAAGAATGGAGATATTTACTTCGAAGAAGAGAAGCCCAAATGGAATTGGAATCATTAATGAATCTCCATGATAATTTAAGCAAAAGAGAGTTTCGTAATGAGGATCACGAATACCCAGTCCACCTTGAAATTTTGGTTTTGTAAATAAGGACCATGGAGTAAAATGCATTTTCGGTTATTAGTATCAGACCCCCACCAGAAATCCGTTGGTGTTTGGACAATGAATTTGTGACAGTCTTCGGGATTGAGTATGAAGAGAAATGATATGTAGGAAGATGATAGAGTAGATTTAATAAGAGTAGTACGCAGCATGTGAAAGACATCCATGCTTCCAACCACTAAGCTTTTGAAGGCTGGTGTTAAGGAGATCAGAGTATGTTCTGATACGAGATTTTGGTTGAAGAATTTTGTGGCCAAGATAATTATCCCAAGGATCCATAGGTTTTACACCAAATAAATTTATGTAGAGATTGCGCATATAAGGATCAATCTTCTTGGAGGTACAATGAAGATTTTGCAAGGTTTATGCGTTGTCCCGACCAGGTTTCGAAACACTTAATGATGATTTGAGCTTGGGTAATATTATGGAGAGAACAGGTACCAAATAACAGTAAATCATCTAAAAGCAAGATGAAAAAAATATAGGACAATATTTCAGTTTGAAACTCTCATATAGCATATTCCTCTCCATGATAAGAATAAAAGTGGATAATATTTCCATGCTCATTATGAACAAATATGGAGATAAGGGACAACCCTGACGAATACCACAGGAAGGAAGAAATCTTTTGGTTGGTTTGCCATTAACAAGAACAGCAAAGAACCGAGGAGATACATTCCATGATGAGATCATGGGATTTGCCAACAATACCAAAACCAGATAAAGCTTGACTGATAATACCCAATGCAATCTATCATATGCCTTTGACATGTCCAGTTTAAGGGCAAAAGAACCTTTATTAGGACTTGATCTCGAGATTGAGTGAAGAATTTCATGAGAAAATAACATTATCTCCAATGTATCTACCAGGAACGAAGGCATTTGTAGAGGATTGATGATATGGTGAAGATGGTGTCGAAGACGATTGGCTAAGATCTTTGTAATGACTTTGTATAAGACATTGCAAAGAGCTATTGGGCAAATTCTGAAGGAGAACTGGATTTTTCGTTTTGGGAATCAATGCAATATAGGTATGATTAAGAAGATATGGCATAGTACCGAAGTAAAAAAGTCCTGGATGAGAAGGGTTACCTCGTGGCCAAAAGTATCCCAATTTTGTTGGTAGAATGCAGCAGAAAAACTCAGGACCAGGGGATTTTATGGACTCATATTTTTGATGACAGTAAGAATTTCATCTTTGGTTGGAGTTGCATGAAGACCCTCATTATCAACTGCATCCAGACGAGTAAGTTCATGAATAATATGATCTGGAACTGGTTGATGAAATGAAGACTGGAATCGATCTCTAAAATGATCTTCAAAAGCATTAGAAATGTCCACCTGAGAAGTTAATATTGACCCATTGTCATCTCTTATGGTATGGATAGCATTCTGTGCTTCCTGATAGTAGCAGATAAATGAAAGAACTTTGTGTTCTTATCCCCTTCACGTAACCAGGAATTGTTAGATCTCTGCTTCCAGTATAAGTCTTTTTGTAATAATAGTTTATTCAACCAAATCTGGATGTCTTTTTCTTCTGCATATAGAGCTTCAGTTGGAGAAAGACCCTGAATAGTAAGTAGCGATCCTGACAATGCTTTATGTCAATATCAAGATTTCGAAGTCTAGATTTCCCCCACTTATGTAATTTAGGCAATAAATTTCTCAACTTAGGCAGAAACTCTTGGTTTCGAATGGTCCTCCACAAATCTTGGATCACATTATGATAATCTGGTTCTTGAGTCCAAGCAGCCTCAAACCGGATGATTGGTCTATATTTAACCAATGAAATATTCAACTGCAATAAGATCGGATTGTGGTCACTATTGAAACATGGTAGATGTAGTACCCCGGCTTTAGGATGGAGAGAAACCCATTTGGTATCCGCCATGGCTCGATCTAATCTTTCAGCAACATTACATCTAGTTCTACGATTATTCCATGTGAAAGCAGGACCAGAATAAGCAATTTCCATAGCTCCAACATTATTAAACCACTTGATGAATGATTTATGATGATGATAATTAAAAGAAGTACCCCCACGTTTCTCAGAAGGATCAAGGATAGAATTACAATCACCAATGCATAACCATGGATCAGTTATAGCTTTAACCACTGCTTCCAGTTGATACCAGAACAGAGGTCTATTCGACACCATCGGAGGGCCATATAAGAAGAGAATATGCCATGTTAAAGTACTGTCAACAGACATAAATGAGGTATGAATATGGTTTGCCGAAGAGGAAATGATAGTGATGTTGATATCGCCTTCCAACATAGAAGTAACCCACCGACATGCCATATGAGGACAGAGCATAACAATGTGGAAAACCAAATTTAGTAGATATAGAAGAAGCTACATTTGACGAGCACCTTGTTTCCGATAAGAAAATGATACTAGGATTTGATGCCCGGAGAAATGAAAATAGTAGAATTGTCGGGTCATTTCTCAAACTCCGACAATTCCATGAGAAGATCATAGAGTGGGAGGCTGTTGTAGGCCAGCCGCGCCTTCAGTTTCAGTATCATCAACAGTCATTCTCTTATAAGGTCTGATAAGAGGAATCATATCATCATCAACTAGGTGATCTCGCACTCTTTTTGTGTTATTTCTGGAAATAGGCATTGTGAGCATAGGAACAGGGTGAGTATCCAGAGTGTAATGTGATTTCTGGAAGTAGGAGGATTATTTCCAGTATCAGCTACATATTCTTTTGAATTGGAGTGAGAGAGGACAGTAGTGAGGTGAAAGTATGGGTAAGGGTTGGTGTAGGAAGAGGGTGATGAGTTTTATTTGAAACAAAATCTGATATAGTGAAAAATGAGAAGGCAAGGAAGAGGAATTCATGAAATCAGAGCTTGGTATGTTATCATGTGTTAAGTGAGGAGGATTGTTAGAGATATCTGATAACATGATCGTGGAAAGAGGAGGAGGGATACATGGAGAATAGGATGCTGTGGGGATGACAGGGGGTAGGAATGATTTCTGTGGTAGCGAATGATGTTGTGTCAGGAATTGGATTAGAGACCTTGGGATATTGAGAGGAAGGATCAGGGGGATTGTTTTCAGTGTGAGAGTGATCAGGCCAACAATTAGTGATAAGTGAATGATGGGAAATTGTGTTGACACTAGAAGGTATCCCAGTAACAGGAATAGAAATATTATCAAGGATAATATTAGGAGTAGATGTATTAGAAGAATAATGATATTTGTGGTCTGGAGAGTGGTTATGACTTGGTAGCTGGATGAAGTGGTCAGAAATAAGAGGTGGTGGTTAGTTAATGAGGAATTTGCAGAATGTAACTGAATAGGAGCTTCCGGATTTGAAGGAGAGAGTGGGCACAATAACTGTGATGATGGTGGTATAGTGGATGACGTCACAGTAATAACTGTCGCCGGAAGGCTGGTGGAAGGAGGATTTTCGATTGTGGTTTTGACGAGGTAGGGGTGGTGGCCATCGGTGTTTTGGATTTGGAGAATCGAGCAGCATAATTAACACATATAGATGATCCAATCTTTTAGCAAGCAATTCATGAATTTGCTTTTTCTGATCACATCCACGAATCATTGATCATTGATTTGAATTCAATATGAGTAGGACAATGGGCAACACCATGCCAAGTCTTCCACAAATTGACAAAATTTTGTAAGGCGCTCATACCTCAATTTCACAATGCAGTAAGCATTATTTCCCATTGATACTCGAAGATGTATGAGAAGAGGATCAGCAATATTGATATGAACTCTGGCTCGGGCAAATAAACTCCAATTTGCTGCTTCATGTAGTGATATAGGCTTCACGATTCCAACCCTTGCTGCCAATGTCGAGATGTAATCTATGGTTAAGAGGTTTACCTAAACCATGGAATTGTATCCAAAATTGTCACGACCCGTACCCTGATATACGGGTACGAATACATGGGCCACGCCAGCCTACGTCGCGGTATCGGCGGTAGAACGCTGTCAAGTACACTATACTAACTATAACATCTATGATCCATAACTATAAAATGTACTCATGTCACATCACGAAAACTAAGGAAGATAAGACAAGAATTAATAACAATATTACTATAACAACTAGAATCTACAATGATCATAAGACATGAAATAAAGAAGAAACAACAAGACTAACTAAGGATAACTACCAGGCAACTCACATAGAAGAATAGTGAAATCCACCTCAGCTAGCAACATCATGAAGTCCAAAACTGAGGGCACAACTACTCCTAAAATTTTGTCAACATATCCAGTCATGATGGAACGAGCACAAATCTCAAATAACAGTTCTAATTAGACGATATTGAAAATGTAGCAGTAAATAGAGAGAATATACAAGAATCATAAAATGTACATGTGAGTATCATGGCAAGGTAAACTGTAAATCTAGAGCTAGAACAAGGCAAGAAAAACTGATCATGGCATGTACAAGAATCAAGAATCATCTATCTAAGTGTGTGAGTACTAGCTACAACATGTGGCCGGCTTGGGTCTGCACAAGGTCTACTGGCCTGGTTAATCATACGTGGGGTGTATGATTAACACTCACAAGATCTACAAGAATAACAAGGTGGATAATGACCACATATCTACACTAATACTCCCCGTCCTCGACTAGTATAGTGGATCCAACCATGACACATCATGACATGCGATTCTCCGAGAGGGTAGTGTAATGCCTATAGTTCGTATTACGTATCTTGGTATACGTGTACGTATTCTTGACTCGTATTGCGTATTTTCCTGCATGGTTATTTTGGCATGTCATTTGTTTGGCTTAGCTTGGTTCGGCTTAGCTTGGTTCGGCTTAGCTTGGTTTGGTTTGCTTTTGGGTTCATCATGAACCAAAAGAAAACCCCCATCTACCACCACCACCCTCCTTTATATTTCCATCTAACTCTCTCTCTCTCTCTCTTCATTTATTCTTCTCCTTCACTTCTTCTTCTCCACCATTTACTCTTCCACCTACCAGGAAAGAGAGCTAGGCAAGTGCAAACTTGCTTCATGATGGATCTCAAGTTTTATTGTTCCATTCTCTTCTTTACTTGATTCTAAGCCTCTTTAGAACTTGACATTTTTGGATTTGATGGATGGATTCTTGTAGATCTAAGTTTGTAAACTTTTGGTTTTTTTTGGTTTTGATCTTTAAAACTTGGTTATTTTCGAAAACTAGTGTTTCTATGTTGTAGAGAATTCAATTTCATGCAGTTTTGGCTTTTGTTTCACTTGATTTCGGCTTCGGATGAGGAAGTTATGGCCAAAACCATTTCTGGTCATTTCTAGGTTCATCTGCAGCATAATCAGCATGTCGCAGAAGGCGCATGTCGCAGAAGGCGTATGTTGCAATGAAGCGCATGTCGCGGTAGCCGTATATCATGTCGCAGAAGGCGCATGTCGCAGAAGGCGCATGTTGCAATGAAGCGCATGTCGCGGTAGCCGCATATCATGTCGCAGAAGGTGCATGTCGCAGAAGGCGCATGTTGCAATGAAGCGCATGTCGCGGTAGCCGTATATCATGTCGCAGAAGGCGCATGTCGCAGAAGGCGCATGTTGCAATGAAGTGCATGTCGCGGTAGCCGCATATCATGTCGCAGAAGGTGCATGTCGCAGAAGGCGCATGTTGCAATGAAGCGCATGTCGCGGTAGCCGCATATCTGTCGCAGAAGGTGCATGTCGCAGAAGGCGCATGTTAAGGCGCATGTTGCAATGAAGCGCATGTCGCGGTAGCCGCATATCATGTCGCAGAAGGCGCATGTCGCAGTAGGCGCATGTTGCAATGAAGCGCATGTCGCGGTAGGCGCATATCATGTCGCAGTTGAGCCACATGAGGCGCATGTCGCGGTAGGCGCATATCATGTCGCAGTTGAGCCACATGAGGTGCATGTCGCGATAGGCGCATATCATGTCGCGCATGAGCCGCATTAAGGCGCATGTCGCAGTAGGCGCATATGGTGTCGCAGTTGCATGCATGTCGCAGAATAGGCCGCATAATGCATATTTCGACTATTACTAACTGTTATATGTCCTAATTGACTGAATTATTGCTCGAATTTCTCCCAACTCCCAACGTAGAAGTTGTAGACCTTTTCTTGCCATCAAGAATATGTCACTAGTTATTTTATGCAAGTTTCTCTCATTCATGATATTGTAAGAATAGAACACGATAGTGGCCCGCTGTGGCGCACTCTTGACAAGTAAACTGACATGATATCTCGGCATACTGTTACGACAGCTAGCCTGACATGACAAGTATGAAAGACTTGGACACCGTGGACGATTGTGTTTGTACAAATAAACTGGTACTGTCTTGCATCTTGTCTAGGATGGGGATCCCTGAGTACCACGGTCAGGGTTACCTACTGAAATTGACTAAGACTAATTAACTTGAACGATTCAGTAGTCATGAAGAGATTTCCAGCTACAGACAATCCCGTTATCTGGGCGCATTAAGTGGACTTGTAGCCTACCGACGAGTAGGGCACATTTCCAGCACACAGTCATATGGTGCACCCTTCATAAACGGACATTCGACCCGGATAACCGGATGGTCTGCAGGGCTTGTGGCTGTTGGGATAATCTCATTGCATCTTGCTAGTTACTAGGCCTGTGATAACCCTAGTTAATTAAAAGTATCAAGCCGTACTCTTGATTGGCCGTGATTGATTGGATGAAGTTTATTCCAGCTTAGTCTTATCCGGATCTTGTACAAGATTGTATCAGGACATGATTTCTTGCATCGATAAATGATGGGATACCAAGTTCTGTTCAGATGAAGGGTTACAACCCCGGTCCTTGTTTGGTTTAAGGGTTGTAACTTGGCTATCTGAATAGTTCCATGGTTATCCTATCATATATCGTCCTGCTTATTGTGCCCGCCTTAACAATAAAGATCAGGGGTCCAGTTCTGTTCAGGCGAAGGGTTACAACCCCGGTCCTTGTTTGGTTTAAGGGTTGTAACCTGGCTCCCGGAGCAGTTCTGTGTCCTCTCTTCGTTTATTGTCTTATTGTAATCCCCTGTCATGCTCGTCATGTTTTACCTTTACTTCAATACCATGATTATTCATACTGGCCTTAACAATAAAGATCAGGGGTCCAGTTCTGTTCAGGCGAAGGGTTACAACCCCGGTCCTTGTTTGGTTTAAGGGTTGTAACCTGGCTTCCGGAGCAGTTCTGTGTCCTCTCTTCGTTTATTGTCTTGTTACCTTATCAATAGTAATTGAGGCGGGTTTCTATTCAGGCGAAGGATTGCAACCCCGGTCCTTGTTTGGTTTAATGGTTGCGGTCTGGCTACTTGAATGGTTTCTCCGTGCTCAATATATTATTGTTATCTCAGTTATTATCAGTATCTTTTAATTACCTTAACTATTTATTTGTGATATGCTGGTTTTAGTTCCTAAGTGAAGCCTCCTTTGTGGCACTTGCTCTTTCTGGGTCTAACCCAGCTGGTTTTGTGTGGCCAGATATCGGAGCAGCACCAGAGGATCCACCTGTCTTCCAGCCCGATGGTGACCACCAGGCGTAACCAGGGCAACGAGTAGGTTTCTTTTGTCCTCCCACTCTATTTGTAAAAAATTATTCTTTTGAGGCGTTTAGCCGGCGAGCACGTGTTAGCTCGTATTGCACCTTTATTTACTGTCTGCCTATGGGCTGTAACATGATTGACAAATCCTAGGGTTGATCATGTATTGACTAAAACTCTTGCTAGTCCTGGCATTTTGTACGACTAGCTTCATGATCATCCAATATGTAATGTATGGGACGCCTTACTATTGTATATTGATGCTCTAATATCTTGTGACTGCTACTACTTGCTTATGATTGAGACAATAGGTTTGATATTGACCATAGGAGACTGATGGATTGTAGTTAAACCCTCATATATCTAGACAGCCATGACCGTATAGTGACGTGGATTCCATTTTATTATACGTAGCTGGCTATGTCTGCCCCCGCTCTCCAGTATTCTGGTTCTGGGGCGTGACATGGTTTTAGTGGTGGCCCATACAGATCTTGTAAATCAAGATATGTGAGGGTTTACCGAATAGATGTCTCAATCAGTATTCGTCCTTGATCTCTGCTCGTATCCTCTTGATCCCTGAAAATCTTGACCTGATCACATGCTTGTATCGTTGATCTGTCATGGTCCTTCCTTATTGTTCCCTATGTCGTCTTCTTCAGCGGCATTGTTCCTGGACCTGCCGATCAGCAAGGCGGAGCACCTCCCGCGACTAGCAGCAACCTGGAGATCAAGCCCAGCATTCAGGAGTAGCCTCCAGAGTTATGCCTACCGAAGGAGAACCACCAGTTCAGCCCGTCCAGCCTGCAGAGCCTGATGATGGCACTTTGGTGGGTCTCATCAGGTCCCTATTAGCTTCCCAGGATCGTCGCGGAGATGCCTTACACCAGGCGGTGGCAGATGCTTTGACCAGAGGAGGTCATCAGGGTAATAGCGCGGCCAACAGCTTCAAGCGCTTGAACCCCCTTCTTCGACGGCAGTGAAGATGCGATCGCTGCAGATGCTTGGCTTCAGGACACAGAGGTGATTCTAGAAACAGCCAGGACTCCAGAGAACGAGAAGGTGGCCGTGGTGCGCCTGCAGCTATTGGATCTTGCCCGCAGCTGGTGGGCAGCGCAGGCCGATGGATTAATGGCCCCTATTTCATGGGCAGTATTCAGGGAGAGATTCCAGACCAAGTATTTGATGCTGTAGCTCGGTATGATCTACAGACGAGGTTCACCAATCTGAAGCAGATGGACAGGACGGTCGATGGATATGCGGCCGAGTTCTCCAGGCTTAGTCGGTTTGCTCCCACCTTGGTGGCGACCGAGTTCGATAGAGCCCAGCGGTTCCAGCAGGGGCTTCATCTGGAGATTTTATTGGTGGTAGAGCAGTTTGAGCATCAGACTTTTGATGCAGTGTTGAGAGCAGCCAGGAGGCATGAATATACCTCCCAGAGGATCGTGGACAGGACCGGAGGTCGGAAGCGATCTCACGGCCAGATGAATCAGTCTTCAGCACCAGCCCCGGCAGCCAGGGCCTTGACCATTGGAGCTCCGAGGCGGGCGGCCTCAGTGACG
The DNA here is from genome assembly GCA_029216955.1 of Iris pallida. Classification (NCBI taxonomy): domain Eukaryota; kingdom Viridiplantae; phylum Streptophyta; class Magnoliopsida; order Asparagales; family Iridaceae; genus Iris; species Iris pallida. The sequence continues at coordinate 16,358 of JANAVB010027056.1, forward strand.
TCGGTTCAGCATTCCACCCCGACGCACCTTCAGCAGCAGAAGCAGAAGCAGTCTTCCGCAGTGGGATGTTCACACTGCGGGAAGCCAGGTCATGTGGTATCGGAGTGTCGCAGAGCACAGGGTTTGTGCTTGGTTTGTGGTGCCCCGGACCACAGGGTTGGGAATTGCCCGAACAGAGGGAGTTCATCCGCCTTCTCTAGTCCTTCAGTTAGAGTACCAGCACCAATCCAGCAGCAGCAGCAGCTGCAGTACCCGTTCCCTAGGCCATTGCCGACGCAGGCCCATGCATTCCAGCAGCAGAGACCGCAACAGTATGCCCAAGCCCAAGCCTGATCCAGAGCAGGCAGAGGAATTTTCAGCAGAGGGGACCCGCACCCAGAGGATATGGTCAAGTGCTGGCCTTGACCATGGGAGAAGAAGGAATAGCACCAGGTGAAGTGCTAGCAGGTACTATTCTCGTCAACACCTTTCCAGCTTCAGTATTATTTGATTCTGGTGCCTCGCATTCATTTATCTGCACGATTCGCGACACGGGTAGGACTGGAGCCCGAGTCATTATCAGTAAGGCTCTATACTTACTGGTAACGGACTTGTAGTAGATAGAGTTTTCCTCGTGTCGGATCGTAGTTAGCGGTAGAGAATTCCCCGCTAGATTGATAGAGTTCCCGATGGCCGATTATGATGTGGTCTTAGGGATGGATTGGTTGAGGGACCAGTATGCTAGGATAGACTGCCACATTGGCAGGGTTATTTTTAACATTCCAGGCGAGCCGGAGTTTTCCTTCTCCCGAGGCAAAGTTGAACCTTCTCCTCCAGTATTGCGGATGGCAGTAGCAGCAGTGCAGTTGCCTCGGATAGTCGAAGAGTTCCAGATGTTTCCCAGAAGAGCTTCCAGGGATGCCGCCAGAGCGAGAGATCGAGTTTACCATCGACTTGATTCCCGGAACAGCCCCAGTGTCAGAGAGAGTCTACAGGATGGCGCCGTCAGAGCTAGAGATATTGTACAAGATGATGAAGAACTCAGAACCAAGGGATTCATTCGTGCTAGTGGATCACCTTGTGGAGCCCGATGCTTCTTGTGAAAAAGAAGGATGGTACGTCCAGATTGTGTGTTGATTATCGTACCTTGAACTCAGTGACAATCAAGAACAGATTCCTCTCCCGAGGATAGATGACTTGTTTGATCAACTCAAAGGGGCGTCAGTAATTTCGAAGATCGACTTGCGCTCAGGATACCATCAGATCAGAGTCAGAGAGCAGACATCCGAAGACAGCTTTTAGATCCCGGTATGGGCATTGGGAGTTCCTTGTTATGCCCTTTGGAGCAACCAATGCACCGGCAGTATTCATGGACCTCATGAATCGTATCTTTATGCCTTATTTGGATCAGTTCGTGATTGTGTTCCTAGACGACATCCTGGTCTACAGCAAGAGTGAAGCGGAGCATGAGCATCACTTCAGATTGTCCTCCAGATTCTCAGAGAGCACCAGTTGTATGCCAAGTTTAGTAAATGCGAGTTCTGGCTCGATCGTATTTCGTATTTGGGTCATATCACCCGAGGAGGAGTTGAAGTGGATCCCCAGAAGATCGTGGCCATTAAATATGGCCAGTACCTAGCACAGTGGCAGAAGTCCGTAGTTTTCTTGGATTGGCCGGCTACTACCGACGATTTGTTTCAGACTTTGCTCGAATTTCTGCGCCATTGACCCAGTTGACCCGCAAGGATGTACAGTTTGCTTGGACAGCAGAGTACCAGGATTCTTTGAGAGATGAAGTGAGGCTTGATGATGGCTCCTATTCTCACGCTTCCAGATGGAACTGGGGATTCTCAGTGTATTGTGATGCTTCGGGCAGAGGTTTAGGATGTGTTCTGATGTAGCATGGGAAGGTAATAGCTTATGCGTCACGACAACTTCGTGATCATGAGAGGAATTATCCAACCCATGACTTGGAGCGGCAGCAGTAGTGTTTGCACTTAAGTTGTGGAGGCACTACTGTACGGAGAGGGTGGAGATCTTCACCGACCACAAGAGCCTGAAGTATGTTTCACCCAGAAGGATCTCAACATGCGTCAGAGAAGAGGCTAGAGCTGCTTGTGGATTATGATGTCAACCTGCAGTATCACAGGGAAGGCCAACGTTGTTGCAGATGCATTGAGCAGGAGTGCAGGAGTTATTTCTGACAGCACAACCAGAACTGTTAGCCGATCTTCAGAAGATGGGTATAGAAGTTGTCCTCCCTTCCAGTGTGGCATTGATGGCCAGCATGCAAGTTCAGTCCACTATAGTTGAGAGGATCCGGATGGCACAGTCAGCAGATTCCAAGCTTCAGCGACTCAGAGCAGAGTGTGGGCGGAACGAAGACCAGAGTTATGCATCCATGAAGATGGTACACTTCGACATGGTAAGCGTCTTTGTGTACCCAGTAGAGATATCAGACAGGAGATCATGGCAGAGTCCCACAGTTCTCAGTATTCCATTCATCCTGGTGGCACGAAGATGTACCGTGATATCTGTAGAAGCATGGAATTTCACAACCAGAAAGCCCATGCGCCAGACACTACATGCGCCAGAACTCAGATGAAGAACTTCACAGCAAAGTCAATACTATAGACATTTGAAGAAGGACTTTTTATTTATATATAAAAGTCTATTACATGTCTAGAAAAGGCTGTACAAAGGAGAATTCCTACAAAGGAAAGAGCCTAAGTCTACAGCCATCGGCCATCATGCGCTTCAGATAAGCGAAGCAACCACCATGCACCACCAGATAGGCGCAGTATCACTATGCGCCACCAATAAGGCGCAGCAGATATCATGCGCCTCCATCCAGGCACATCCCATCATCTTCAGCACCTCAGTTATGTGCATCCCTTCAGCCAAATTCTTCCAGCCAGGCTCACCTGGCCGAGCAGAGCCCAGTTATGTGCCGCTCTTCCAACCAGGCTCGCCCGATAAATGCTTCGACACAAAGCATTTAACCCTCTGGCTGGAACCAAGGAAGAGAAGAGCACCGCAAATGCTGTGGCCAGGGGAGGCTTCGAAGATCCTCCAAAGCCGAAGGAAGAAGACCGTGATCGAAACCATGGCTAAAGGAGCAGCTTTCGATACGATCAAAGTGGGGAAACCCCACTTTGCAGGAAGAGAGAGCCTTGCACCGCCATTCCGATCTACGGCTCTTCCGGAATAACGGAGACGAGGCTCGAGCATCCTTATCTTTGGATACACAGGCACCTTCCGCCGCTCAGAAGCCCGCGACTCCGTCTTTTGGATGTAACAGTCACCTTCAAGTGCATCAAAGATAACACAGCGTCTCATCTTCACCCTCGGGAGCACTTCGTCAGCAGAATGCACCCATGTTCAAATTCATATTGGAAGTACGTGAGGGAATGAGAAGCAAATCTTCTCTCCATGCCACTATTTATAGGCCGGGCAGATCAAACCCACGCGCCAAGTGGATGGCCCTCCGAATTCGTGCAATAAATTTACATTAAATGGATGAACCGGACGCCTCGAATTCAGCCAAACGGCTATTTATAGCACTCGAAGAGCGAGACAGCCGCATCATTAAAAGACATGTCCGATGCGCCAGCCAGACAGCGCATCACACGGACGTGCCCTTCGGCGTCAGGCGCATCACATAGACGCGCCCTACAGTACTCGGCGCATTACAGAGGGTGCGCCCTCACACATCTCCATACCGAGTGGAACGCCAACCGACGCGCCCACTCAGCTGTCCATCGAACATCACCAACATTAAATGCTGAACTGACAGAGTTGGCAGCACGCCTTCCAAAGTCTGAACAGTTGACAGCTTTTCAGAAAACGAAGCGTCGACAACGTCAGCATCATCATGACCTTGTTCGACGGCTACTGCCACGTGGCCACTCCACCATCAGCATGCGCCTCTACGGCCATGCGTCCAAATCAGCATGCGCCTCAAAAGCCATGCGCCTCAGACTGCTCTCTGATCCCGAAAGACAGAAGGAAAGTCGCCTGCATGCGCCTCAAAAGCCATGCGCCCCAAATGGTTGTAACTCCTAAAGGTTATGAGCCGCAGCCTCCTCCTGCGCCCAATCCAAGGCGCAGCCCACCAGATCACTCCTCTCCACCAAATCCGAGATCTTCGAACCATGAGTCGACGACACGTGTCTTTTGACTCAATTCGTCCAAGATTCAGCAACGGAAAGATCTTCTCTCTGCTACGTGCCGGCTCACAACAGCAGTATGAAGAGTCTCCCCCTCGATCAGGGCGCAGCATCCATGCACCTCCATCAGCAACCTCCACGTGGCGTTCCCACACCGCGCATCCTACATGCGTGCATGAGCAGCCAGCCTGCAAAACTATAAATAGAAGGGTCATCTCCTTCACACACACCACACAGAGACTCAGAACAGAGACTCACAACACAGAGAGAATCACCGAGAGCAGTTCTAGACACTCAACGTCTTCCTCCTCTCAGCAAGCTCCAGCACCAGAGCAATCCACACCTTCAGAGAACCGATAACCGTCGTCAGCCGGTCAACGAAGTCAACGCATTACCACTCGCTCCATTGGCACTAGGACCTAGCTTAAACAAAAGTGTACTCCTAGGACTACATCTAAGTCCTATATTGTATCACTGTTCTGTTTGTATTAAGATTTCAATCAAAACAATTTTAATGGCAAACAATATCCGCCAGCACTTTTGGGGAATGGCATGAAGAGGGAGATAGCCCGGTTTATCTCTCGTTGTTTAGTCTACCAATAAGTTAAGGCTAAACATCAGAGACCAGCTGGACTACTTCAACCATTGTCGATTCCCGAGTGGAAATGGGAGCATAAACCATGGACTTTGTGACTGGATTGCCTAGATCTCCGGCTGGCAGAGACGATTTGGGTTGTCATAGACAGGCTCACGAAGGTGGCTCACTTTCTCCCGTTCAGAGTTGGTCAGTCGACGGCTCAGCTAGCAGAGATGTATCTCCGGCAGATTGTCAGGTTGCACGGTGTACCAGTCAGTATCACTTCAGACAGAGATTCAAGATTTACGTCGCACTTTTGGCGTAGCTTGCAAGAAAGTTTGGGAACTCACCTCCAGTTCAGTTCAGCTTATCACCGCAGACAGATGGCCAGTCGGAACGTACGATCCAGACTCTTGAAGATATGTTGCGGTCATGTACACTCGACTTCGGTGGTCCGTGGGAAGATCACTGCACCTGGTGGAGTTCTCGTACAACAATAGTTTCCAAGCTAGTATCCAGATGGCACCGTTCGAGGCACTATATGGTAGGAAGTGTCGATCCCCGCTAGCCTGGGATGATGTTGGAGAGAGACAGATGCTCGGTCCATAAATGATTGCTCAGACCGTTGAGGTGGTCAAGAATGTCAGAGATCATCTTCGAGTTGCCCAAGATCGCCAGCGTCATTGGGCTGATTCTCATCGGCGCCCTCTTGAGTTTCTGTCGGTGACCATGTATTCCTGAGGATTTCGCCTAACCGCGGCGCATTCGTTTCGGCGTACGAGGAAAGCTTAGTCCTAGGTATATAGGGCCGTTCGACATTCTGGAGCGAGTAGGAGATGTATCCTATCGTCTCGCTCTTCCACCGTCGCTACGTGAGGTGCATGACGTATTCCATGTATCCCAACTGCGACGGTATATTCCGGACCCGAGCTACATCCTGGATCATTCGGAATTGGTTGTTGGTACCAACCTTTCGTATGAGGAGAGGCCCGTGTCTATATTGGACCGAAGAGAGAAGACATTTAAGAACAAGACTATCAAGTTAGTCCGAGTGCTTGGGGTCATCACTCTTTGGGTGAGTCGACATGGGAGCGTGAGGATGATATTCGATCGCGATATCCCGACCTGTTTGACTCGTAAGGTATAATGTCTTCCTTATGCCTTATGCTTTCAATTCCTTGCTTGAATAAATGACTGCATGATAGACTGCTTGTTATAGCTTACGATTGGAATAGCTTGTCCTTGCAATCCTAGCATCTTAATTAAATTCCGAGGACGAAATTTTTAAGGTGGGTAGAGTTGTAATGCCTATAGTTCGTATTACGTATTGGTATACGTGTACGTATTCTTGACTCGTATTGCGTATTTTCCTGCATGGTTATTTTGGCATGTCATTGTTATGGCTTAGCTTGGTTCGGCTTAGCTTGGTTCGGCTTAGCTTGGTTTGGTTTGCTTTTGGGTTCATCATGAACCAAAAGAAAACCCCCACCTACCACCACCACCCTCCTTTATATTTCCATCTAACTCTCTCTCTCTTATTTATTCTTCCTTCACTTCTTCTTCTCCACCATTTACTCTTCCACCTACCAAGAAAGAGAGTTAGGCAAGTGCAAACTTGCTTCATGATGGATCTCAAGTTTTATTGTTCTATTCTCTTCCTTACTTGATTCTAAGCCTCTTTAGAACTTGACATTTTTGGATTTGATGGATGGATTCTTGTAGATCTAAGTTTGTAAAACTTTTTGGTTTTTCTTGGTTTTGATCTTTAAAACTTGGTTATTTTCGAAAACTAGTGTTTCTATGTTGTAGAGAATTCAATTTCATGCAGTTTGGCTTTTGTTTCACTTGATTTCGGCTTCGGATGAGGAAGTTATGGCCAAAACCATTTCTGGTCATTTCTAGGTTCATCTGCAGCATAATCAGCATGTCGCAGAAGGCGCATGTTACAATGAAGCACATGTCGCGGTAGCGCATATCATGTCGCAGAAGGCGCATGTCGCAGAAGGTGCATGTTGCAATGAAGCGCATGTCGCGGTAGCGCATATCATGTCGCAGTTGAGCCACATGAGGCGCATGTCGCGGTAGGCGCATATCATGTCGCAGTTGAGCCACATGAGGTGCATGTCGTGATAGGCGCATATCATGTCGCGCATGAGCCGCATTAAGGCGCATGTCGCAGTAGGCGCATATGGTGTCGCAGTTGCATGCATGTCGCAGAATAGGCCGCATAAAGCATATTTCGACTATTACTAACTGTTATATGTCCTAATTGACTGAATTATTGCTCGAATTTCTTCCAACTCCCAACGTGGAAGTTGTAGACCTTTTCTTGCCATCAAGAATATGTCACTAGTTATTTTATGCAAGTTTTCTCATTCATGATATTGTAAGAATAGAACACGATAGTGGCCCGCTGTGGCGCACTTGACAAGTAAACTGACATGATATATCTCGGCATGCTGTTACGACAGCTAGCCTGACATGACAAGTATGAAAGACTTGGACACCGTGGGTGATTGTGTTTGTACAAATAAACTGGTACTGTCTTGCATCATGTCTAGGATGGAGATCCCTGAGTACCACGGTCAGGGTTACCTACTGAAATTGACTAAGGCTAATTAACTAGAACGATTCAGTAGTCATGAAGAGATTCCCAGCTACAGGCAATCCCGTTATCTGGGCGCATTAAGTGGACTTGTAGCCTACCGACGAGTAGGGCACATTTCCAGCACACAGTCATATGGTGCACCCTTCATAAACGGACATTCGACCCGGATAACCGGATGGTCTGCAGGGCTTGTGGCTGTTGGGATAATCTCATTGCATCTTGCTAGTAACTAGGCCTGTGATAACCTAGTTAATTAAAAGTATCAAGCCGTACTCTTGATTGGCCGTGATTGATTGGATGAAGTTTATTCCAGCTTAGTCTTATCCGGATCCTGTACAAGATTGTATCAGGACATGATTTCTTGCATCGATAAATGATGGGATACCAAGTTCTGTTCAGATGAAGGGTTACAACCCCGGTCCTAGTTTGGTTTAAGGGTTGTAACTTGGCTATCTGAATAGTTCCATGGTTATCCTATCATATATCGTCCTGCTTATTGTGCCCGCCTTAACAATAAAGATCAGGGGTCCAGTTCGTTCAGGCGAAGGGTTACAACCCCGGTCCTTGTTTGGTTTAAGGGTTGTAACCTGGCTCCCGGAGCAGTTCTGTGTCCTCTCTTCGTTTATTGTCTTATTGTAACCCCCTGTCATGCTCGTCATGTTTTACCTTTACTTCAATACCATGATTATTCATACTGGCCTTAACAATAAAGATCAGGGGTCCAGTTCTGTTCAGGCGAAGGGTTACAACCCCGGTCCTTGTTTGGTTTAAGGGTTGTAACCTGGCTTCCGGAGCAGTTCTGTGTCCTCTTCGTTTATTGTCTTGTTACCTTATCAATAGTAATTGAGGCGGATTTCTATTCAGGCGAAGGATTGCAACCCCGGTCCTTGTTTGGTTTAAGGGTTGCGGTCTGGCTTGAATGGTTTCTCCGTGCTCAATATATTATTGTTATCTCAGTTATTATCAGTATTTAATTACCTTAATTATTTATTTGTGATATGCTGGTTTTAGTTCCTAAGTGAAGCCTCCTTTGTGGCACTTGCTCTTTCTAGGGTCTAACCCAGCTGGTTTTGTGTGGCCAGATATCGGAGCAGCACCAGAGGATCCACCTGTCTTCCAGCCCGATGGTGACCACCAGGCGTAACCAGGGCAACGAGTGGGTTTCTTTTGTCCTCCCACTCTATTTGTAAAAAATTATTCTTTTGAGGCATTTAGCCGGCGAGCACGTGTTAGCTCGTATTGCACCTTTATTTACTGTCTGCCTACGGGCTGTAACATGATTGACAAATCCTAGGGTTGATCATGTATTGACTAAAACTCTTGCTAGTCCTGGCATTTTGTACGACTAGCTTCATGATCATCCAATATGTAATGTATGGGACGCCTTACTATTGTATATTGATGCTCTAATATCTTGTGACTGCTACTACTTGCTTGTGATTGAGACAATAGGTTTGATATTGACCATAGGAGACTGATGGATTGTAGTTAAACCCTCATATATCTAGACAGCCGTGACCGTATAGTGACGTGGATTCCATTTTATTATACGTAGCTGGCTATGTCTGCCTCCGCTCTCCAGTATTCTAGTTCTGGGGCGTGACAGGTAGCTAGCCTTCGCAGGAATCGTGTCTATACAATGCACAAGGAACAAGGAAGACTTGCACAAGATATACCAAGGAAAGCGAGGAATAACATCTCATGACGGGATCCAGAGAAATACCAATCCGTGTGAACAATGTGTCAAGAGAACAAGGGTATCTACACTAAATACAAGAAACATAAACGATATCATAAAACAGAAATATTATCAGAGAATGTACTCGCCTGAGATCTGGTGGAATATGTCAACTGGTCCAAGAACAGTGCCTCGAGGACCTATAGGTGGAATACTGTATCAATATAAGGGTTTGAAAGTAAAATCAAGTCATACTATGTCAAACTAGGTCAAGACAAGTCAAAGCAATCAAACTAGGTCAATCTAAGTCAATCGTCGACTTACAGTTGACTGTTGGTCAACTGGTCAACTCTAGGTCAAACTTGACTAACGTTGACTAACAGTTGACTTTGGGTCAACTGGTCAACTTCGGTCCAGTTCCAATCAATTTTATGCTATGGTTGACTTTCGGTTGACTTTTGGTCAAAATAATCAACTGTGGTCAACCAAGGTCAAAAACTAGTCTAACCTAGGTCAAATGTTGACTCTACTTCGACGTTCAGTCAAAGTAGTCAACCATGGTCAAACTGGGTCAAAGCTAGTCTCTATAAACATCTACAAGGTTAACACATTCAATTTTAGTGGTTGTGAAATCACTGGAATCGATGGATCTCAAATACCACAAAAGGAGAAAGATTATAATAATAGGATGACACAAAAAGGGAAGAAATCTACAAATGTTGTCGGACGATGAAACTAACATCACCAACGTCTCCAGAATAGTCAAATCAGCTAGGATAGCCTGTCCAAAAGTCCAATTTGGACACAGGGGCAAAACGGTAATTTCGGGCCAAAATGATGTCCGCCGTTGGACACACTTTGCACCGAAAAATGTGCCAAAATAAAAGTGCACAAATCCTAACAAATTATATGTCCACGAATCCAGAATGACGATGCGAACCCAACGGTATATCCAGAATTGGATTCCGTTGACCCGATCTCGAATTGGTCGTTGATCGGGACATTGAAATTCGATCTGCACGGAAAAGCGTGTTAGAGCCAATGTCCTCAAAACTCAGCAAATTATATGTCGACGAGTCCAGAATGACGATACGAACTCAACGGTATATCCGGAATTGGATTCCGATGAGCCGAACTCAAAATGACCCGTTGACCCGGATATTGGTATCCAACTTGCACCGAAATGCGTACCGGAACCAATGTCCACTAAAACTTAGCAAATTATATGTCAACGAGTCCAGAATGACGATACGAACTCAACGGTATATCCGAAATTAGATTCCGATGAGTCGATCTCAAAGTGACCCGTTGACCCAGAAAGTGGGACCTGCTTTGCACCGAAATGCGTGCCAGGGCCCACGTTCTCCAATCAAGCAAACTTTATATGAAAACATGCCAGAACGACGCCACGAGTCTACTGGTGGTGTTAGAAATTGAATCCGGAGTCCCGGGTTCAAAATGGAATTTAACAAGTGTAACACTAAGAATTCGAACGGCCAACTTTGGCGTCGAATTCGACCGACCTAACAAGCTCAAAGTGAAATGAAATCTAAAGGGGACAGGAAGAGGGTTATACCAGCTGTGCACGGAACTGTTAGCGTGCAAAACGGAGCTACGACGACGAAGATACGAACCCGCGAAGTTGGCGTCACGAAACTGTCCAAAAATTACACAATTTAAACGGTCAACTTGGTGGCCGATTTTGATGTATCAAACGATGAAATTAACGGGTGAAATTTGAGAGGAGTGAAGGTGGATATACCGAGATTGTGACGGAGCGAAGAAATCGTCGATCCAACGGTCAGATTGTCCAGAAAATCTGTGAGAAGTCGCTGCGACGGAGCACGAATTCTGGAATTTCTTCGCGCGCGCGTCGACGGAACTCCGAGAAAAACGCTGAAATCGCCTAGACGGCGCGTCCCGGAGGACGTTGGCCGCCACGGGAGGGTGCGGGGGTGTGCGCCCGGCCATGGGGGGCCGGCCACGACCGGCGGCGGCGACGGTGCTGTACCGCGCGGCCTGCCGGTGCACGCTGCTGTCGCAGCCCTTGCTGCGAGCTGCTGCTGCTGCTGCGTGGCTGCACTGGCCGTGGGGTCATCGGCCACACGGTGGCGCGGCCACGGCTGCAGTTCCCCGGCGGGATACGACGGCGGAGGAGTGGGTGATGGAGATGATGATGAGGTGGTGGTGTTGATATAGTAGGTGGTTGTGTGTTGACACATGGAGAAGGAGGAGGAGAAGGAGGAGTTGGGGGCTGTGGCGAAGTCGGAAGGAACTCGTGGCCATGGGGCTCGACCAAGGGCTGGGCACGGCATGGGGAAACTGTTGTGTGCGTGTGTAATGGGAGCTGGAGAGAGAGATGGGTATATTTGTTTGGGAGAGAGAGAGAGATATGTATGTGTGTGTAAAATATATAAATAGATATTGAGAGAGAGAGGGAAAGATATTTAGAGAGAGAGAGAGATAGAGATGGGAGGGTGTTGAAGTCGGCTGATGATGGGGAATGGGGGTGTGTGTGTTTGAATATTTTCTTTTAAGGAGAGAGAGAAAGAGTATCTATATATATATATATATATATATATATATATATATATATATATATATTATATATATATAAATGAGATATTTGTATATGTTAGAGATATTAGAGAAGAGGAAAATATCAGTGGGTGTGGGCAGTCATGATGGAGGGCAACATGGAGCTCGGGCTCGGGTCCGGTCGAGCCGGGTCGGGTCAAAATCGGACAGAAAGCTAATAAATTATTTAAGTATTTATAATTGTAAGCCCCTGGTTTTCAAATTTTAGTTAAATTAGTGCTAATTAATTTTAATGTCATTTATAGCCTTAAATAATTATTAGGAATTTTTAGGAATTTTTCTAGAATTTTTAAATGATTTTAAATGAGTTTTAAATACAAAAAAAATACCATTTTGCAATTTCCTAAAATGTTTTAATTAAGTTTTGCAATTAATTAGATTGTTTAAATGTCGGTTTGCAATTTTCAAATTGTTGTATGCAAATTTTATTTGCACATCAACAGTGCGGGATGGGTTATGCAAATTGATTTTGCATTTAAACGCTGGGAGGACCTGTTTGTGATTTCCTAAACTCTAGGGGGTTTTCTACAAAAAGACCTAACCTAACCCTAATCGACGACCGCCTTTGTGCTGTCGTCGTCTCCGGCGATCCGCCCCAAACCCTAACCCTAATCCTAATTTCTAACCCAAAATCCACCGCCTTCGACCACCTATAAATAGCCCTCGACTCCCCTTTCATTTCTCCACCATTTTCCGACCACCACGGCCATTCCCGACCACCTTTCTTCCCATTTTATCAGCCGAAGCCCTAACTCCGGCGAACTCGACCACCACCTCCACCCTTGACGTCGTCGTCCCCAACTACCACTGGAAGGTTCGACGTGACGAGCTATGTCCAGCGCCACCCAAGCGCCACTGCCACGACGCCCCCAGCGCCGTTCGCCCTCTCGAAACCAACTTCGACGCCGGACACGAAGGTAACAGTGACTGTTTCGTGTCGTGCGTATCCAATACTTACGTATGTTGTTCGCCAGGACACGACGACCCCAGCCCCGTTCTCGGACACGCGTAGATCGTGTCGTGCGTGTCATGCAGTGCAATGACACGTCGACACGGTGTCAGATCTCATTTCTCGTGTCCTGGACTGTATGGACACGAGACTAACTGTTACAATTAGTTTAACGGGTTTGATTTTGTGCTAACGGGTTTAAAACCCATTAACTTAAAATCTGACTTATAATTAACCCGACCCCTAACCTAACATGCGAACCGAACCCGACCCACTGGCCAGCCCGAGCTCATTAAGCTCACCCCTGGCTTAGCCAGGAGGCCGAGTTCGAGCCCCCCCTGCTGTTTATTTCTTTTCCTTTTCCTTTTCTTTTCTTTTTCTTTTCTTTTCTTTTCTTTTCTGTTTATATGTATATGTATATGTATATATGTATTACTGTATATATTATATTATTTACTGTTATATATTGTATATATACAAATTATTTATGAATATATATATATATATATATATTATAAATATATATATATATATATATATATATATATATAATATATATATATTTATATATATATATATACTTAGGTACATCTATATATATACGTTATTTTTTTATATAAATGTATATAGATATTTTTTCTATATATCTTTGCTAGTTAGCATTATATATATTATAGTGTATGTATATCCCTATATATATACTTTTCATATATTGTATATAATTGTGTATATATATATAGATTATAATATATATATAATATATATATATTATATTTTCTTTATATATATGTATTTTCCTATGAATATATATATATATATATATATTATATATAATATATATTGTATATGTACATAAATTGTACATAACTAGCCTCCATAAAATTATGTAAAATTACCTACTTACTATATTTTCATGTTTGCATCTTCTATGTGTATTTTCCTGAATAAAAAGTATTATATTTCCTGCTCTTTTTATACATTGTATTTTTGTACATTTAATTAACTGCAACCATTTTGGTGTCCAAGCCTAGCATGGGTTTTTGGGACCAAATGTGTTTTCACATATTCAAGGCCTGCACAAGTCATATTGGACTTAAAATCATGGTCTTGGGTCCTGTATTTGAACCTTGGTTCATTTATATACATGGACAAAATATACAGATAATTTATTATTTAATTTCAGAATTATGTAACTTGCTGTTTTTGGATTTTTATAAATATTTAGCTTGCTGTAAAAATTCTGGAAAAATAGTATTTAGATTCTCTGTTAATTTAGACAATTTAATATAATTTTTATAGCATTTTGTTGACAGTTTTGCCCCTGTTTAGCCATATCAAACCAGAACTCATTTTCTATATATTTATGAAAACTGATTTTTATAAAATACTTCTGTTGGGTAATAAATCCCAGAAAAATTATATAAATTTCTATAATTAACAAGGTTTCTGTCAGTATATTTTGCATTTATTGGAGATTTCTAGTATTTTCTAAAATTGTTAGAACACAGTGCACAGAATGTTTATTTTACCAATAATTATGACTAAGTCATGACTTATGATTTTTGTGTATTTCTAGTATTTGGATTGCTAACCAGCCTTAATATGGGAGACCCATGTGTTAGTTTAGATGCCAAATCACTTCACTTTGAACCCCTAGGCTATGTTCACCTAGCCAATGTCCAATTTGGCCTTCTCACATCACTAGTGTATTTATATTGTCTTGTAACTTAGAGTCTGAGTATATATATGTTTTCAGTGCCAGGACACTCTACATCTTAGCTTTATTGTCATTGCATTGCTTTGCTCCAGGCAAGTACATCTACAAACTCATTACTGTCTTTTAATGTTAAGTACATGTGACAACCTTGTGAATTACCATTAATCCAGTTGCAAGTCTTTTGTTAATTGTACATGTTAAAACACTGTTATTTGATAAAAGAATGTTAATCAACCCATGTGAATGCTGATCCTTGGAGTAGCAAGTCAAATCATAACACGTTTCATACTATTGCCAGTTCCCACCATGCTTTACACTATTTCCCGTATCTTTTACATGATGATTACTGGGTTATGAGAGAGTTGATAGTATAGTTACTGGACTCGTGGAATGTACTCACTTACATTGCAGTATGCTAATTGTGTAGTTTCTGGACTTGTGGAATGTACTCCCGTACATTGCAGTAACTAGCAGTACGATTTCTGGACTTGTGGAATGTACTTACGTACATTGCAGTAAACTAAGAATGTAGTTTCTGGACTTATGGAATGTACATACGTACATTGCAGTAAACTAGCATAGCACCTTTTGACCGATCTCATACCTGCTCCAGTTTTAATACATAATGTACAATATGCCACAATTGACAAGAGTGTCTTAAAATGATAATCAAGATATACCATGATTTTTCGCTTTATATGATTTACCATGATTCCAGTATGTCTATTTTTCAGTCTTATCATACCATGTTCCTGTTGTACATCTCTTGCATTATACATTCAGTACTTTAGTAGTAGAGGTTGTACTTGCTCCCGTCCTGACAGGATAACGTTGTAGGTATTTTGACCGAGGAAGAAATGCTTTGTGACCCATACTATGGAGCTCCAGTTGAGGATATTCCTGCAGGGAATCCTGCTTAGCTGCTTAGTTTGACTTAGTGTTGGGTTATTATCACAGACGCTATTTGTACCTTTAAACTGGACCTTGTCTCCAGTACTACTTTTGGTTGTGTACTATTTATAACAAACTTAGTGGTTTTTCATCATCTCTATATAGAAGCTGTGTTGTGATCATTCTTAAACTATCTTAATTATTAGCACATTTATCATTATTACCTGACTGTCTAGAACAGCTTACTACGTTCTAATCAAGCGTAGGCTGGACATGGCTCAGCCCGGCCCAACAATTTGGGAATCGGGTGTGACATGTTTTTAGTGGTGGCCCATGCAGGTCCTGACTAAAGTTGTTTGGTTACGTTACTGTACCAAACACGCCTGCAGAAATTAAGGATAACTAGATAACACTAGGAACAACATCTAGAACACCTAGAGGAATTTAGGATTGCAACATAGGAAAACTCATCACAGCGTAGGACCGGTAGTGTAACTAAATTGTTTGCATATGACTGTTTGATTCTAGTGCCTCATTAAGTTACCTATCACTAGACTCATGCCAAACCATCATTTAGTAACTGCACCCATGAGACCAAGCCATTGACCAGTAGACCTGTTTCATAGACGTTCCATCATTAGGAGATAGCCTTAGTCATCGCTGTAATTATTTTTTAAAAACGTTAGTTGCCTCGCGTGTCTTCAGTTCTTGTAAATTTCGAGGACGAAATTTTTTCAAGGAGGGAAGACTTGTAAGCCCCTGGTTTTCAAATTTTAGTTAAATTAGTGCTAATTAATTTTTAATGTCATTTATAGCCTTAAATAATTATTAGGAATTTTTAGGAATTTTTCTAGAATTTATAATGATTTAAATGAGTTTTAAATACAAAAAAAAATACCATTTTGTAATTTCCTAAAATGTTTTAATTAAGTTTTGCAATTAATTAGATTGTTTAAATGTCGGTTTGCAATTTCCAAATTGTTGTATGCAAATTTTATTTGCACATAAACAGTGCGGGATGGGTTATGCAAATTTGATTTGCATTTAAACGCTGGAAGGACCTGTTTGTGATTTCCTAAACTATAGGGGGTTTCTACAAAAAGACCTAACCTAACCCTAATCGACGACCGCCTTTGCGCTGTCGTCGTCTCCGGCGATCCGCCCCAAACCCTAACCCTAATCCAAATTTCTAACCCAAAATCCACCGCCTTCGACCACCTATAAATAGCCCTCGACTCCCCTTTCATTTCTCCACCATTTTCCGACCACCACGGCCATTTCCGACCACCTTTCTTCCCTATTTTATCAGCCGAAGCCCTAACTCCGGCGAACTCGACCACCACCTCCACCCTTGACGTCGTCGTCCCCAACTACCACTGGAAGGTTCGTCGTGACGAGCTATGTCCAGCGCCACCCAAGCGCCACTGCCACGACGCCCCCAGCCGCCGTTCGCCCTCTCGAAACCAACTTCGACGCCGGACACGAAGGTAACAGTGACTGTTTCGTGTCGTGCGTATCCAATACTTACGTATGTTGTTCGCCAGGACACGACGACCCCAGCCCCGTACTCGGACACGCGTAGATCGTGTCGTGCGTGTCATGCAGTGCATGGACACGTCGACACGGTGTCAGATCTCATTTCTCGTGTCCTGGACTGTATGGACACGAGACTAACTGTTACAATTAGTTTAACGGGTTTGGTTTTGTGCTAACGGGTTTAAAACCCATTAACTTAAAATCTGACTTATAATTAACCCCCCTAACCTAACACGCGAACTGAACCCGACCCACTGGCCAGCCCGAGCTCATTAAGCTCACCCCTGGCTTAGCCAGGAGGCCGAGTTCGAGGCCCCCCCTGCTGTTATTTCTTTTCCTTTTCTTTCTTTTCTTTTTTCTTTTTTTCTTTTCTTTTTTCTGTTTTATATGTATATATGTATATGTATATGTATTACTGTATATATTATTATATTTACTGTTATATATTGTATATATACAAATTATTTATGAATATATATATATATATATATATATATATATATATATATATATATAATTGGTACATCTATGTTTTTTTTTTTTATATACGTTATTTCTTTATATAAATGTATATATATTTTTTTCTATATATCTTTGCTAGTTAGCATTATATATATTATAGTGTATGTATATCCCTATATATACTTTTCATATATATTGTATATAATTGTGTATATATATATATATATATATATATATATTATTCTTTTATATAATGTATTTTCCTATGAATATATATATATATATATATATATATATATATATATATATATATATATATATATATATATATATATATATATATATATATATATATTGTATATGTACATATAATTGTACATAACTAGCCTCCATAAAATTATGTAAAATTACCTACTTACTATATTTTCATGTTTGCATCTTCTATGTGTATTTTTCCTGAATAAAATAGTATTATATTCCTGCTCTTTTTATACATTGTATTTTGTACATTTAATTAACTGCAACCATTTTGGTGTCCAAGCCTAGCATAGGTTTTTGGGATCAAATGTGTTTTCACACATTCAAGGCCTGCACAAGTCATATTGGACTTGAAATCATGGTCTTGGGTCCTGTATTTGAACCTTGGTTCATTTATATACATGGACAAAATATACAGATAATTAATTATTTAATTTCAGAATTATGTAACTTGCTGTTTTTGGATTTTTATAAATATTTAACTTGCTGTAAAAATTCTGGAAAAATAGTATTTAGATTCTCTGTTAATTTAGACAATTTAATATAATTTTTATAGCATTTTGTTGACAGTTTTGCCCCTGTTTAGCCATATCAAACCAGAACTCATTTTCTATATATTTATGAAAACTGATTTTTATAAAATACTTCTGTTGGGTAATAAATCCCAGAAAAATTATAATAAATTTCTATAATTAACAAGGTTTCTGTCAGTATATTATTTTGCATTTATTGGAGATTTCTAGTATTTTCTAAAATTGTTAGAACACAGTGCACAGAATGTTTATTTTACCAAAATTATGACTAAGTCATGACTTGTGATTTTTGTGTATTTCTAGTATTTGGATTGCTAACCAGCCTTAATATGGGAGACCCATGTGTTAGTTTAGATGCCAAATCACTTCACTTTGAACCCCTAGGCTAAGTTCACCTAGCCAATGTCCAATTTGGCCTTCTCACATCACTAGTGTATTTATATTGTCTTGTAACTTAGAGTCTGAGTATATATATGTTTTCAGTGCCAGGACACTCTACATCTTAGCTTTATTGTCATTGCATTTCTTTGCTCCAGGCAAGTACATCTACAAACTCATTTACTGTCTTTTAATGTTAAGTACATGTGACAACCTTGTGAATTACCATTAATCCAGTTGCAAGTCTTTTGTTAATTGTACATGTTAAAACACTGTTATTTGATAAAAGAATGTTAATCAACCCATGTGAATGCTGATCCTTGGAGTAGCAAGTCAAATCATAACACGTTTCATACTATTGCCAGTTCCCACCATGCTTTACACTATTTCCCGTATCTTTTACATGATGATTACTGGGTTATGAGAGAGTTGATAGTATAGTTACTGGACTCGTGGAATGTACTCACTTACATTGCAGTATACTAATTGTGTAGTTTCTGGACTTGTGGAATGTACTCCCGTACATTGCAGTAAACTAGCAGTGCGGTTTCTGGACTTGTGGAATGTACTTACGTACATTGCAGTAAACTAAGAATGTAGTTTCTGGACTTGTGGAATGTACATACGTACATTGCAGTAAACTAGCATAGCACCTATTGACCGATCTCATACCTGCTCCAGTTTTAATACATAATGTACAATATGCCACAATTGACAAGAGTGTCTTAAAATGATAATCAAGATATACCATGATTTTTCGCTTTATATGATTTACCATGATTCCAGTATGTCTATTTTTCAGTCTTATCATACCATGTTTCTGTTGTACATCTCTTGCATTATACATTCAGTACTTTAGTAGTAGAGGTTGTACTTGCTCCCGTCCTGACAGGATAACGTTGTAGATATTTTGACCGAGGAAGAAATGCTTTGTGACCCTACTATGGAGCTCCAGTTGAGGATATTCCTGCAGGAAATCCTGCTTAGCTGCTTAGTTTGACTTAGTGTTGGGTTATTATCACAGACGCTGTTTTGTACCTTTAAACTGGACCTTGTCTCCAGTACTACTTTTGGTTGTGTACTATTTATAACAAACTTAGTGGTTTTTCATCTCTCTATATAGCTGTGTTGTGATCATTCTTAAACTATCTTAATTATTAGCACATTTATCATTATTACCTGACTGTCTAGAATAGCTTACTACGCTCTAATCAAGCGTAGGCTGGACATGGCTCGGCCCGGCCCAACAATTTGGGAATCGGGTCGTGACAATAATCATGGGTAAATAAGTAGCATGTGGGGGCTCAAATAAATGGGACACAAGTGTCAGGCGGGTAGTAGGCTTCATGTGGGCTATGTCCATATTTGGGGTCGACAAGGTTGGGTCGATGTCGGGTCCGAAAATTAAATGGGAAATTAAATCAGGTTTTACGGTAGATAATTAATTGGCCTAAATTGAATCGAAAGTTGTGCGAAAGAAATAGAGCACAAAATGGAGTGTCTGAGTGGGACACGAAGATCGTGGGTGAAGAGCGTCTCGAGTAGATCAGGCATGACAAGTTGGTTCTGAGAAAACGACTGGTCTGGTGCTCCTAAATTAAAAGTCACGATAACGTGCATATGATGATCAAGGAAAAGAGTGGGAATTCAATCAATAATTAAAATGGTCTAAATTGACCCGAACTTGCACGAAGCAAAAAGAGTACAAGGGAACAAGTTCGAGTGGGACACGAAATATCAATGTGAAGTTAATCTCGTCTACTACAAACTCCAAGAAGGAAGTTTCCAGAGACTGGCATCCCTGATGCTCTAGAATTCCAAGTCACGGTAAAGAGCATTAATCAAATAATAATCAAATAATAATATTTATTCAAAATAATTGATTTATAAAAATAAAAAAAAATAATAAGCCCTAATTTCAGGGGCTTACAATCCTACCCACCTTATAAAAATTTCGTCCTCGAAATTAAAGGTGGTAGTGGGGTTAAAATATGATAGAAGGTTTAGGCAATTTTTAGACACAATCCAAGAACGACGAGTTTTGCACGATCAAGAAAATTAATTCAAAATTGTTCAGACACGATGAGGGATTTGGCACGATAGAATCATGATACGAACAAAATCATATGTGCATGATTTCAAAATAAGTCAAGTCATTGGGGCACGATTTTAGAGACAATTTAGAGAATCGAAGATATAATTGAAGTCCAAGAACGGGGTGATTTGTAGGACTTAGGTTAATAGAAATCAATCCGAAAGTCGCATAGGCTCGATCAAGATGATAAGCTAACCATGACCAAAACAAGGTTTGGCATGGTTGAGATAAAATTTCAGACACAAAACAAAATCGAAGTCAATGTCTTATAGGCCCAATCAAAGATTAAGGAGTATGATTAATAAAATCATGAAATACGATCCAAGTTCGAACGTGATTAAAATTGGAAATAGTCTAAGTTCACTTGGCACGATTTGAGGGTTAAGATTATCAAGATCATGAAAATCAAAGTTGGATAGTTATGATCTAAAACAGGGCTAAGAGAAGCAAATTGAGAGAAAAATTTAAGAATAGCACGATTGATAGATAGATTTGATAGAAATCAGATTATAGGTCACATAAACACGATCAAGATCCAAGTTCAGCTATGAAAGACGATAAAATCATGAATTCGAAATCAAGGTCCTAAAAGCACAATTTAGGAAGGAACCCAAGTCACAAGGAGTTTGAAGTCATCTAGAGTCTAGTCAGCAACCAAGACTCTTTGGCACGATAAACAAGACGACCAAAATTGATTGGTCATGGACAGAAGGGAATCAAAATCTTAACAGTATCGAAATTTAAGAAACAATTTAGATATAAAAATTTTAAAATTTTCAGAGTTTTCAAGTGTAGATGACAGATGTAGATACGAGATAGGTGATTTGTGTAATCAAGACATAGCTAAACAATGCAAAGAAAATGACGGTAAGATGAGAAAATCATCATGCGATGGGAGAGAAAATAATGATAAACAAGAAATAATGGTAGGAATTATCTTGCTCAATTGGTAAAAGAAGTGAATCAACTTAAGATATGACCTGATAACCATACACGTCTGTCCAAAATCATGTTGCCAGAATTTATGCCATGCCAGTAAACATAGCTACAATAAACGATAGAGTCCATAACCAAGGTATACACCCTATAATCAGGTCATCTAGATTCCTTACCACGCCAACCGGTATGGCTGTAAGAGAATCTAAATTCCATAACGGATAGTATATCCAAAATCAGGCTCCATGTCCCTGTCAGGCTAGCTAATATGACTGCGATAAATTTCAAACTCCATAAGTAAAGAAGACACTTACTGTTCCATCGTCCTCGTCCAAAATATGTTTATTAGGATATCTTAACTAAATTCTTAAAAGAATTATCCATAACAAAATCAAAGGTCAACAACGAATATTAAGATTTAAAATTCAACAACAAGTCAAGGGTAAGTTAATAGAAACAACGAAAACAACTTTCGAGATAGGGTTCAGAGAAAAATCTCAGGAAAAGTCCCGAGGGTACTACCTAGGTCAAGATAGAAAATGGTGGAATATAATCTAAAATAAACCTCGACCATGATACGAGGTTGGTAAATCATATTCTCTCCCCAACCTAGATGATATATAAGTCCAACTTATACCTTCCCTCTGGGGTCCACAACTCATTCCAAGTAAGAATAAAGTTTGATACGGACAATTATTTCAGAAATCAGGACGGACATGAATAAATGGGAAAAGTTTCGAAAAGTTCGAAATAAGATTCCCAGGGGTCATTCCTGGAATCTACCAAGAGTTTCTAATATGTGACCGAGTACCAAAATCCTAAAATATCCATGACTCAACCTTAATCCTAGGGCAGGCTCACAGTAGTACAGATAAGCTTAAGTACTACCACGACTTCGCATGAATTGCAAAGACTGACCTGCATGGGCCACCACTAAAAACGTGTCATGACCCGCACCCGGATATACGGGTACGAATACGTGGGCCACGCCAGCCTACGTCGCGGTATCGGCGGTAGAACGCTGTCAAGTACACTATACTAACTACAACATCTATGATCCATCTATATAAATGTACTCATGTCACATCATGAAAACTAAGAAGATAAGACAAGAATAATAACAATATTACTAGAACAACTAGAATCTACAATGATCATAAGACATGAAATAAAGAAGGAACAATAAGACTAACTAAGGATAACTACCAGGCAACTCACATAGAAGAATAGTGAGATCCACCTCAGCTAGCAACATCATGAAGTCCAAAACTGAGGGCGCAACTACTCCTAAAATTTTGTCAACATATCCAGTCAGGATGAAACGAGCACAAATCTCAAATAACAGTTCTAATTAGACGATATTGAAAATGTAGCAGTAAATAGAGAGAATATACAAGAAATTATGAAATGTACGTGAGTATCATGGCAAGGTAAACTGTAAATCTAGAGCTAGAATAAGGCAAGTAAAACTGATCATGGCATGTACAAGAATCAACAATCATCTATCTAAGTGTGTGAGTACTAGCTACAATATGTGGCCGGCTTGGGTCTGCACAAGGTCTACTGGCCTGGTTAATCATACGTGGGGTGCATGATTAACACTCACAAGATCTACAAGAACAATAAGGTAGATAATGACCACATATCTACACTAATACTCCCCGTCCCCGACTAGTATAGTGGATCCAACCATGACACATCATGACACGCAATTCTCCGATAGGGTAGCTAGCCTTCGCAGGAATCGTGTCTAAACAATGCACAAGGAACAAGGAAGACTTGCACAAGATATACCAAGGAAAGCGAGGAATAACATCTCATGACGGGATCCAGAGAAATCAATCCGTGTGAACAATGTGTCAAGAGAACAAGGGTATCTACACTAAATACAAGAAACATAAACGATATCATAAAACAGAAATATTATCAGAGAATGTACTCGCCTGAGATCTGGTGGAATATGTCAACTGGTCCAAGAACAGTGCCTCGAGGACCTATAGGTGGAATACTGTATCAATATAAGGGTTTGGAAGTAAAATCAAGTCATACTAAGTCAAACTAGGTCAAGACAAGTCAAAGCAATCAAACTAGGTCAATCTAAGTCAATGGTCGACTTACAGTTGACTTTTGGTCAACTGGTCAACTCTGGTCACCTCTAGGTCAAACTTGACTAACGTTGACTAACAGTTGACTTTGGGTCAACTGGTCAACTTCGGTCCAGTTCCAATCAATTTTATGCTATGGTTGACTTCGGTTGACTTTTGGTCAAAATAATCAACTGTGGTCAACCAAGGTCAAAACTAGTCTAACCTAGGTCAAATGTTGACTCTACTTTGACGTTCAGTCAAAGTAGTCAACCATGGTCAAACTGGGTCAAAGCTAGTCTCTATAAACATCTATAAGATTAACACATTCAATTTTAGTGGTTGTGAAATCACTGAAATCGATGGATCTCAAAATACCACAAAAGGAGAAATTATATATAGGATGACACAAAAAGTGAAGAAATCTACAGATGTTGTCGGACGATGAAACTAACATCACCAACGTCTCCAGAATAGTCAAATCAGCTAGGATAGCCTGTCCAAAAGTCCAATTTGGACACAGGGGCAAAACGGTAATTTTGGACCAAAATGATGTCCGCCGTTGGACACACTTTGCACCGAAAAATATGCCGAAATAAAAGTGCATAAAACCTAACAAATTATATGTCCACGAATCCAGAATGACGATGCGAACCCAACGGTATATCCAGAATTGGATTCCGTTGACCCAATCTCGAATTGGTCCGTTGATCGGGACTTTGAAATCCGATCTGCACGGAAAAGTGTGTCGGAGCCAATGTCTTCAAAACTTAGCAAATTATATGTCAATAAGTCCAAAATGACGATACGAACTCAACGGTATATCCGGAATTGGATTCCGATGAGCCGAACTCAAAATGACCCGTTGACCCGGATATTGGTATCCGACTTGCACCGAAATGCGTGCCGGAACCAATGTCCATTAAAACTTAGCAAATTATATGTCAATGAGTCCAGAATGACGATACGAACTCAACGGTATATCCGAAATTGGATTCCGATGAGTCGATCTCAAAGTGACCCGTTGACCCAGAAAGTGGGACCTGCTTTGCACCGAAATACGTGCCACGGCCCATGTTCTCCAAATCAAGCAAACTTTATATGAAAACATGCCAGAACGACGCCACGAGTCTATTGGTGGTGTTAGAAATTGAATCCGGAGTCCCGAGTTCAAAAATGGAATTTAACAAGTGCAACACTAAGAATTCGAACGGCCAACTTTGGCGTCGAATTCGACCGACCTAACAAGCTCAAACTGAAATGAAATCTAAAGGGGGAAGGAAGAGGGTTATACCAGTTGTGCACCGGAATAGGTAGCACACAAAATGGAGCTGCGACGACGAAGATACGAACCCGCGAAGTTGGCGTCACGAAACTGTCCAAAAATTACACAATTTAAACGGTCAACTTGGTGGCCGGTTTTGATGTATCAAACGACGAAATTAACGGGTGAAATATGAGAGGAGTGAAGGTGGATATACCAAGATTGTGACGGAGTGAAGAAATCGTCGATCCAACGGTCGGATTGTCCAGAAAATTTGTGCGAAGTCGCTGCGACGGAGCGCAAATTCTGGAATTTTCTTCGCGCGCGCGTCGACGGAACTCCGAGAAAAATGCTGAAATTGCCTAGACGGCGCGTCCCGGAGGACGTTGGCCGCCATGGAAGGGTGCGGGGTGTGCGCCCGACCATGGGGGGCCGGCCACGGCCGGCGACGGCGGTGCTACACCGCGCGGCCTGCCGGTGCGCGCTGCTGTCGTAGCCCTTGCTGCGAGCTGCTGCTGCAGCTGCATGGCTGCACTGGCCGTGGGGTCGTCGGCCATACGGTTGCGCGGCCACGGCGGTAGTTGTCCGGCGGGACGGCGGCGGAGGAGGTGGGTGATGGAGATGATGATGAAGGTGGTGGTGTTGATATAGTAGGTGGTGGTGGTGTTGATACATGGAGAAGGAGGAGGAGAAGGAGGAGTTGGGGGCTGTGGCGAAGTCGGGAGGAGCTCGTGGCCATGGGGCTCGGCCAAGGGCTGGGCTCGGCATGGGGAAACTGTTGTGTGCGTGTGTAATGGGAGCTGGAGAAAGAGAGATGGTATGATTTTGTTTGGGAGAGAGAGGATGAGTATGTATGTGTGTGTATAATATAAATAGATATTAAGAGAGAGAAAGAGAAAGATATTTAGAGAGAGAGAGATAGAGATGGGGGGTGTTGAAGTCGGCTGATGATGGGGAATGGGTGTGTGTGTGTTTGAATATTTTCTTTTAAGGAGAAGAGAGAAAGAGATATCATATATTATATTTGTATATATATATATAATGATATTTGTATATGTATAGAGATATTTAGAGAAGAGAAAAATATCAGTGGGTGTGGGCAGTCATGATGGAGGGCAACATGGAGCTCGGGCTCGGGTCCGGTCGAGCCGGGTCGGATCAAAATCGGACAGGAAGCAATAATAAATTATTTTTAAGTATTTATAATCACGGGTAAATAAGTAGCATGTGGGGGCTCAAATAAATGGGACACAAGTGTCAGGCGGGTAGTAGGCTTCATGTGGGCCATGTCCATATTTGGGGTCGACTAGGTTGGGTCGATGTCGGGTCCGAAAATTAAATGGAAAATTAAATCAGGTTTTACGGTAGATAATTAATTGGCCTAAATTGAACCGAAAATTGTACGAAGGAAATGGA
The DNA here is from genome assembly GCA_029216955.1 of Iris pallida. Taxonomy (NCBI): domain Eukaryota; kingdom Viridiplantae; phylum Streptophyta; class Magnoliopsida; order Asparagales; family Iridaceae; genus Iris; species Iris pallida. The sequence continues at coordinate 42,486 of JANAVB010027056.1, forward strand.
GCACAAAATGGAGTGTCTGAGTGGGACACGAAGGTCATGGGTGAAGAGCGTCTCGAGTAGATCAGGCATGACAAGTTGGTTCTGAGAAAACTACTGGTCTGTGCTCCTAAATTAAAAGTCACGGTAACGTACATATGATGATCAAGAAAAAGTGTGGGAATTCAATCAATAATTAAAATAGTTTAAATTGACCCGAACTTGCGCGAAGCAAAAAGAGTACAAGAAAACAAGTTCGAGTGGGACACGAAATATCAATGTGAAGATAATCTCGTCTACTACAAACTCCAAGAAGGAAGTTTTCAGAGACTGGCATCCCTGATGCTCTAGAATTCCAAGTCACGGTAAAGAGCATTAATCAAATAATAATCAAATAATATATTTATTCAAAATAATTGATTTATAAAAATAATAAAAAAAATAATATGCCCTAATTTCAGGGGCTTACAAAAATGGAGTTGTGGCGAAGGCGTATTCACAAGGAAGTTTATTTGGGAGACATCTCTCTATGAGAAGAAGATGCTTATTGAACTTTCATGGACCACCATCCAGTACAGATTCAAGATCATCAATACTGTCAAATTTTGCAGAGTAAGAGTCTTCAAAGTATTCAGAAACTTTAACATCATTTGAACGTTTCTACATCTTCGAGATGGTTGCAGAAACGACATGACAAGGATACGGTTTCCTGGATATAATTTTGAAGAATAAAAACTTCTGCCATTCTGTCTGTGGATTATGAGAAGAGATTGTAGAGGAACCAGAATTGGAAGTTGTTGTAGAAGAGAAGAGATTGCCATGTTTCTCTAAGACTTCAGAGAATGTATTGGAAATTTGATTGTCCATGGTTTAGAAGATGAAGGGAGAGGAATGGTTAGAAGGAAAGCAATGTAACAGAGAGGTTACAAGAGAAACAGAGATTGTGTTAACTGGAAGAAGGAGAAAGTAGATTGGGATGAGTGTCCATAGGAGGAAGATGAAAACCGCCATTGGAGAGCATGGCGAGGCTGACTAACCGCATATACTTCCTTTTTAGGAGTTAAGTTATGTGTGTACAATCGTTATATTACAGACAAGTTCCTTCTTATTATTTACTGGCAGTTTTCTCTTATAATTTTCAAGTTACAAAATTGGAATTTTAGTATGAGTAGGTTTTCAGCGATCGGTATTTCGGTATTGCGTCATTGTGCTAAATCTACCACCTCTCTGATAAATCCTACCAACACCAACCATTGGGCTATCCCCCGGGGCACTCAGGAGGAGAACCTGTTACTGTTGGTGTTTTTATTTATTGTTGTTGGTGTTTTATTTTAGAAACTAGAAAGATAGTCCCACATTGAAAAAAATCAAACTACTACTAAAATACAACGACATAGCGACGGCCATATCCGTCGGTAAATCATCTTACCATCGTATTTTCGACGGATACGGGCTAAAAAAATCCGTTGGGAATATCCTCATCGCTAAAACTAGCTCGTCGCTAGTCCGCCGCTTCGCGACTAATTAGCGACGAATTTTCGTTGGCAAAATAAAAACTTTTAGCGACGGCTAACCGACGGCTTTCCGTCAACTTTGACAGTTTAAATTTTTAATATATTCATAAAATTAGCGACGGAAAATTTGTCGCTAAATCGTCGCTAACCGTGTATCCGAGGATTTCTGATACACAATATCCGTCGCTCAAAGTCCGTCGCCACCCTTCTGGAAATCTTCCATATATTCCAGAATATGAGCGACGGAAAGTCCGTCGCCCTTCCGTCGCGAAATTTTTTCATAAATAGGCCGACGGACAATCCGTCAGGAAACCGTCGCTAGCTGCAAACGTCAGTCGGTAACCCGTCGGTAATCCGTCGATACTTGCAACAGTCCGTCGGCAACCCGTCGGTAATCCGTCGCTAACTGAAATATTTTTGAAAAAAATTGCAGGAAAGAGACTATTCCCTGTAATATAATATATTCAGCATCCACCATACACAAATATAACATATTCGACATCCAATATCCAACAAATATCCATATTGCCAACACAATATCTCCAAACATCCAATATATCACAACATACACAAAAAATATCCAACACAATGACCAACAAAATATCTAACACAATATCCAACACACTATCCCAACATACATAGCAAAATATCTAAACATAAATAACCCTATACAAATACAAAGGCTCAATCTGGTTGCGTGGAGGCATGTACCATTCTATCAGCCACTTTGCAAAATATTCAAATATAAACAATCCAACACAATGCCTCAGAAAAGACCGCAAGTCAGACGATGAATCCTTACAGCCAGGGATCATAGTTGCGTTGAGGCATGTACTATTCTATCAGCCACTTTGCATACGAAAGCTCAATCTGGTTGAGGTCTTCTGTAGGACAGGAGGGTCGGTCCCGATGCTACTACTCTCTGACGGTGGCTCCTTAACTTCAACATTGGGAGCAATCTCTTCTCTGGTGGTCATCGGTTCTTCCTTGACCTCGACCTTTGGTAACACCTCCTCCTTAACAGTCACCGGCTCTTGTTTGACGATGGAGACTTCCTCCGTGTCGACCTCCAAGGGTTCCTTGCCTCGGCCCCTTCCTCGGCTAGCAGCACCACCTCGGGGAGTCTTGGGAGTCATCTCTCTGACAACATAAATTTTTATATATGGTAAAAAAATTTACTCAAATTATAAAAAAAATAAGAAGTTTATCGAAATTTTCAGCCACATATGATATCCACCTCGGGGAGTCTTGGGAGCCTTCTCCTCTCCTCCACCATGGCTCTGGACCCATCTGCTCCTCCCTACTTTCCTTCTTATTTGACTCTCTCAGCCACATATGATATCCAGCTCAAGTGGAGAGTCGGGGGACAAGAAGTGGGCAGGAAAAGGAGGGGGAACCAGCACAGCCGGCGGCATGACCTGGAGGATGACAGAGGTTTTGCTGGAGGTGCTGGCGATTTTCCCAGGATGGTGTTGAGGAGCAAGTGTAGAGTCGGTCGAAGGAAGCTGTGGCTCCTTCGGTCGACTCTACACTTGCTCCTTAACACTATCCTGGAAAAATCGTCAACACCTCCAGCAAAACTTTTGTACTTCCTCCAGGTTATACCGCCGGCTGTGCTGCTTCCCCCTCCTCTTCCTGTCCAGTTCTTCTCCCCCGACTCTACACTTGAGCTGGATATCATATGTGGCTGTGAGAGTCAATAAGAAGAAGGGAAGTAGGGAGGAGCAGATGGGTCCAGAGCATGGATGGAAGAGAACTAGAAAGCACTGAACCTTCCTGTTGTGAGAACTGTGAAGAGTGAGAAAGGAGAGGGGGTCTTGATTTTTGCGTTTCATCATTAGAGGGAGCAGCACTGGAAAAATTGTGACGTTGGTAGCATGAGAGAGTAAAAATCTGTATCACAAGACTAACAGAATTACTATGTAATCATGTACTCACCAATAACCGGATGTAACTGGAGTCGTTGGGCCTATCGTGCAGTAATTGGTGGATCCGCTGGTATAGGCCGAATGTACTTAGTATCTACTGTATCAGATTAGTATCGGTCTATCGGTTTGGTATAGGACGTATCATATGGTATTGGCCTTAACAAATTGGTATCGTCCTATCCGATATGTACATGTATCGGCCGTATAGCTAGGATTCATATTGGCCTTATCGATTTGGTAACGGTCATATCCGATAGGTATCGGCCGTGTTGGATTAGTATAGACCATTTTGGATTAGTATCGTAAAAGGTTTAGTAACAACTGTACTTGGATTTCTCTTCTCGAGCTAGAATACCATTGCAAGAGAGTCACCAGATCGTGATTGGCCAGTTACAGTAACATACATGCTTCCTTTTCCAACAGGAAAAGCGAGATTAAAAAGGAAGTATGTATGTTCTGCAACTGGCCAGCTACGTTTTCGTGACTCTCTTGCAATGGTAATCTAGCTCTAGAAGGGAGAAAATCCAAGTACAGCTGTTATTAAACCTTCCACGATACTAATCCGAAATGGTCTATACTAATCCAACACGGCCGATACCTATCGGATATGACCAATACCAAATCGATAAAGCCAATACGAATCGTAGCTATACGACCGATACATGTCGGATAGGACGATACCAATTCGCTAAGACCAATACCAACCGATATGGCCCATACCAAAACGATAGATCGATACTAATCCGATACGGTCAATACTTATAAGTACCTACGGTCCAGGAGGTTGATCCGCTAGTACATCTATGTACGATCAACGAAATAATGATCCATTTCAATTTGGATGTAAAATCTGTATCGTAAGACAAACTAAACATAATCAGTTCTATTTCACATGCTTAATTGCCAAGTATGGGAACGAATGGCTCAGAACACAATCCAAAATTTATTCTAGCATACATTAGAGTGAATCATCTATGTTCTGTACATATGGTGTAGTATGTATATGTTCTTATCGTATCTAGTATCTGAAGAATGTAACAGAATCAAGATGAACTCATATAATGTAATACTAAGACATCATCTACTACTATATAAGATATAGTGATAGGTTGTCATATCATCATTGCCGAGGGATGAGGATCGAAGGACAGTCAACTTTATCTACGCTACATAGTTTCAGCCTCGCTAGTCGAATGGCTGCAGGGACTATGTCCTGATCACCATAGTTTCTTCCTACACCATCATGTCGTTTGAGTACATTTCGAAAGCAGATAAAAGAAAAAATATTGATTTTTGCTAAGTGTGAGAACGGATGGCTCAGAACACACCCAAAATTTATTCTAGCATACATTAGAGTGAATCATCTATGTTCTGTACATATGGTGTAGTATAGTTCTCATCGTATCTAGTATCTGAAGAATGTAACAGAATCAAGATGAACTCACATAATGTAATACTAAGACATCATCTACTACTATTAAGATATAGTGATAGGTTGTCATATCATCATTGCCGAGGGATGAGGGTCGAAGGACAGTCAACTTTACCTACGGCTACATAGTTTCTGCCTCGCCAGTCGAATTGCTGCAGGGACTATGTCCTGATCACCATAGTTTTTCCCCACAATCATATCGTTTGAGTACATTTTTGAAAGCAGATAAAAGACAGAATATTCAATTTTTTGCCAAGTGTGAGAACGGATGGCTCAGAACACAGCCCAAAATTTATTCTAGCATACATTAGAATGAATCATCTATGTTCTGTACATATGGTGTAGTATATGTTCTTATCGTTTCTAGTATCTGAAGAATATAACAGAATAAAGATGAACTCACATAATGTATACTAAGACATCATCTACTACTATATAAGATATAATGATAGGTTGTCAGATCATTATTGTCGAGTTTTGATGGTCGGAGGACAATCAACTTTATCTACGGCTACATAATTTCTGCCTCGTCAGTCGAATGGCTGCAGAAACTATGTCGGAGGACAGTCAACTTTATTAATAGTTATTTGTTTTTCGATACCAAAAAATCCGATACTCCGATCCGAAACCACCGATATTACCGATACCCCTGATCCGATACTCATAGGAATGGTCCGATACCGATTCCGATTCCGATTTCGATACCCTCCCTCCCACGATCCAATACTCATAGGATTGGTCCGATCCGAAACCACCTATACCCCCTCCCCGATCCGATACACCGATCCGTAACCACCGATACTCACAGGAATGGTTCGATCCGAAACCACCGATACCCTCCCACCCGAAACCCTACCCCTGCCCCGAAACCCTACCCATGTGTCCCCTACCCCTACCCCTACCCCCACCCAAAACCCTACCCGATACTTATAGGAATGGTCCGATCCGAAACCACCGATACCCCCACCCGAAACCCTACCCCTCCCCGACAGCACCCCCTCCCCCGACCCCCCTCCCCGACAGCACCCCCCCCATCCCCCCTCCCCCGACCCCCCTACAGCAAACCCCCACCCCATCCCCTCCTCCAACCGACAGCAAACACCCACCCCCTCTCTCCCTCACCCCCCGACTGTCACGACCCGCACCCGCTAAAAGGGCACGTGACGCGACAACGCCCAGCCCTCACCGGAAAAACGGCGTAGAACGCTGTGGATTTTCTAGTCTGACAACAGTTTATATATATATAACAAACCTGTCGAGAATATGGTCAACTCCGAACGGAGGACAAGCGAATATATATGAGTACTCAATCACAACTCTAAGATGATAAAGTAAAGACTGAAAGATAAAGACAACAAGACGATAAAAATAAACCTGTCAAGTCCAAATACAAATAATATACAAGTCCAGTCTCTAATACAGTCCAAAAGTAATACAGTCTCAAAAGTGACTGGAGACAAAGTCCAGTATAAAAGACCTACTCTAACTAAACAAATGGTATGGTCTCGTCAGGCGGAGCTACGCCCTGCGGGACCAAGTCTAGGCCCACTACATCATCCGGACCGTAGTAGGTACTGCAATCTCCCTCATCGGCATCTGTAATATTTTATCAACAGTCCAGTCAGGATGGAACGAGTACATATATCTCATAACAGATCTCAAGATAGAATAAAGCTATAAGACTGTAAATAGAGCATATAAAAATCATGGAGTGTATATGTATGTATCATGGCATGGTAAGCTGTAGAGCTATAGCTAGAACAAGAAAATAGAACGGGATCATGGTATGTACACAAGTCAAGGTAAGCCATATGTCCAATGTGTGTGAGTAGTAGTTTCAGCTTGTGATCAGCTTGGGTACCTGTCAAGAACTGGCCTGGCAAGTCATATGTGCGGTATATGACTCACACTGTTCGGGAATACGGGATGGATCTGATCACAGGCATACGCTACTACTCCCCCTACCCCAACTGGTAGAATGGATCCAAACAGGACACGTCACTGCACGGGATTCTAATGAGAAGGTAGCTAACCTTCTCTAAAATCAGTGACCATATATTGAGCAAGAGCTACAAGGGAGCTTGCACAATACATCCCAACCTAAGAAGGAGAAACATCTCTCGTCGGGATCCAAGAATACCAATCCGTGAGAACCATGTGTCAGGAATAAGGATATCAACACTAAGTACATGAATCATAACAGTTATCACAAATTGGAAATAAGTATCAGAGAATGTACTCGCCTGTAGATGATAAAATATGTCGACCGGATCAACTGCAGTGTCTCGAGGACCTATAGAGAACAAGACGTATCAATACTATGTTTAGGAAGTAAAGTTAAATCAAATTAAATTCTATTTAGTCATTCTAGGTCAAGACATGTCTAGTCGGATCAATCTTGGTCATGGGAGAACATTGGAAGTTAATCCGAATCAAACTAGGTCGAAAACTGACTTACCGTTGACTTTTGGTCAACGGGTCAACTCTGGTCAACCCTAGGTCAACCCTAGGTCACTGGTGACTAATAGTTGACTTTTGGTCAACCGTTCAAGTTAAATGAATTTGGAACTAAATTGGGTAAAGTGTTGACCCATAGTTGACTTTTAGTCTAAAAAGTCAACCGTGGTCAACCGGGGCCAAGACTAGGTTTAGACGGCTAATTCTA